>CM060199.1:26808787-26866922 GCA_030562195.1 Nipponacmea schrenckii
AAAATATGGGTATTTTACAGCTTTAAATGTTATTTTAATACGACACCCTTCGAATAGCCCGTTGATCTTCAACGCAGTGTCTGACAGTGATAGTGATATAACAAAAGGTAAACAAACAAACGTCAAACGATCATCGATCATCGGGACTAAACTATTATTCATAATGGTTAGAGCTGATTCTAAATCAATTAAGTAACTAAAAGTATGTCTTACTTATGAAGCGCTATTCCATTTTCTTTATTCCTCTGGTTATTGCAACCAAAACAACAACATTTTTGAGGCATGGTCGTCGACGACGTCAACTGTCGTTAACGCGAAGTAGACCTCTTATAAAATGGCCGCCGACCTCCAGTGACGGCACAACGTCACGTGATATGTGTGGACTCTAGTTCTATTTATAACTCTATGACATGAACCAACCGTTGCTTTTACAATCCCAGATTCTCGTCATTAGCAAACCATACGTCACTAATAAATGTATCCAATCAGTGATCTCATAAAATTTGGACAAATTCAAAATGGAGGCCTCTATTGAATCATGGCTTTCATTAATTCAAAACATTTCCCCGCAATAGTTTGTTGCAAGGAATCTCATTGGTAGAAGAGTAAACTCTCAACCAATCAAAATTAATTCAAAATGGAGGCCTCTATTGAATCATTGCTTTCATTAATTCAAAACATTTCCCTGCAATAGTTTGCTGCAAGGAATCTCATTGGTAGAAGAGTAAACTCTCGACCAATCAAAATTAATGACGATAATTTGGGATTGGGAAAGCAACGGTTGGTTCGTGTATGCTATGTATCCAAACGTTACTTTAGGGACATGATATATAACTTATGATATCAGTATAGCCCACAAATCTGGCGGCTTCCGAGCTATTTCTCGTTGAGCGTAAAACATATGTTTTATTTAAGGATTAAATGCTGATTGTTTTTGCGACTATTTGGCGAAACCATTCATGCAAGATTTAACATGTGACAATTCGACGCTATCTAACAATAAACGTAAAGAAAATCTTTATTCAGTCCTTATAATGTATGTACAATGTTCGTGAATGTTAAACTTTTATGGATACTTTACCTACAATGGTTATAAAACACGTATAACAAAATCAGAAACAAAGCGCTCGTCAGCGTGTGAAATCAACTTTTCTCGCTGTGATACAAGTAATAAAGCAAGCCAAATGGTTCATTCTTATTATAAGAGTCTCCAAGACAAATTCCATCACGTCTATCAGTAGAAGATGGTAGTGCCATATTCCAAAAATCAGAAATGACAATTATAGAAAACTAAAAACATTTATTTGTATTTAACAGGTTATAGGCTATACTTCTCGCGAGTTATTATTTTTTATATATATATAAATATATAATGAAATAACAGAACATAAGAAAACCACCCAACAGATACAGACCCTTTATCCCAAATCTCAATAAAATATATTTGTCCCACCCTAGGCCTGTACATGTAGGAGAATCCATCCCTCCCTTCCCCGCAAAAAAAAAAAGAATATTAAATCGCTTATTGTCAAAAATGCGTATTTTCGTCTATTAATAAAAAAAAATAAAAAAAAAAAAAAAAAAAACACACATACACATTTCAATAATCTCAATTCGAATGTTGCTAAAACTACTCTAGTTCACGTAATATGATCTTCGGAAGATACAAGAAGTACGAAAATCCAAACAAACTAAGTTTGATCAAATTAAGGTCTGTATCTAAAAGTAAGGAGTGTTCCGCTACACCGCTTCCAAGAAAATCGATACCTCCATAATTTCACAATGGAGATACGAATAGCAAAGAATAACCACTCAGGCTTAATTGCTCATTAGTCACATTACCCAAAAGCTATTGATGTCCAGAGAGTCGTTACTTATGTACTTTATTATTTCTTATCGACACTACATGCAACACCTGTCGCACCGAGACGATAAAATCACGACCGATTCTGAATAGTTATAAGCTATTTCACTTATTTGACTTAATTCGATTAGTAAATAATGCTACGAACGTAACTCGTAAAAGAGTTAAAATGGTAATAAATGTAGAAATCTGGGCCTAAGGAATATACCCAAAATTCGATAAAACTACCACACGGACCGTGCATTCAATGATAGCGTCCCTTTGACTCGATACACCGAGATCCCATTTAAACTCTTTAAGGACTCGACCGTAGTTTAAAACATCCTTTAAGGACATTGTAAGAACGTACATGGGTCAAATTCTAGAGTAAATGTGTACTTCTAGGTAGTTACGCAAAAATTCTATGAAAGCTCCGTTAATTAAATAACGAGATCGCTACGCAGGAAGTGTGTAGGTAATTATTGTTACGATAAGGTATTGTCACTGACCATTATACGTCTCTATGTGTTTCGAATCGATCGCATTAGAGTTGAAAAGCGCTGAATTTACCTACCCGCAAAAACTGGGGCCCTTTGATCCTGGTAAATATACAACGATCGCGTTCAGTATAACATGCGAGAATTTCTAATTGGTGTTATAGCCGCGAAAGAATTCCATTGTCTCGAGAAGAAACTTATACATTACTGCTATAGACTCTTTAATATTTCTTAACGACACTTCATGCAATACTTTTCGCACTGAGACAATAAAATCAAGACCGCTTCAAAACGTTAACACGCTATTTCATTAATATTCAACCTATCCATGTTGAAAAAAAAATATATAAATTGCTAATTATGTCTTAATTCTATAAGTAAGTTATGATACGAACGTAACGCATACAAGTATCAGAAAAGTAGAATTCTAGGCCTGAGGAATATACCCGAATATGACCGTGCAATGACCGTGCATTCAATGATAAAATCGTCTGTTTCGACCGACGCTATGAAAACGACACAAACCTTTTCGACCACGCCCCGTATACCGTGCGACGTGACGTGTAAGTCGCTACTAAAATGCGTACGTTATGACCTAATTCTATTAGTGATGCTACGAACGTAACGCGTAAAAGGGTTAAAATTGTAGTACATTTTTTGCCTTAGGAATATACCCAAAAATCGATAAAATCTCCAAATGAACATAGCGCCTCGTTGTCTCGATAGACCGAAATCCCATTTAGATTCTCTAGAGAATCGACCGTGGCTAAAAAAAATCGTCTGCTTCGGATTGCCGCTATAAAATCGATACAACCCTTTTCGATCGCGCTAATTTGTTATGATTATACCGTTTAGGCTGCGTACGTTAACCCTATCGGTAAATCGTAAGAACGTGTCCAATTCTAGAGTTCGTGTTATAGCCCCGAGCACTATGGATATTCGTATAGGGTCTTTTTTTTTTGACATAAAAAAATTATACATATAGACTCTTTAATATTTCTAAACGATACTTCGTACAGCACTGTACTGAGACTATAGAATCACGACCAATTCTAAATGGTAATACGTTATTTCATTAATATTTAACGTATCCACATCTGAGAAAGTATAAATCGTGCCCTTTTTCTCCTAGAAATATACAACGCTCGCGTTCAAAATGGAATTTCTAGTACATGGATATTCGTATAGGGCCCCTTTGACTCGAGAAGAAACTTAACATTAACCTCATAAACTCTTCATACAATGCCTGTCGCATCGACTCTATTTCATTGATATTTAACCTATCCGCGTCGCAGAAAGTATTGTTTCTAAAATGCGAACGTTATGACCTAATTCTATTAGTGATGATGCGAACGTATCGCGAAAAGGGTTAAAATTGTAGTAAATTCTTGGCCTAATGAATAAACCCAAAAATTGATAAACTACATTCAATTATGTCCCTTTGTCTCGACAGGCCGAGATCCTATTTGGACTTAACCGGTCGCGGGTTAAAAAAAATAGCCTGCTTAAGCTGCCACTATAAAATCGATACAATCCTTTTCGCGCCGATTTGTTATATACCATGAAGAATGCACAAGTTATGACCCCTATCTAATTTAATATTCCTAAACGACACCAACACCTGACCTACTCTTTGAGTAATGATGCGAACGTAACGCGTAAAAGGGTTTAAATTGTAGTAAATTCTAAGGAATATACCCGAAAATCGATAAAATACATTCAATTATGTCCCTTTGTCTCGACAGACCGAGATCCCAGTTAAACTCTCTATAGACTCGACGGTTTTAAAAAAAAGTAAATCGTCTGCTTTGGCTGCCGGTATTAAATCGTTACAATCCTTTTACCACCGCGCGCCGTATACCACGCACGCGCGCAGGTACGCGCACCGTGATGTTTCGGGTCCCTCGCGCATGCGCAGATCAAGGCGCCCCTAGCCACGACCTTTGACCCCGATACTCCTCAGCCAATCAGCGTCTAGTACTACCTTTGAACCCGATACTCCGCAGCCAATCAGCGTTCAGTATTACCTTTGACCCCGCCCCCTCATTTGCATATTTAGGGGCTGTGAGGTACCATTTAAACTCTATAGACTCGGCCGGAGGTTAAAAAAATCGTCTGCTTCGACTGCCTGTATAAAATCAATACAATCCTTTAAGACCACGCGCCGATTTGTTATATACCATTAGGAATGCACACGTCATGACCCCTATGGCTAACCCTTTAATATTTCTTATAAAGGGTTAAAATTGTAGCAAATTATTTGCCTAAGGAATATACCCTAAAATCGATAAACTACATTCAATGATGTCCCTTTGTCTCTACAGACCGAGATCCCCGTTTGGACTCTATACACTCGTCCGCGGGTTTTAAAAAAAAAATCGTCTGCTTAAGACTACAAAATCGATACAATCCTTTTCGTACCGATTTGTTATATACCATTAGGAATGCACACGTTATAACCCCTATCAAATTTAATATCCCTAAACGACACCAACACCTGACCTAATTCTATTAGTAATGATGCGAGCGTAACGCGTAAAAGTGTTTAAATTGTAGTAAATTATTGACCTAAGGAATATACCCGAAAATCGATAAAGTACATTCATGATTTCCCTTTGTCTCGATAGAGCGAGATCCCATTTAAACTATATACACTCGGCCGAAGGTAACAAAAAAAATCGTCTGTTTCGGCTGCCTGTATAAAAATCAATACAAGCCTTTTCGTACCTATTTGTTATATACCATTTAGGATGTATACGTTAAGACCCCTATGGCAAACCCTTTAATATTTCTTATAAAGGGTTAAAATGGTAGTAAATTATTGACCTAAGGAATATACCCGAAAATCGATAAAATACATTCATGATGCCCCTTTGTCTCCATAGACCGAGACCCCATTTTTGACTCTATAGACTCGTCCGCGGGTTGTAAAAAAATCGTCTGCTTAAAACGGCCACTATAAAATCGATACAATCCTTTTCGCGCAGATTTGTTATATACCATTAAGAACGCACACGTTATGACCCCTATCTAATTTAATATTCCTAAACGACATACAACACTTGACCTTATTCTATGAGTAATGATGCGAACGTAACGCGTAAAAGGGTTTAAATTGTAGTAAATTCTTTATACTCGAAAATCGATAAAATACATTCAATTATGTCCCTTTGTCTCGACAGACCGAGATCCCAGTTAAACTCTCTTTAGACTCGACGGTTTAAAAAAAAAAATCGTCAGCTTCGGTACGTTACAACCCTTTTCGACCGCGCGCCGTATACCCCGCACCGTGACGTACGCGCACCGTGACGTTTCCGGTCTCTCGCGCACGCGCAGAAATCAAGGCGCCGCTAGCCACGACCTTTGACCCCGATACTCCTCAGCCAATCAGCGTTTAGTATTACCTTTTGACCCCGATACTCCTCAGCCAATCAGCGTTCAGTATTACCTTAGACCACGCCCCCTCATTTGCATATTTAGGGGCTGTATCACCATTCCTTCTACTCCTCATCTTCATCTAAAATTATGTAATCGTAAAATTCGTAATTTTCAACCATATTAACTTCATCTTTATTATCATAAGGATACATAATGCCATTTCTGTTTGGTGCTTTTCTTTTAATCAAATTCAAATTATGTTTGAATACTTTCTTTTGTTTATCTTTCGGAATGACCACACCATCTGTAAAACTTTTTTTCCAAGGTTTATCGAATTCGTTTTCAATATCTTTTCCATTGGCTAATTTTAAATAATCTTCCACACTCAACTTTGATTTTGTATATCCTTTAAAAGTTTTCTTTTCCACTAATTCTCCATTAGAAGTTAGAATGATATTGTATTTTACTTTTGGAGCTAAATATAAACCAAATATTATACCACCATCTCCATAATCATTCTTTCCTTTTCCATATTCCGTTTCAGAAGTTAATCCAGCTTTTTCTAAAATATCCCAATTCTTATCTGATATGTATAAGCTACCGGTATCAGTATAATATATTTCTGGTTTTTTAAAACCATCAATAACATGAATAAAATTATTCATTATTCGTTTGCTTTGTGCTAAGATGAATGAACCCAAGTGACTCGGAGTTAATCTTGTTGTTTTTGTTGGTTTTGTTGGTTTGATAATTTCAGGTTGTTCCTTTTCTTTTTCCACTATATATTGTTGTTCATTTACTTTTTCATAACGTTTTATATTTGAATCGAAATTTACTTTAAGAGTATCTTCAGACCATAAATGAAATTCTGTATTTATATATTTCTGAACAGTTTTTCCGTACAAAGAATTACCCAATAATTTCATACAGTCGCTGCCAACTAAATTTCCCTGTTGTTTATATTTGTTTCTTTCTTCTTTTAAAGTTAAAACATAGTCTATAAAAGGAGGTGTTTTGAAATTTTCTTCATAGACTATCCCATCTAATATTTTGATAATGTTTCCACCAGCTCGAACAATTTCCTGTATGTCAACAGAAGTGAGAACGTCATTACAAAATCCATTTCTAAATCTTATCTTATCACCAGATTTTTCTTTAGGTTTATCATCCTCTATAACAGTGTAAGTTATTTTGTCTTTGGCTGGTATTGGTTGAAAAAACATATTATCTGGATACTCAAACCATGCAGATAAAATAGCACACCTTGGTCTAAATTGTTGTTCATTGAAAAGCTTTACAAATTCTACCTTTTTACAATCTTGTATAGCTTTTGATGATTCAGTTTTTGGGTATTCACCATCATACATAGCAGAGGCATAAAGACCGTTAGCGTCAAATGCCATTAATTTAGAACAAGAGACTTTCTTCAACTCTTCGTTAAAATCTTTAGAAGACTGTTGGTATTTTTTGAATAACTCAATTATATCAGACTCAGTTGTATTTAAATGATGTTGTAGTACTTTACAAATTTCATCTAATTTATCCGATTTGAATTTTATTATTTTTGCAGAAACTCTACCTCCTTTTGCAGAACGTCTGACAAAATGTCTGATGAATGGATCTACGTGAGAATATACTTTTTCTCCTTTATACAGATGATACCAACCTTTAAGAGATAAGGCTGGAGCTGTTGAATTATTTATTACACTTTGATTTATCATAGATGTCATGACTTGATTGTAGTTGATCAAACATACACCTAAACATATTGTATCTCTTTTAGCATAAGGTTCCCATTCTTCTCTTCGGGACTCCCAATTTGATTCGTTTATAGACTCAATATCTAAATCAATCTTTCTTAAATTCATTGGTAATTCTGATGATTTTCCCCAATCTTTTAAACTTCTTGCTACATGTTGATATGAACAAGTGAAATTTAATTTTTGAAGATAATTGTTATCGTTGTTAAACTTCTTTTCATTATTCCATTTTTTCTGTAAAGACTTTTCTGTAAATATATTAGATATTGGTAAACGAAGTATGCCTCTTGTGGTTTTGAGAGGACAGTGAGTTAATTTGACATATTTTTAATAATAATCCAATTATCAAAACCACTACCGTTATGAGAAACTAAAGTTAATTGTTTTTGATCAACATTTCCTAAATATTTTAACATTTGATCTATACAATCTGTACCTACAAATATATGAACTATATTCATTATTTTTTCATAAAATTCTTCAGGGACATTACCTGTGGGTTTTAGATCTGGAAAACGACAATTTATTCGTTCTAATATTTTTCGTAGCTTTTCCAAATTGACTAAAGAGCATGCATATGGTATTGTTTTACCAGTTTCTTTTTCTGTATATGTCTCAGAATCCCAAGCATAAAGAGTTTCAGGTTGGGTGTTTTGTGACATGGAAGCTGGATTAAATTCTGAAAAAGTTTAATGTTTTCGTTAACACAGGATTTCCATACTTGTTCATAGTTGTTTTCTATTTCTTTTATTCCTAAACTTTTCTTATATCTTTTTATCAAACAGAAATGATTACATGTATTTTGTAAATACAAAACCCATTATGATTGAGTGTTTATTTTTCTAGGATATAAAGTTCTATCTTTAGGATTATAAATTTGGAACGAAGTTTTATTTTTTTCATTGAATTCCCCGATTCGAGCTTGAGTCATTATTCCCCTCCTATTATGTATTGAAAAGGAATAAATAAAATCATTTTGTCAAATCACGTTTTAAAGCATGATTTACACACTTTATAAAACAAGCTCCGTCAGTTGGAATATAACAATATTCTCCAACGTATTCTTTGATGGTAAATAGCAATTGAGTTCCTTTACCTACGTTTGATCTTTTGATTGGTTTGAAATTGTCTGTACGATATATTATATGACCAGTAAAATACCAATCTGAACTATCTGATTTTTCATTCATATTATCGACAACTCTGCCAATCATTGCCACATTAAAGAAAGCTAAAGTCATATTTTGTTTGAATTTTTCATCTTCGAAAATTTGTCCATCGATTTCAATTTGACCATTTAAAGTTTCAAACTCTTTAATTATATCAGAAATCACTTTCGCAAATAATTCATGGTCAATTTTTTTCTTCGGTTTTACAGCATTTGATTCTTTTTTTTAATTGGTTTAGTCATGTTTCTTTTTCAATTTTTTATGCTCTATTTTTAAAGATTCAATTTTAATTAACAATTCATCGAATATTTCATTAAATTCTTCGAGTTCTTCTATGGTAATAATTTTGTCAGATTTGCTTCTTTCGACGAAAATAAATAATTTATCCAAATATGTTCGTATTAAATTTGATATGGTTTTGTAATATAATTTCTTTTTAGAGGTAAACACAATAGTAATTAAACCACATGATGCTGTTTGAATCGCTGCCAAAGCCCCTAAGATAGATGGAATAAATATTGGAAGAGAAATACTTGCTGTTACAGTGGTTGCTGTTGCTATAGGACAAGCTGATATAACACTTACAGTTTTAAAAGTGGAGTCTATCCTACTCCAACATTTTGTTAACTTTTTGTAATGATTGAATTTTTCTTCTAACTCTTTTTGTTTTCGTATCATGACATCTTGTAAATTCTGTGTAGTCAAATCTTCAGTATTCAACTTTATGAATTAAATTAAGTGAATTTCTGATAAACCGATGGTTTTCTCAGAAATAAATATGTTATTGTTTTAATCTCTATAACCAAGAAATTCTATAATAATTACTATATTTACTTGAACCACAACATTAACATTTTCAGGAAAATCATATTCCCCTGACCATTCACTTATACTTTCCATTTTAAAACGTGCAAAGAAATCTATATTATTTTTTTTTCTATTTGCAATGCGGGATTTGTTACAAATAATTTATTTACCTGAGATTTATGAACATCAGTTGAAGTAAAGATTTTATCAAAATTGAAATAAATTCTTATATATTCAAATTCTTTCCATTTTAAAAATGTATATGATTTTCTTCCTTCCTTTTGTAATTCCTTATTATTTATCAAATTAAAAATTTGTGGTTTTTCATTTGTCATTAATACCAACTCAAGGAATAATAAACCATACTCGATAATAGTTAATACATCAGTTGGCTTAAGCTTTATTCTATATATTAAAATCCATAAACAAAATCTGAATCAATTTGTATTCTGTGAAAATAAAAAGTTTTGTCTAATAAATAATAATAAACATTTTTGATTTTATTAGTTCCTCCTTTTTATTGTAAAAAATTATCCAAGAAAAACTGCTCGACTTGAAGGAAACCCTTGAGAAAAAACGATTTGTTTTATTTTTAATTTAAAGGGAAATTTTATAGTAATAACCGCTTCATTATGATCTGCTGAACTAGCAAGTTCAAATTTTGCAACGTTACTTTTCTCAAAAACAGCTTTAAATTTAGATTGCTGAATTAACTTTCCTTTGTATTTTGCATCAAATCCATACTTTTCTAAAATACCATCATTAAAAGGTAAACTAAAATAAGTTTCTTTAGGTAGAAATTTTATATTAATTTCTTTAAACATCTTTTCATTTTTTATGTGTCTTGACTCAATGTTTTTTATCTAATTCAGATATGGATGATTTTAATCCTTCTAAGTGTGCTTTATCTACAACATTAGCTAATTGCTGCTCGATATAGGTTTTAATTTCTGTTAGTTCATTGTTATCATTAAGTTTAGTTTCTAGATCAGATAATTCTTGTTTTAATTTTTCTTCGCTTATACCTGGTTTAATATTAGCTATTAGTTGTTTTACATTTGATTTTTGATTGGTAATTTTATCATCTAATTGGGTTATTAATAAATTTAAATTTTGTACTTGAGTTTTATCGGCTACACTAACTAATTGTTGTTGAATATAGGTTTTAATACCGTTTTAATTTAAGTTTTGTAATTTTTTCGTATAGTTGTGATATAAATAAATTTATTATGTCCAACTGAGTTTTATCGACTATATTAGCTAATTGTTGTTGATAACTTTCTAGTTTTTTATGATGTGAGTTTAAAAGTTTTTGGTGATTTTCTAATTGGTTTTTACTATCTTTATCTAATACAGTTCTTTTTTGATGTAAACTTTTAGTTGTTTGAGTTAAATAAGCTTTTTTAATTGCATCTTTTTTCTGTTGAGGAAATCTTAAATTAGTTATTTTGAAATTATTCATATCTATATCACCTTGAAGTGTGTCTCCAGTTTGATCTACAAAATATGGGTTGAATTTATTAAGCGTTAATGTAGGAGCTTCATTCTTTAAGTTTCCTAGACCAAATGTATTTGCCATTTTTTTAAACAAGTTTTAATACTATTTGCTCAAATGGTTTACCTAAACTTAATTGATATAAAACCCAAAGAGAAAGTTGACCACAAAATTTATCTCCTGGTTTTTGAATTTGAAAAGTAGAACATTTTATTGGACCATAATTTAAATCAATAATTTCTTAAGTTGGATCTTATTCATACGAATCGAAAAAAACATCGAATCCACTTTGAATAAAGCAGAATGATGAACGCATTTTTGATCTGAAGTATGAATATTAGTTATAGCATAAAACTTTGTTGTATTTTTAAGAGATGATATTTCATCACGCATACAATAGTAAAAGGGTTTTATGTTTAATTCTTCTGCCCATCTGATTAATTGAAAATTTGTGGTAGTATCAGTTCCATATTTTTGTAAGAATTCTTCGAAAGTAATCATTTTTTAAAAATCAGTATTGTGAAGTTCGTTTTGATAAAATCTGCCCAAGATTTCTTCACCATGTAAATCTTCTAAACTGTAAGTTGGTGGTGAAGTTTTATTAACTTTATCAATAATAAAGATTTCATTCGTCCAATTTCCAACATAACCTTTTTCAAATTTACTTTTATATTTATAAATACGAACTCGATCTCCAACTTTAAATTTTAGTTTGATATTTAAATTCTCTTTTTCAAAATTGTTTTGTGTGTTAATTGATTCTATAATATCTGGATTTTTTGAAGCTTCTGTAGGAGTAACTTTTATAGATGAATGAATTTTATTATTATATTCATCGACACCAATGGGTAATATTTTAAGCCATTTTTGAGAATTCAATTCTGTGAACTTTTTGAATAATTTGTTTTTTAGAGTTCTGTTAAATCTCTAAATTACTACAGCTTTACCTTCGTTATATGTACTGTAAATTTCAAACCCTAGAGATTTCATATTTTTATTATAAAATTCTGTTCCTTGAACTTTTTGGGTTTCATAATTGTTTCAAATGCTTTTTTAACAGTTAGACCCGTTTTGTTTTTTAGAGAAATTACCCAAGCGTATCTTGTATATAAATCTATAACTGTTAAACAATATTTATAGCCTCTTTTTGGGGGCATATTAATTAAATCTGCAGACCATATATCGTCTTTAGCAAATACTTTCACTTTTAAAAATTTTTTAGTTTTTCTGAATTCTTTATGAATTTCATCTGCTATTCCCATACCCAATTTAATTTTTGATTTTAACAATCTTATGATTGGAATAGATTCTAATTCTTTAATCATTTGTTTATCTGCTTCATGTTGAAATTGTAAGTCTTCTTTTCTGTATAGTTTGTCGTGTTTAACCCTTTCTATCCCAGTGTTGCCAATTGGCACATGCATATTTGTAAGCTTTTTGTTACATAAAATATCAATAAAACTTCGTTTCGCTTGTGTAATCCTGTTCTTAAATTTTATTTTGCCACAATGCTAATGTTTCATATCCTATTATTTCAAATCCGGATTTTTACTGCAGCCAAGATGGCAGCCTCCATGTTTTCTGCTAAAATTTATGTTTTCATCCTGTAAAAAAGGTTTGTATTGTTCCCTTTTTTCTTTATACTTCTGATTTAACAATAGTTTATGATAAAAAACATTCTGCTGAGCATAACTGGCATAAAAAATGTTGATAAATTGAGTTCCTATGTACAATTTTTCAAAAAATAGTCTACATGTAGCCATTTGGCATCATTGGGAAGATTCGGTAAAAATGTGTAAGTAAACGCATATCAGACATTTGGTTTAGAACCTGAATATCCCGACTTTAGAGTTTAAGTGTATAAGTATAATGACGATTAGCAAATAATATGTATTAGATTGGTTATCATGCAGACCAATATTTTTCTTTCAAAGTTGCAATATCTACATAATATAGGCCCGTTTCTTACCATTCACTCGCCCTGCTCCCCATCTCTAAAAGTTATTACATTTTATGTCTTGAATTGTAATCTTATAATTCCTGCATTTCGTTTTAAGAATGTTATTTTAAAACATTTCAGATATGCCTCCAACTGGAAAAAAGATTCCGTTTGATGAAGCCTTACGTCTGGTGACTCTTCCAGAAGGCGACATATCAGAATATTCGGATTCTGATTCGGATTGGGGCCCAGATGCAGATGATGAAATTGAGCCTGATTTGAGTGAATTGGATACATCAGCGACAAATTGTGATACATCAACCAGGAGCAGACAGTATGTTTGGCGTAAAAAGGATTTTGAAACTCCTCAGAATATTGCCTTCCAAGACAGATTACAGGATGTTCATGTTGATAATCAAACGCCATATGAAATTTTCAACAAATTCATGGATGAAACTATATTTCAAAATATAACAGATCAGTCAAACTTATATGCTCACCAGAAAGATGGAGTTATTCTTGACACTTCCAATGATGAAATGCATAAATTTATTGGGATGTTAATACACATGAGTGTCATACCAATGCCATCCAAAAGAATGTATTGGGAAAGAAGAACAAGATATCCTCAAGTTGCAGATGTGATGTCTCGTAATAGATTTGATAGACTTTTTCAATATTTTCATGTGAATGATAATGCAAAGATGAAACAACCTGGTGATCAATACTATGATAAGCTTTTTAAAATTCGTCCACTTATTGATAGTGTTAAACAAAATTTTTCTACTATTTCTCCTGAAGAACATCAAAGTATTGATGAACAGATGATACCTTATAAGGGCAAGAGTTCTTTAAAACAGTACAATAAGAGTAAGCCTCATAAGTGGGGTTATAAAGTGTTTACCAGAGCTGGAGCCTCAGGAATTTTACATGATTTTGAAATTTACCAAGGCAAAGGTACTTGTTTGGACAGATCTTCTAATTTAGGTATTAGTGGAGATATTGTTATTAGGTTAACACAAGGTCTTGAAAATGATAAGAACTACAAGCTGTTTTTTGATAATTGGTTCTCAAGTATTGATTTGGTGGCAGTCCTGTTATCTAAGGGTTTTCACTCTGTTGGTACCATTCGTCAAAATAGGCTACGTGGTTGTGTTTTGAAGTCGGAAAAGGTTTTAAAATCTGAAGGGAGAGGTTCGTTTGATTATACTGTAGAAAATACTCATAATTTGGCTGTAGTTAGATGGTTTGACAGTAAACCTGTAACATTAGTATCATCTTATGCCTGTATTGAACCCTTGGATCAGGTCAGGAGATATGACCGAAAAAGCTCATCTCACATGAATATACCTAGACCACACATTATTACAGAATACAATAAGTTTATGGGCGGAGTCGATCTTTGTGATATGCTCCTTGAATTATATCGCATTGATTTACCGATGAAGAAATGGTATTTCAGAATAATATTCTACCTAATAGATGCAGTTATTGTAAATTCTTGGTTGTTATACAGGCGCAATTTATTAGAGAGTGACGAAAATTCTAAACACATGTCTTTGAAAGATTTTAAGCTCGATGTGGCATCTGCATTGATATTAATTAATCAAAAGAAACACAGGCATTCTTGCCTTCAAGAAATCCAGGTATACAATCGCAGACCAGTAACTCCCATTCCTGTTTCTGATGTGCGATATGATTCTGTAGATCACTGGCCAATTCATAGTGAACAAAAGAAAAGATGTAGAAACTGCACAGATGGATTTAGTAGAACAAAATGTGATGTTGTTTTATGCTTGAACAAGACAAATAATTGTTTTGTTGATTTTCATGTAAGATAAGTGGTAGAGATTTAGTGACCATTGTTTTGTTGGTTTCCACAATAATTAACATCTCAGAGTCAAAGTTGTCAGGGCATGCTTATCCTTACGTCCATGTTGGTTTATATTTCGTTTACTTTTGCATGACACATCTCGATCGTCTATATCATTTTAACTCAAGTTTGATGAATTGGGTATTTTTGGGTCATTGAGTCGTTTGGTCTTTTAAAATGATCCTTGTTGAATTTATTCTACAAATGTAACTTTTTTTCCTAATATATTCATATTGTTGCTGTTATGATACTATGTTTTATGCAAAAATTTGTTGTTTTTTTTTGCAATTGTCTATGTTTAATTTATTTTACATTTGCAATAATTATTAACTTATTTATTTATATTGTTGCTGTTAATTATAAAATGATCTCAAAAAAATTGTTGTTGTTATTTTTTAAGAGGGGGAAAGGGTCACATCTGATAAATTATATTGAGGGAACTATGGTATTTACTCAAAACTATGGTGTTGATGCTTATATGCCAAATTAAATTGAAGAATGTTTTCCAGATCCCTATCCAAAAGACTAAAAGTGTACTTAATGAAAAACTCAACTTTTGATATGTTTGTCAAAAGTAACCTTGTCAGCCCAATGTTGCCAAATGGCAACGAGCTGTAATTTTGCCAAAAATGTGAAAAATTCGAAAATGCTTGCATTTTTGTTTAAAGTAGTCCACTACTAGATATATCTGAAAATATAATGTTTTGGAGACAAATAGAAGGCATGATGGGATAGAAAGGGTTAAGTGCAGCAGCATCAACTCTATTAACTGGTTCTTCACCTGGTTTTGGATTATCATTTTCATCCAATCGTAAATCTAACCTAGTTCCCGGCCCAGTGTAATTATGACCTGGGAGATGTTTCTCACCTTTATATTTAGCCCATGGAAAACAGTGAAGTTTAGTTAGAGATTTTTGAACGTCTCCTGATCCGAAATATGCTGTAGGGGAGTGAATGTTTATTAAAGACATTTTTTGGTTATTTAAAAGGGAGGGCGGGTGGGCAAATAGTAGTATATGAGCTTACAGATATCCGGTAGCTCGAAGCGAATTTTTACATATTCACATTCTGGTCATTTATTTCATATCTATTTCAGTAATTCTCTTTGAGAAGATTTGTTAAGAATATCAGGCCATTTGTTTTTGTTTTTTCATGCCATACTGGTACATGATTATTTATAGATTTACTAATGTTGTAATTGTTGTTATTGCTTGTAACAAGATTGTTATGATGTACTTTGCTATTTATAAAGGTCATTTGTGATAAGAATCTGATGAAGATGTTTATTATTTGAAAGATTCTGAATTTTATGATCCACTATTTACTGTTGTTATATAATTAATGTTATAATGTTGTTATGGTGATATTACTAGTTGACATTGTTATACTGTTATAAATATGCTTGTTTTCAAGCAATCAAGATTTTTTGAATATTGATAAATATATAACCACATGTAGTACATGTATGTTAACAGTAATTTTGTGTTTTTAGTTTGCACCTACCCACCCTTTATTCATCCAAGAGTTGACTTTGTCACATGTGGTCAAACTTTGATACCATGGATTAGGTAACCTGGCGTGAAAAGCATCACTGAGTTGGATTATTGATGAATAACGAGGACTTGATTTGATATATAACCAATATAAGTTAACAAAGATATTATCATCGTATTATTATCGATACGTTGTATCGTATACTTTCATCTGGAATCATAAGCATTACTAGCAAAGCAGTCATTGCGACGTAAGATATGGAATAATTTTGACGTCAAAAAAAGGTCGTCGAACGGTGACGTCATGGTCCTCTATTAATGCATATTCAAGGAATTCTATCCTTCAGATTATAATCAATTTGGTAGCATTTTGTTCCTAATTAAATATCTACATCTTGATACCAATAACATCTATTTCCAAAGTAGTAATAGAGTATTTAGATATCCGGCACTCCTCCATTTCGCTTTGCTCCACTCCGGTCTACCGGATATCTAAATACTCTATGACTTCTTAGAATAAATAGACCAAAAAATGTCTTTTATAAACATTCACTCCCCTAAAATCTATTTTGGATCAGGGGACATTCAGAAATCTCTAACTAAACTTCCTGGTTTTCCATGGGCTAAATATAAAGGTGAGAAACATCTTCCAGGCCATAATTACACTGGTCCAGGAACTAGGTTAGATTTACGACTAGATGAAAATGATAATCCAAAACCAGGTGAAGAACCTGTTAATAGAGTTGATGCTGCTGCACTTAAACACGACAAACTATACAGAAATGAAGACTTACAATTTCGACATGAAGCAGACAAGCAAATGATTAGAGAATTAGAATCTATTCCAAATCCCACTTTTAGAGAAAAAGTTGAAAGAGCATTAATCATAAGATTATTAAAATCAAAAATGAAATTGGGTATGGGAATAGCAGATGAAATTCATAAAGAATTCGGAAAAACTAAAAACTTTTTAAAAGTTAAAGTATTTGCCAAAGACGATATATGGTCAGCTGATTTAATTAATATGCCCCCAGAAAGAGGTTATAAATATTGTTTAACAGTTATATATTCAACAACAATTAGTTAATGTGGTTGATAAATCTCAGTTACAAAATTTAAATTTATTAATATCTCAACTAGACGATAAAATTACAAAGCAAAAATTAGATATTAAACAAATGACAAGTAACATTAAACCAGGTATAAGCGAAGAAAAATTAAAACAAGAATTAATTAATCTAGAAACGAAACTTAATGATGACAGTAAACTAACTTATGTTCAACAACAAGTAGTTAATGTGGTTGATGAAACTCGGTTAGAGAGATTAAGATCATTAATATCCAAATTAGATGATAGAATTACAAAAGAGAAAATAAATTTGAAACAACTAATAGATAATATTAAACCATGTATAAGCGAAGAAAGACTGAAACAAGAATTATCTAAATTAGAAACAAATAATAACAACGAGCTAACAGAAATTAAAACCTATATTCAACAACAATTAGTTAATGTAGCCGATAAAACTCAGTTACAAAATTTAAATTTATTAATAACCCAATTAGATGATAAAATTACCAAACAAAAATCAAATGTAAAACAACTAATAGCTAATATCAAACCAGGTATAAGCGAAGACAAATTAAAACAAGAATTATCTGATCTAGAAACTAAACTTAATGATAACAATGAACTAACAGAAATTAAAACCTATATCGAACAGCAATTGGCTAATGTAGTAGACAAAGCACAGTTAGAGAGATTAAGAACATTAATATTTCAATTAGATCGAAAAATTGAGTCAAGAGACATAAAAAATAAAAAAAATGATTCAAAAAATAAATAAAATATTACTACCGATAGAAAAACCTTATTGTTTTAATTTACCTTTCAATTATGGTATTTTAGAAAAGTATGGATTTGTTGCAAAAAATGTAGGAAGATTAATTGAGCCATCTAAATTTAAAGCTGTTTTTGAGAAAAGTAACGTTGCAAGATTTGAGTTGAATTTGACAGATAATTTTGATACGGTTATTACTAATATCGAAATCGAACTTGATATAGATTTTGTCGATTGATTGGAATATAAAATAACTTGGAATATGATATTTGGTGGCATGATTAATAGAGAAAAAAATCCACTTTTCATTGTTGAATACCATTTATATTTCCTGGATTTGATATTAATGACAAAAGAAAAACCACAAATTGTTAATTTGATAAATAATAAGGAATTACAAAACGATGGAAGAAAAAAATATACATTTTTGAAATGGATAGATGTTATTTTGATTTTGATAATATTTTTACTTCAATTGATATTCATAAATCTCAAGTAAATAAAACATTTATAACACCTCCCGTACTTATGATGGAAAATAATGACAATGTAGATTACTTTGCACGTTTTAAAATAGAAAGTATAACAGAACTGATACCACGGTCAAAATATTTTCCTATATACCTCAATTAGAGATATCAATTATTATAGAATATCTTGGTTATAGAAACAAAGACAATCAAATATTTTGGTCTACGAAAAACATTGGTTTATCACAAATACAGTTAATTTAATTCTTAAAAAATGAATACCGAAGAGTTAAACACACAGAATTTACAAGATGTTATGATGCGTAAACAAAAAGAGTTAGAAGGAGAATTCAGCCATTACTAAAAGTTAACAAAATGTTGGAGTAAGATAGACACTACTTTTAAAACTGTGTTATATCAGCTTGTCTTATAGCAACAGCAACTACTGTAACAGCAAGTATTTCTCTTCCAATATTTATTCCAACTATCCTAGGAGCTCTTACAGCTATTCAAAAATCTTCATGTGGTTTAATTACTATTGGGTTTACCTCTAAAAAGAAATTATATTACAAAACCATATCAAATTTAATAAGAACATATTAAGATAAATTATTCATTTTTTTCGAAAGAAGCAAATCTGATAAAATAATTACCATAGAAGAACTCGAAGAATTTAATGAAATATTCGAGGAATCGTTAACAAAAATTGAATCTTTAAAAATAGAACATAAATATACATATATATATTAATGTAGTAATCCTACCTCTATATGTCTTAACTGTTATATATTGTTAATCATTTTACTTGATACCGTTACCGGCATGTGTTTCGAAACGTAGTATGTAATAAATTCAGAGGTAGTACATCCATATATTCTTAGTTCTTAATGTAGTAATCCTACCTCTATATGTCTTATAAAGAATATATGACTAAATTAATTAAAAAAAAGAACCCAATGCTGTAAAACCGAAGAAAAAATTGACAATGAATTACTTGAAAATGTGGTTTCTGATATAATTGAAGAGTTTAATACTTTTAATGGACAAATTGAAATCGATGGAAAAATTTTTGAAGATGGTGAATTCAAACAAAATATGCATTTATCTTTCTTTAATGTTCAAATGATTACTAGAGTTGTAAATAATATGAGTGAAAAATCAGATAGTTCAGATTGGTATTTTACCGGTCATATAATATATATCGTAAAGATGATTTCAAACCAATCAAAAGATCAAATATGGGAAAAGGAACTCAATTGCTATTTACAACCAATGAATAATACGTTGGAGAATATTGTTATATTCCAACTGACGTAGCGTGATTTATTAAATGTGTTAATTATGTTTTGAAACCAGATTTAACAAACGAATTTAATAAATTTATTTATTCCTATTCAAAACATAACAGAAAGGGAATAATGACTCAAGCTCGAATCGGAGAATTCAATGAAAAAAATGAAACTTCGTTCCAAATTTATAATCCTAAAGATAGAACTTTATATCCTAGAAAAATAAACACTCCATCAGAATAGGTTTTGTATTTACACAATAATCATTTCTGTTTGATAAAAAGAGGTAACAAAAGTTTAGGAATAAAAGAAATAGAAAACAACTATCAACAAGTATGGAATACATGTGTTAACGAAAACATTAAACTTGTTTCCGAATTTAATCCAGCGTCAATGTCACAAAACTCCGAACCTGAAACTCTTTATGCATGGGATTCTGAGACGTATACAGAAAAAGAAACTGGTAAAACAATACCATATGCGTGTTCTTTAGTCAATTTGGAAAGATTGCGAAAAATTGTCGTTTTCCAGATCTAAAACCTACAGATAATGTTCCTGAAGAATTTTATGAAAAAATAATGAATATAGTTCATATATTTGTAGGTACAGATTGTATAGATCAAATGTTAAAATATTTAGGAAATGTTGATCAAAAACAATTAACTTTAGTTTCGCATAATGGTAGTGGTTTTGATAATTGGATTATTATTAAAAATATGTCAAAATTAACTCACTGTCCTCTCAAAACCACAAGAGGCATACTTCGTTTACCAATATCTAATATATTTACAGAAAATCTACAGATGGATGGTTAATTTTGGTTTGGTTTGGTATCTTCGGATCAATCTGGTATCTATCGGTGTTGAGGTTCCTTAGCATGTCGTCCCATTTCTGGTTGATCTTAGAGGACACGAGACTGCAAAATTCTTCATACGAGAATTTTACAGGTTCAATATTCTCCAGACCCAAACTGTCCTTGGCAACACGGTCAGATCGTTCGTTTCCCGGGATGAAGACGTGCGACGGGATCCATGATAGTTCGATCTGGTGGTTGTTGTTGGTTAGGTAGTTGTGAATCATACTTCGGATGTTCGTTAAAACTTCTGACCTACAATTAGAAAAATTGTTAGAAATAGACTGAAGGCTACTTAGTGAGTCAGACAGGATTACGGCAGGTTCCGTATAGTTAAGGGATAGCCTTGCTATGGCGTCCCTGATAGCTAGTAGTTCTGCAGTGAACACTGAGCAGTGTAGGGGTATCCGTTTGGCAAGTCTGATGCCTTTCTCTGGAATACACAAACCGTAACCAGTAGCTGTGCTACTCGTGGAGCCATCAGTGTAGATCTTCAAATGGTCGGCGAACTTGGAGTCGATGAGGTCAAGAGCTTGCGCTCTTGCTGCCACTGGGTTCACGTTCTTGTTGGTGGACTGAGTCAGCTCGGTGTTAACTATCGGGTTGGTAACCTTCCAAAAAGGAGTATCTGATAGGTGTCGTTGGCTGATGCTAACTTGATCGAGTTGGTGCTCTCTCAAGAGATCAGTAGTTGCTTGACCATAGGAGATACTCCGATTTATCTGGTTCTTTCCGACACGAGTGAATCTTCTGATGCTGGAATACGTTGGACAGCTTTCGGACAAATACTGAAGTTTCCCCGAGAATTTGAGAGAGAGTTCCTCCCTCCGAAGAGAAGGGGTTTCTCTCCCACCTCCTGAAGTAGTGCCTCATTCTTTGTACCGATTGCTGCCCTGGTGGCAATACGTATAGCTTTCATCTGTAGAACGTCCAGTTTCTTCAGTGTAGTATTACAGGCTGTACCATAGACGATGCAACCATAATCTATAACTGAGCGAATCAGTGACCTGTATATCATCATTAAGGCTTCTCTGTCTGCTCCCCATGTGGTACTTGAAACATAACGCATAACATTTAAGATTTTTGTTGTACGATTACAAATATAGTCGATGTGGCTATTCCAACTAAGCTTATGGTCAAGTGCATGCCAAGGAATTTTACTGTTTTCTCTTGCCTAATTTTCACACCATTCAATCTTTGGTCAATACCGTTGTGATCCGTGCGCCTGCTGCAGAGCATCCCGACGGTTTTAGCTTCCGAAATAATGAAGCCCCAGTCGTTTGCCCATTTGGCAACTTGGTTCAGAGCAGTTTGCATGCGACTTTTCACAGTGTTGAGGTTATTGTGACCTGTCCACAAGGAACTATCATCTGCATATAAGGCCGTGCTAACCGATCGGTCCTTACTATGCACATAGTCCCGAGAGAGATCGTTGATCATGATGTTGAATAAGGTTTTTTTTATATAAACAGTATTTATTTTCACTGGATTGGGCAGCAGGCTACGCCTATATAAACCCTCTGCAGACAAACATATTTTACAGATAAACATATTTACAGACAAAAATATTTACAGACAAACATAGAAAATAGAGAATTATTTACATTCAAACATAACATACAGATATATACTCTGGATGAGAATGGTGAAAGTATTATATCTTGAATCTTCTGCTGATGTCGAAAAAGTTATGAATTTGTTCGAAAATTTTTCTAGAGGTGTCTATATCATCTGGAATGCCGAAAAGGAGAATATCGATGTTGTGATAGATTATAGGTAAGAGTAGGATAGATAGGTTCCTGGCATCTGAATGTAAGGGGCATTCTAAGAGAAAATGGTAAGTATCTTCATTTGAATGACCACAACTGCAAGCAGGACTGTCAGAAATGTGCCTTTTATATTTATGCTCGTTTAAATCGCTACAAGAAAGACGAAGGCGACAGTGAATAATTTGGTTTGTTCTTTTTCCAAAAGAATAGTATCTAGGTTCACTTTGATCCTGAGAATTTAGAGCGGAGTTAAAGGAAGATATTGATCGAGAGTTTCTAACTGAAGCATCAAGTTTGTTCCATTCACGAATAGCTGATGGGATAAAGGAATTTCCAAATGTATTTGTTCTATATTTATATTCGTCAAATTCAAGTTCATTTCTGAGTTGGTAGTTTGTTTGGGTTTTGGTTAGATGTTCTTTTAAGTACGCAGGGGTCATGTCATTTTTTATCTTATAGATTAGTTTTAGTTTATGGCGCCTTCGTCTTTCCTTCAATGGGACAAAGCAAGTCTCTTTATATAATAGACTGTGACTGGTCCCCCTTACAGCACCACAAATAGATCTGAGTGCATCTAGTTGTAACTCTTCAAGGTTATTAGTCAGTTCTGCTGTGCACCCATCCCAAATTGTGTCACAGTAGTCAAAGTGGGGCAGGATAAATGAATTGTAAATTACGCGGAGAGATGGTCGAGATAGTCTGTATTTAAGAGATCGTAAGCAGTTTACAAGTCTATTTGTCTTAGTGATGATTCCGAGGATATGCTTATCCCACTTACAATTCATTTGAAAGGTCAGTCCGAGATGCTTGTGCGAGTCAACTTCTTGTATAGGTGTATTATCTAAACTAAGGGTAGGCAGTGGAGGGTTTCTTTTAGTAGTCAGTGCCAGTGTTTCAGTCTTCTGTGGATTGAAAGTAACCAGCCATGTCTTTGCCCATTGATTAATGCGTTCAAGATCATCATTTAAGACAGTCGCGCCTACCGTTGGGTCATCAATCTTAAGATATAGACTAGTATCGTCAGCAAACAGGCGGATTTTAGACTTAATATTTTTTACTATATCATTTATGTAAATTAAGAATAATAAGGGTCAAAGGACAGAGCCCTGTGGGACACCAGCAGGAACGACTCTGTGGTCCGAGGAAACCCCCTGGATAACAACACATTGTTTTCTATCAAATAGATAATTTCTAAACCATTCCAGGAGGTCACCGCGAATCCCAGAGGCATCCAGCTTATGACAGAGTGCAGCATGCCACACTCTGTCAAAAGCTTTGCTGATGTCACAGAACACTGCCCTTGTATATTGACCATTGTCAATGGCTTGACAGAAGAAGTGAGTAAGATCTGTTAGTTGATAGATTGTTGAATCACCGTGTAGAAAACCACTTTGTAGATTAGTAATAATGTTATGTTCCTTTAAGAAGTTAAAGACATGCTTGTAAATACATTTTTCAAAATTTTTTATCACGATACTAAGAAGCGAAACAGGGCGATAATTACCGCATATAGATGGATCACCTTTTTTGTGAATGGCGGTCACGTTTGCAATTTTCCAAATAGATGGTACTTGTTTGATTTGAAGAGAAAGATTGAATAATTTACAGAGAGGATTACAGATAAGATTGGATATAATTTTGAGAAAAAATCCACTTAGTTCATCTGGCCCGGTTGCTTTTGAGATGTCAATGGATGTTAGCATGTCTTCAACTTCTGAAGGTGTTAGTTGAATGTGGTCAAGTGAATATTCATTGTGATCGAGAGTAGGAAAAAGTGCATTTGTGCTATCAAGTTGTGATTGGGTTATGAAGAAATTATTGAAACAATTAGCCTTGTCCTCATGAGAAAAGACTGGTGTACCGTTGTTGATAAGAGGCGGAATTTCCCTTTTATTTGACCGTTGACATTTTACAAATGAGTTCAGCAGATGCCACCAATCTTTCTGGCCAAATTTCTCTTTTTCATTAATTTTGGAGTCAATGCGATCATAGTATTCTTTTTTACGTTTCCGAATCAAGTCAATATATTCATTTCTTATTTTTCGATATTCCTGCCAATCAGTTGCCAAATTTGAATATTTTGCCTTACGATGAATTTTGCATTTCTTTTTACTAAATTTCCGAATAGAATTAATCATCCAAGGTTTATCTAGTGGTCTAATAGTAACAATTTTATTTTTTATATTCTTGCTTGCAATCTTGCTCAACTCATTTGTAAAAGTGAAGCTGGCAATATCAATACACTCATTGTCAACAATGGCATCCCAGTCTGTTCTCAAAATGTCTTGCTTAAGTCCGTCCATGTTAATGTCTTTGTAATCCCAAATTCGTCGTTTAAAGCATGCTAATTTTGGTCTTGTAAGAGAAAGCTGACAATGTATAGGACAATGATCACTGCAAAAGTTATCTAATATTCCTGATTTTGTTACATAGCCTTGACAATTAGTAATTATTAAATCAATCATAGTTGAGGTTCCTGAAGAATCGTATCGTGTTGGTTCGTTAATTAATTGTTTAAAATCGAAAAGAGTAATAAATTTATGCAAGAAAGAATTTGAATTTTGAAGAAAATCAATGTTAAAATCCCCAAGTATGAAAATATTTTGGATATCATCTGACGCTGCCAAAGTTAAAGAAGATAGAATTTTTTGATCAGTTTTTGAATTTGAATTTGGTGGTCGATAGAAATTTCCAATAATAAATTTTGTTTTGTTGATTATAATTTCGACAAAAATGGCCTCTACATTATCAGTTTCAAGGTCCGTGCGTCGTTTGAAATAGAGGTCATGTTTCACAAAAATAGCCACCCCACCCCCTGGTCGGTCTGTCCTGTCCTTTCTAATTACCTCGTGAAATGATGGGATAGATAAAGAGGTGGAAAGAATGCTTCTGTCAAGCCACGTTTCGGTAACACAAATGATATCATATGTATCTGATAATTCAGCTGTAAGTAGATCTATTTTGTTTCGAAGACTCCTTACATTCAGATGCACTATAGAAATATTATTGTTAGGACCAGGATTTTTTTCGACATCAGCAGCGATAAGGTAATGTAGAAGTAAAAGATTTCTGATATGTCTGTTGTCCAAATTTAAGATAATGTCTAAATAACGAAATAAAAAAGTAAAAAGATATAACGAATCATACACGAAAAAAATATAAACATTATATACAACTAATGTTCGCAGAATAATCTGTAGAGGTTAGTCCGAATCGAAGTCAATCATGGAGCTAGAATTTTGATATGTTACTTTCTTTGAAAACAGTTTTTACAGTTAGGTAGTAGTAGGCTCAATAGAATAATAATCCTATGATATAAATATAATGATCAATATTTAGATGTAGGCCCTATTACTTGTTTTAAACAAAGTAAAATAATAGTAGGCTAAATAGAATGATAATCCTATGATATAATTATAATGATCAATATTTAAATGTATTACTTGTTTTAAACAATGTAAAATAGTAGTAGGTTCAATAGAATGATAATTCTATGGTATAAATATAATGATCAATATTTAAATGTATTACTTGTTTTAAACAATGTAAAATAGTAGCAGTCTCAATAGAATGGTAATTCTAAGATATAAATATAGTGATTAATATTTTGATGTATTACTAGTTTTAAACAAAGTAAAAAAGTAGTAGGCTCAATAGAATGATAATCCTATGATATAAATATAATGATTAATATTTAGATGTATTACTTGTTTTAAACAAAGTAAAATAATAATAGGCTCAGTAGAATGATAATTCTATGGTATTATTATAATGATCAATATTTAGATGTATTACTTGTTTTAAACAAAGTAAAATAATAGTAGGCTCAATAGAATGGTAATTCTAAGATATAAATATAATGATCAATATTTAAATGTATTACTTGTTTTAAACAAAGTAAAATAGTAGTAGGTTCAATAGAATGGTAATTCTAAGATATAAATATAATGATCAATATTTAAATGTATTACTTGTTTTAAACAATGTAAAATAATAGTAGGTTCAATAGAATGGTAATTCTAAGATATAAATATAATGATCGATATTTAGATGTATTACTTGTTTTAAACAAAGAAAATAGTAGTAGGTTCAATAGAATGGTAATTCTAAGATATAAATATAATGATCAATATTTAGATGTATTACTTGTTTGAAACAAAGTAAAATAGTAGTAGGTTCAATAGAATGGTAATTCTATGATATAAATATAATGATCAATATTTAGATGTGTTACTTGTTTTAAACAAAGTAAAATAGTAGTAGGCTCAGTAGAATGATAATTCTATGATATAAATATAATGATCAATATTTAGATGTATTAGCTGTTTTAAACAGACTTTTAATCCTATAATATAAATATAATGATCAATATTTAAATGTATTACTTGTTTTAAACAATGTAAAATAGTAGTAGGCTCAATAGAATGATAATCCTATGATATAAATATAATGATCAATATTTGGATGTATTACTTGTTTTAAACAAAGTAAAATAGTAGCAGGCTCAATAGAATGATAATCCTATGATATAAATATAATGATCAATATTTTAATGTATTACTTGTTTTAAACAAAGTAAAATAGTAGTAGGCTCAATAGAATGATAATCCTATGATATTAATATAATGATCAATATTTAAATGTATTATTTGTTTTAAACAATGAATAAGGTAGGGCTGATAACAGATCCTTGGGGTGTTCCATTCTCCAGTGAGTGCTTCTCACTGATGGAATTGGCGACGTTGACTTGTATCTGGCGATCCTTTAGAAAGTCCTGGATCCACCGGAACATACGCCCCTTGATGCCAAGATTGCTAAGTTTAAAAAGTAGACCATCGACCCATACTAAATCGAAGGCTTTGGATAAATCCAGAAATACTGCACTGAAGTAGTTCTTCTTTCCGAGGTGGGCAGCAATGTCATGTTGAAGTCGAACGATTTGATCTATTGTTGACCGTTTTTCTCTGTAGCCGCTTTGGTTAGGATCGATGAGACCATTTAGTTCACAGTGGTATCGAAGTCTATTGTTGACCATCGTCTCAAAGGTTTTACATAGAGTCGAGGTCAGAGAAATAGGCCTGTATGAACTGCATTGATGTTTGTCCTTTTGCGGTTTTGGTAGAGGAATGACCATTGCTGTTTTCCAACTTTCCGGAATTGTACCATTATACCATGATGTGTTGAATAATTCCAGTAGAACTGTAGATGCTTCCATTGGTAACTCCTTTAACATGCTGTACTTGATGTTGTCTTCACCGCTGCCCTTCTTAGTACGCAGTGCGTTCTTCAGCTCGTCGAGGGTGAACGGAGCATTAATGTCCCGTTCGTCTTCTATTGGTTGTTGGTGGATTGGAGTCTGGTTGGTGTAGAAGGCCTTCTTGTTCTTCAGGAATTCTTTGGTGTGGTTGGTATCAGAACTGCCGTTAGCATAACACTTGGCTAACAAATTGGCTTTCCCTTCGTTGCTGTATTCTGTGGTGTCCCTGTAAGATAAAAATGGAATGGAAGATTTAGATTTTTTACCGAGCATAGAGCCAATTTTACCCAAGACAGATCCTAATTTGGTCCTCTCATTTAATGAGTTGCAGAACTCCTGCCAGTGCTTTGTTTTTGAATCACGTAACAAAGCAGCTGTAGTAGCCTTGACCTCCAAATAATCTGCCTTGGTATCACGGTTCAACTTCCTCTGGTGTCGACGTAGAGCTTTCTTTCTGGCGTCTACGGCGGCCTGGAGGTCGTCGGACCACCACCACTTCGGTGACGTACGTACAGTGCCATCCTTAGTCCGGGGAATGGCGTTCATAGCAGCATCAGTGATAACCTGTGTTATCTTCCCAGAGAAACAGTTTATATCCTCATCCTTGGCTAGATCAAGCCTAGAATGTGTGAAGTGGCGCTTGTAAAAGTCCCAGTTTGCCTTACCCAGCCTCCATCTACCTTGACATTTGATTTTTTCTTTCACAATGTTACAAGATAGTGTAGTCTCGATAATAACGTGGTCACTTCCAAGGCTTTCACTGGTTGTTTCCCATGTGCAGTTCTTAGCTAACCGACTGCTTACTAGAGTGAGATCGAGATGCGAACCAATAGGAGATAGAGTACCAACATAAGTAATACTACCATCATTTAACCCTTTCCATGCGTAAAACGCGTTAACGCGTCAAACAAATAACGTTATAACTTGCGGAAAACGCGTTAACGCGTCTTTCACTTTCACCGCTTATTAACTGTTAGGGATGCACGAGTTGCTTAATATAGACATTGTTTAATGACATCAGAGGAGTTTCCCTATTCTAAGCTACTGATTGGTTGACCTTTGACACATTATTCAATAATTTATGCAAAGTTGAAGGACGGTCGTCTGCTTGTTGTGTTTCTGTCAAAACAACAATGGTTGCGCCCATGTCGGGCGATAGCCATCGGAAACGTTTAACCTACTATGCTGAGCAGGCAAGTGTCCTGATTGGTAAGGGGATGATGTAACTAATTCCCGTTCTTCCGATGACGAATCCGATGAGGAAAATAGGCCGCCAGTTGAATCGCTAGACATTATGGTGTAGAAGACGCAAAATAAATTGACTTGACGTCATAAATGGGAAATCTATCATGTGACGTTATGGTCACTTTACCACTATCTATGTGCACCCATTTCCAATACATGCCGCATAACTGGATGTCAATGGACTCTTTATAAATTTATTTTTAATTTGATACCAAATTCAAACCCATTGAAGCTATACAAAGAATGTAATAGGTAAATTTGGTGTGATTTGAACGTTATTTTTAAGTTGACGTCGCAGTATGCATAGTAAAAATTGTTTGCCATTGATAAAATTATCACTCAAGTGTTCCCCATCCATTTATCTTTATTTTTGTACCAACTATACTTACCTGGTACCTTTATAAGCAAAGTAATATTGATTTAACGTCATGTTTTAAATGACGTTGACGTCACGTTAAAATATTACGCATGGAAAGGGTTAAACAGACCAGGTCATTGGCTTCAATGAACTCAGCAACTTGTTTACCACTAGTGTCAGTTGTCGAAGTCACCAAGCACAATATTGTCGGTCCCGGGCAACTGATCGTAAACATACTGATATTCACTGAGTCGTTGAGGGCTGCCGTTGAGAGCAGGTCGATAAATGTTAAGGATAGAAAAAACCTTTGACTTGTCGGTAAAGGATACCGCCTGAGCCTCCAGAGGAGCGATGGTTTTCAGAGGTACTTCATAGTATGTTACACCATTCTTGACGTAGATGGCCAGACCCCCACCACTTCGATGGTTGAGAGCATTGGGTCTGTCCTGTCTGATGAGAGTATAACCACTGATGACGGGGTCTTTATTCTTTATAGTTTTTGGATGTACTAAATTTCACCAATATATTTATGGAAAATCTGTTCACGTAGAATCAGATCACAGAGCTCTCGAGAGTATGTTTATTAAACCTTTGGCAACATCACCATTACGTATTCAGAGGATGATGCTAAAGCTCCAGAAATATGACCTTACGGTCCAATACAAACCTGGAAAAGAGTTGGTGATAGCTGATACTCTGAGTCGGGCTGCTAGTTCTGAAATAGAAAAAGAGACAGATGAATATTTAGTACACACAGTCAAACACTTACCCATAACAGAAGAAAAACTGAAAGAAATTCAACATGAAACAGCTAGAGATGAAATTTTGCAAAAGCTGAAACAATATGTTTTAGATGGATGGCCTAATACACGGTCGGAAATTTGTCCTGAACTTCGACAGTATTTTGATTGCCATGAAGACATAGTCTTCGAAGAAGATGTTCTCCTGAAAAGTGATCGTCTGATAGTTCCAGCAACTTTACGAAGTGAAATGCTAGGTAGAATACACAATAGTCATCAAAGAGTTGTAAAGTCAAAACGTCTGGCTAGAGATGTACTATATTGGCCTGGGATGAGCAGCCAAATAGAAGATGTTGTTTCGAAATGTTCAACTTGTAATACCTACCAAAAATCACAACAACATGAGCCACTTCTTCAACACGACGTTCCAGATTTACCTTGGCAAAAAGTTGCGATTGACTTATTTAAATATAATAACCAAGATTACCTTATGTGCGTAGACTTTTTCTCCAAGTTTCCAGAAATAGCACTGTTGAAAAATGATACGACAAGCACAACAGTGATCAACGAGTTGAAAACAATATTCGCGCGACACGGTATTCCTACTACAGTTATGGCAGATAATGGTCCACAGTTCGTCAGCGCTGAATATTCAAACTTTGCTAAGAAATGGGAGTTCGATTTAGTAACGTCATCCCCGTTATATCCACATTCTAATGGACTCGTAGAAAGAAATATACAAACTGTTAAACACATGTTGAGAAAATCTAAACATGCTGATACAGATCCTTATTTAGCTCTTTTAGAGTTACGCAATACTCCTTTAGAGTCCTTAGACGCTACACCAGCGAAGTTATGCGATTTCATGACCAGAAATCAAAACAGCTTTCAGAACTGAAAGGACAGTCCGTGCGCTTACAAAACTTTAATACAAAAACATGGAAACCAGCAGTTGTGATTAAGAAGCTTCCTCAACCACGGTCCTATTTAGTTAAAACACCGGATGGTAATGTTTATAGAAGAAACAGAATACATCTTCGCGAAACGAATGAACACTTTAAGATTCCGTCAGATGTTAATAAACCAAAACGCGATGGTGAAATAAAAGAAACTTTACCACCAACGCCAAAACCGCCAACTACTAGCAGAAGTGGACGATTGATAACGAAACCGTTAAAATATATAGACTATGTTAATTCATCAAACATTCCCATTTAAAAACATTAAATATTGTGAACTGTAGACCTAATACATAAGGACTAGTGAGAAACAATAATCAATAAGTTTTGATTTTAAAATTATGTTTATTTCAGTTTACAATTCTATTGAATAGTAACTCATTATTACATGTATAAGTTATATGCAATTGATTTATTTTAGATACATGTATAAAATCAAAGGCTTAAGAGGGGGGATGTTACGATAATAACGGAGTTATCTATTTATGTTATAGTGGAGTTATTTCCCTTTAATTTGTCATGTAAACATGTGTGTTGCCGCAGCCATTTTAATAAATAGTGTTATCATGTTAGCTCTGTTTGATCCACTCTTTTACAAGAACCTTTAAACATTACATAGGTCAAGGAGATCGGTGGACTGCGATTCCGAGGAAGTCCGCTCTTAGTCGAGGAAGTCCGCTCTTAGTCAGTCAAGACCTAAAATTACAGGCATTAAAGACCTATAGGCAAAAGTCAATATGGCAGCACCTATGGTGAGTTATATCATAATTTCGATAGTGTAAATAAGCTAGGCGGTCGAATCCTAACGTCAGGCAAAGAGCGCCTAACGACGACAGGCACCGTGAAGCTTACCAACTTCAATGTATCAGGCAGAAAGTACCTAACCTTGTCCTAACCCTGCAGGCATTCAAAGCCTAACGCCAGGCACCAACCACCTAACACTGTCCTTTAATCAAGTGAATTATTCCAATGCTTTTGCACCTACTTATAAAATATTAACCTAGTTTCTCTTGAATAAATTATTGTAATGCGAATATAAAGAAAGACGATATTAACATAGGCCTATGTCTATGAAGGTTTAGGAATTAAAATATATTAACGACCTTTTTATTTGTGCATTTGAATAGATGCTTTATTAATTGATTACTTTTATGTAAATATTTATAGATGTAATATATTAATTTATTGTTATTAAATTAATTATAGTTGTTGAATATCAGTTTTGTTATTTCCCCTGGGCTAGATTGAAAGAGTTGTGCTGTTACCCCGAGGCGCACCATGGTGGCTGGAGTGGGATGGAATAGTTGAAATTGATATCAGTCCCAAATAAGCTATTCCATTCCTTACAATATCTTTCAAATCTAACCAGAGGGGAAAACGAACTGACAATAATTTTAGATATAACCAGATAGGAAATAGTTAACTTTCTAATCCAAATAAAGTGTTTATTAGGTTCATTAATTACGTAACTGAATAAACGAGGTCAGAATACGGTAACTTAACATTATCAGGTGTGGTTATATTTATGTGCTAATTTAAATAAGTACCAAGAGTCATTTAATTCAAAAAGCATAATTTAATTAATTGAATTCTGATAAGATGAATAAAGTTTTCATGTTAATCACTGAAATACTATAGAGCTCTAGTAAAATAGGTATTAACGACTTTGTTTGGACTATTTAAACTTTGACTCCATCCCTAAAAAAAATCAAGAGGGGGGACTTTTAATAAATTTAAAACAAAAACAAATAGAATTTTAATAATTAGAAATAAACGATGGCAACAGCAGAGAGTGAAATAGTTATAAAACTTGTTAACCAAGAAGAAGTTGACGGTGACGACAGTCAAATCTCACTTACTTCACCTGAAATAGGTAACGAAACAAATGTAACAAGTTCAGAATTAATGTTGAAGGATATTAGTGAAAAATTAGACTCCTTAAACACTCGATTAAGCTCAATAGAAGCAAATTGTAACAATGAAATGCCTTACAATCCGAACAATAAAAACCAAAATTTTTCAAACTTCACTAAGACACCTAATGAGAGATATCGCCTTAAGATAAAATCTCAGCCCTATAGTGGTAATAATGAGGAAGACCTTGATGAATTTTTAAGTCAGTTTGAAATAATAGCACAACTGAATGGATGGGATTATCATGAAAAATCCATGTATCTAGCAAGTAGTTTGACTGGTTGTGCACGGGGTGTATTGACTGAATTAACCTCTAATGAAAAACGGGACTATGATGTTCTGACTAGCTCTTTGCAACATCGCTTTGGTTCTGTAGCAAAATGTGAAGTCTATCGAGCAAGGCTACAGAACAGGGTGAAGGGAAAGCAAGAAAGCATCCCACATTTAGCTCAAGCTGTCAGAAAACTAGTTCGTCAATCATATCCTACTGCTAGTTCAGAACTTCGAACAATTTTAGCATTAGACCACTTTGTAGATGCTTTGCAGGATTCCGACATGAGATTAAGGATCCGCGAGCTCCAACCAAAAGATATTCTTGAGGCCGAAACACATGCCATCCGTTTGGAAGCCCACCTTCTCGCTGATAAACAAAGAGGACGTTGCATCCATGGCATTGAGGTGGATCATGTGAATGCCCTTCCAACAAGTATCGAAAAATCAGATTTAAGAAGCAGTGTTAAATGCCTTGAACAAACTACAAAAGATTTGGCAGAGTCACTTAAACATAACAAAAGCCTTGAACAAAGGGAGTCGGCTAGACCCAGAAATTGTTGGAATGGGAAACCTAATGATAATCCCAGGCATAATAACAATCAGAACAGAAATATGGGAGGCAACTCCTCAGGGCATAATCATTGGAAATATCATCCATGGTCCAGGGGAGATAACTCTCGACAATCAAAGTATCCCAAATCAAATGGAAATAGTGATTATCATAAACCGGGAAACTTTTAGGTGCTGATTCCTGGGGTCAAGGGTCAGCAGACAATTTAAGTAATAAAACTAGACCCATCAATTTTACATCTGATATAATAGCTAGAAGTGTTAATAGAGCAAAAGAGGGTTTGTTTGTCCATGCCACAATTGAAGGCCTGATCAACCTCTCAGTACTCGTGGACACTGGAGCTACAGTTTCCATACTTAGTGAAAGTTTCTTTAAAAGGCTTGGAACGAATATCAAACTCCAACCTGTAAAACTAAACTTAATAACTGCAACTGGTGAACCTGAACTTGGTAAATGTTCCCTGCAAATAAAGTTGGGAAAGAGTTTATTAATTCACGAATTCCATGTAGCCAAAATAAACCAAGATGGCATTCTTGGAATGGACTTTCTTACTAAGAATAAAGTTACCATAATCTTAGCTCGAAACTGTTTGCTCATGCAGGGCAAAGAAATACCTACTTTTCGATACAAGGGCACAGCTGAAGACCAAATAAGTAGCAGGGTGTGTCTTGCAGAAAATATCACGATTCCTCCAAATACTGAGATCATTGTGAAAGGGAACCTGTTAGACCCTATTCCCACTGGCTCAGTCACTATAATGGAACCAATTGAAAAATTTTCCGAAAAATATGAACTGTTATTAGCATGTAGCTTAGTCAATCCTGAGATGGGTTCAGTGCCTGTTAGATTGCTCAATGTAAAAGATAATGAATGTAAGCTATACAAAAATACTGTGGTTGCTAGAATAGACCCTGTAACCCAGTGCTATGACAGTCAAAATTACAAATATGTTAATAAAATTGATACCTGTAGTGAAAATAAACCGAACAAGCTCCCAGATCACCTGGTTGAGTTGTATAATGAGTCTTCGAAGGAACTAACTGAAATTGAAAAAAATAAGTTAAGACAGTTATTAATAAAATATCAAAATACATTCTCAAAGTCACAGAATGACTTAGGGGTAACAAACTTGGTAGAACATACAATAGATGTTCAGGGACACCAACCAATTCGTCAAATTCCACGACGTATTCCGAATACTGTTAAAAAAGAAGTCGAACAAGAAATAACCGACATGGCTGAAAAGGATGTAATAGAACCTTCAAATAGCCCATGGCTTTCGCCGGTCTGTCTGGTTCGTCGCAAAGACAATAGTCTGAGATTTTGTATCGATTATAGGAGACTGAATGCAATAACGAAGAAGGATTCACACCCCTTCCTTCTACTTCAGCCATATTTGATGCACTCTCTGGTTCAAATTTTTTATCAACCATTGACCTGAAAAGTTCTTATTGGCAATGTCCAGTGGCTAAAAATGACCGGCCTAAAACAGCCTTTGCAATTCCTGGGGGAGGCCTATGGCAATTCAAGAAAATCCCCTTTGGACTAACTAATGCTCCGGCAGTGTTCGAACGTCTAATGGAAAAAGTATTATCAAACTTAAACTGGAATATATGTTAGGTATATCTTGATGACATCATAATACATTCAAAAACCTTTTCTGAACATTTAGATAACCTTGATATAGTTTTCGATAGGCTTAAGCAAGCTAATTTAAAGATGAGCCCTAAAAAATGCTTCCTGTTTCGAAGAGAAGTCTCATTCTTGGGCCATATCATAAATGAAAATGGGGTTGCAACTGACCCTGAGAAAACTAAAGCTGTTTCAAAGTGGCCAATTCCGAAATCAGTAAAAGAAGTCAGACAATTCTTAGGCTTATGTTCATATTATAGAAGATATGTTAACAAATTTGCTGATATTGCTAGGCCTCTTCACAAATTAACTGAAAAGAATGAAAAATTTACCTGGAGTCAGAGTTGCCAGGATGCATTTGATAATCTAAAGCAAAGATTAACTTCAGCACCTATTTTGGCACTTCCAGATGACAAGGGACTCTACATACTAGATGCAGATGCCTCCAATTCTGGTATTGTTGCTGTACTCAATCAAGTCCAAAATGGTTCTGAAAAAGTAATTTCTTATTTTAGCAAGACAGATAGAAATTATTGTGTGACTCGCCGAGAACTTTTAGCTATCATTGCAGCTATAAAACAATTTCACGTAAGAACTGACCATGGGGCACTGACATGGCTCATTAACTTTAAAAACCCAGAGGGTCAACTAGCACGTTGGTTCGAAATTTTGTCGAGTTATCAGCTCAAAATAGTTTTCCGTGCTGGTAGAGTGCATGGCAACTGTGATTCTCCATCTCGAAGGCCATGCCACGAAACATGTAGGCACTGTGTCTTGTCAGAAAATAAAAATTTAATAAAAATTGAACAGAATTCAAACTGCCCAACTCTGGACATTCCTAACAATGATTACTTTCTCGACTTAATTGAAGTTAATGCTTCCGAAAGTGTGAACAAAGAATCTAGGAGTCAAGGAAATAAAATCAATTGGTCGGATCTTTCAAATAGTGATATTAGAAATCTCCAACTTGAAGAGCCTGATCTGAAAACATTAATAGATTGGCTAGAAGATGGACGTAAACTTTCCCATACAAGTGAAGCAGTAAAATATTATTGGATGAGATATAATAGTTTCAAATTGTCAGATGGTGTACTTGTTTACACTTGGGTTAACAAATGGGATGAACATGACTTACTTGTTCTTCCAAGAGAACTCATTAACTTAGTTCTAACAAAACTTCATAATTCAACATCAGGTGGACACCTAGGAACAAATAAAACATTGTCAAAAGTCAAAGGGAGGTTCCTCTGGTACAAAATGAGACAAGATATCAACCAATGGTGTTTAAAATGTGATATTTGTCAATCTAGAAAGCCCCCTCAACAACTTCCCAAAGCTCCACTGCAAACCTACTTAGTTGGGATGCCTATGGAACGGTGGGGAATCGATGTGTTGGGACCACTGCCAGAAAGCGAGCAAGGCAATAGATACCTATTAGTTGTAGCAGACTACTTTACAAAATGGGTTGATGCTATTCCAATGCCTGACCAACAGGCAATTACTGTAGCTAACAAATTTGTAGAGCGAGTTGTCTCCCTGTTTGGGGCTCCAATGCAATTACACTCAGACCAGGGCACAAATTTCGAATCCCAAGTATTCCAGGAACTTTGCAAGCTATTAGAAATTGACAAAACTCGTACTACTCCACACAGAGCTGCCTCAAACGGGCTTGTGGAACGAGCAAACAGAACTATAGCCAATATGATTTCAGCATTTGTTTCCAAAAATAAGAAAGACTGGGACAAACACGTATATATGTTATTAACCCTTTGGGGAGCTTAGCTACATATATGTCGTCACCGGCTATGAGCTTAGCGACATATATGTCGTCATTGTGTGTCCCGTTTTAAGATTGTTTTTCTGATTGGATAATTCAAGGGAATTCCATGAAGTATTGTCCAATGGTAATAAAGATAATTATACATTACTATTTTTAACCCACAGCCTCCATTTGATTCGGTTTTATTGGGGTTTTCCAATTTAAAACAAGGTCAAGGTTTGTTTGTCGTCTGCTCAACGTTGTCAAGATAATGGCGTCTATCGCTTATTTTACACGCTATGAAAGAGTGAAAAACTGGGATGAACATTAGTTTGAATGGTTAAATTTGGAATTTAGTCCATCAAAATGGAACACAGAGTGTAGATTTTATTCTGTAAAGTCTAGAATGGAGACAGAATTTCGTGAGAGAGACAAAAGTAGCGGTAGGCCTAAGCATGGGTCTATTGTGTGAAAACGTAAACATTGAAAATGGCATCTTATGACGGTGACAAATCTTCGAGAAATGTTCATAAATGTAATAAAAGGTTGACATTGAATGATGTTTTGAACATTGTAAATGATGAAAATGATTCGGAAAGTGACAGTGGGAGTGATGTGGATCCACGGGACCTGTGTGTTGATGACAGTAGTGATGAAGAAAATGTAAACAATGGCGACGGTAATGAAAACAGTGTTATTGGAGGAAGTGGTGATCAACAATGGGAATTGATTACAGGTGAAGATAATTTATATATCAGACAGTGCAACAGAGCCGAAACGTGGCAGTTTAGATTATGATCCGAAATATAAATTCAGACCACTACTGGAACACCTTAACCAAAATTGGGCTTCTGAATATAATTTAGGCCAAAAAGTGAGTATAGATGAATCCATTGTGGGATTTAAAGGCAGACATATTCTTGTGAATTATATCAGGATAAAAAAGCATCACCAGTGGGGTCCAAAGGAATATGTGTTAGCTGATTCAATTACTGGTTATGTCAACAAAATAGTTTATCACACCAAAGATCTGCGCTGCACAAACAAGGGTCAGCCTTATGACGTTTGTACAAAACTTATGGAACCACATAAAGGAAAATTTCATCATCTTGTTGTGGATAATTATTATACTTCAGTGCAATTATGTGATGACATGTTTGACTCTCAAATATATGTAACTGGAACTGTGAGGGCGAATAGAAAATATCTTCCAGACCAAATTAAGAAGTGTATGAAACAGAAGGGGAATCTTATTGAAATGAGGCGGAGCAATTTGTTAGCTTTGAGTTGGGTGGACAGGAAACAAGTTAGAATGTTATCTACATACTCATCAGCAGGAGTTATTGAAAAAACTTCCTATGACAACAAAGTTAGATTTATTCCTACCTGTGTTATTGACTATAATTCTGGTATGGGTGGTGTTGATTTGGCTGATATGATGACAGATCATTATGCTGCAGAACTGAAAACCATGAAATGTTGGAAAAAGGTGGCTTTTCATTTGTTTGATAGATGTGTGACTAATGCATATATCCTGTATAAATGTAATCCTAATTAAGAGGGAAAGCCAATGCCTCACCTTAAATTTATATCTGCTGTTGTGGAGGGTTTGATAGGCGAATATAGAGAAAAGCGTGTTAGAGTCGGAAGACCAAGTTTGATGCCAGAACCAGTAAGGAAAAGGGAGAGACATTTCATAGACTATATTCCTGAGAACAAGCGACGGAAATGTCAAGTTTGTGCCACCGACAGGAGTATTTCCTGTAAGGGTTCGCGTGTGAGAACATGGTGTAGAGATTGTGGGGTTGGATTGTGTTTGGGAGACTGTTTCCGAAAGTATCATACATAGAGGATCTTAAACGAGTGCTTATGGCATATAAAATTTATGAAATGAGTTGCCGTATTGCCGCATTTTATATTTTTATAAATATTTACAACAAATTTTTTATAAAATTTATATGACATAAGCACAGACTCTTTATTGTTATTATTTATTGTTATTGTTATTATTTATTGTTATTGCTATTATTTATTGTTAAATATTCAATCCAGGTACTACTACTGGTATAAATACGTATTATTTACTTGAATATATACATCATCATTATTAATATATTATTATCATTGTTAAATTATTATCAAAATGAATAATGCTGATTGTTAAACTTTTACAATAACCATATTAAACAAATGAAATGAAAATATAGTCATAACGTCATTTTTACGTCATTTAATTCACTCACTGGATTATGACGTTATAAAAAATTCCACTTCTCAAAGGGTTAATGGCTTATCGTTCTTCTCAGGGCTATTTTTGCAGTAATTACAGTTTGTATTGATGGTATAAAAGGTACGAGTTTGTTGTATAGTTTTAGTAAAGAGGCCTGAATGTATAGGAAGGTAAGTAAAATCTTTTTGTCTATTGTATAGTAGGGTGTTCTGCTGGAATTTTGAAATCTGTGTAAGGTTAAGTGTGGGATGTTCTAGTAATATTTTAGGTTTGTGGTCTGAGAGTTGTGTGAGTTTGGTGTTGATGATCTTGCTAGATGTTTTTTGATGGTAATTTATTATGTTTGAGTGTTGAAGGTATGTCTGTTTAATTTTTTTCAGGAGAGGTGGTTCTATGATGGTGACTGTATGAAAAGGATGGAGTGGATGCAGGTTGCGGAGGGGTATGCCAAGCCAGTATTTCATTAGTGCCATCCAGGCATGTTGAAAGGTAGGTGTGTATATGAATTTATTAATTAGTTGTATAAATTTAATTTCAATTTTTTTGGTGAAATTTGTAATGTTAAGGCCACCCTGGTCCAGAGGCAGCATAATAGTCTGTCTTCTGATGGTTTCCGGTTTATCAGCCCAGACAAACCTGAAAAGAAGACTATGGAGTTGTTTTACTGTGTTAGGAGGTGGAGGGATTATTTTGAGTACGTATTGAGTAATGCTGATAAGGAAGGTGTTTAACGCCATCAGGCGTTCCTGGAAGGAGAGATTCGCAGCACGTTGAATATGAGTGAATTGTAGAGCTGTTATTTTATTTATGATGATAGTTTTTATATAATTTTTTCAGAAGTAGATGCCAAGTATTTTAATCGTGTCACTGGGGAGAAGGTTCGTTACCGAACTGAACCCATTTATGTTCACAAGTTCAGTTCTGTCTACATTCAGCTTGGAGCCAGAAGCAGAACCATACGTATTGATTTCAGCAACGATTTCCGTGAGTGAATTTGTTGATGTCAAAATGGCCGAAATAACGTCTGCATGTTGAAATATTTTAATTTGGGATGGTAAGTTTGGAATTTTGATGCCAATAATGGAATCATTTTGTAGGATTTTCGATGCCAAAGGGTGAATTGCCAATGAAAACAATTTGTCGGACCGACCGTGTAATTTTGAATTTTGAGGTGAACGCACCATTGACCAAAACTGAGCTATTAATATCTGTGTAAAGAATTTTGAACCAGTTGAGAATATATGTTGGGAAATTTAGTTTTTGGAGGAGGATGTACAGGTAATTGTGCTCAATTCTATCGAATGTCTTCTCCTGGTCAAAACCGACTAGGGTACCCTTTATCTGTTTTTGATCCATGTACTGCAAGATGAAGTGGATAGACTGTAAGTTATCCAGTATGGTTTTATCTCTTCCGGCCCCAGTCTGAATGGGCAGAATGAGTCCATCTAGAAGCAGTAAAAATAAAGAAATTTAACCCCGCATTAAACTTAGACACTGGCTTATATTTGTCTAAGGCATATGACCATTTATTAGCTGATTAATAGTAGTACAATAATATTTCTGATTCTTAATATTATGTAATAATCAAAAACTATCATCAGAAGACTGTGTGATCATTAGTCAAAACAATGTGATTAGTGTTCAAGTTGATTATCCTTTCATCTTGATGAAACCATTCTTAATTATTGTTATTATTATTTTTTTCGTTTTATTACTCATATGGCTTCTGATTTAACTATGTATATAAACCTTTAATTTTTGTTCACATCTATAACTTGGCCTGAAGAAGACAAGAGAACTCTTATCGAAACGTCGCCTTATATTTTATTAAAGTAATCGTTATATCCATACAAGTTTGTTATAAATATTACTATCCCATTACTATATGCCATTCAAGGATCATCATTTGGAATCAATAGGGAAATTTGTTGTTCATTGGTGAGACGAAATTTGAGAAATTTCATAGCTCATTTAAAATAAATAGAACAGCAATAATAGTCAACAGATGAACTAAACAAGAACAGTAACAGCAACCTTTCGCGGGAGCCTTCGCCTTTCACACAAGATCGCTACATCAATGTAGTCAATTCACGAGAAATAGGTTTAATTCAAATCGAGAAAGAAAATATCATTTCTATTTTCTTCAAAAGCCAATTTTATGCAAAGTTGAAGGCAATAATTCATGACATTATATGAAAATATGACAGACATGAGATCTATGAAGAAACAACTAATATACACAAGTACACGAATTTTCAATCACATCTGATATAAATAGCGATGCCATCGTAATACGCCCACTTTGTAATGGCAGCCAATTTGTCCCTGAGGTAAACAAGAATTATCAGTAAATGAAAGATTCTGTGAGTGAAATTTTCAATAGGCTTTATCTTTGGGTGGTTACAAACATTCACACCAAGTTTCGTTAAAATCCACCAAGAAACTGCCTCTCTATTGTGACCACAAACACTCCGAGTAAATATGGTGGTTGGTTATATATACACCCCACATTAATGTGTTGGGTGTATAAAAATTGTAGGCTCTACCAAATTAACGCGTAATAACATGGGAACAGTCAGAAAGTAAACAAAATCTCACGGATATACATACAAATACCAAGTTTCATCTAAATTGGATCAAACCCTAGCCTCTATCATGTTCACAGACAGATGACTGGAGTGACTACAGTATGCGCCCATATTACGATGTATGTGTTGTAAAGTGGAACAAACAAGAACAATTTTCACATTATACCTGAACAGCCATAGTAAATTCACTGAGAAAAGGTTGTACAGTTTTGACCTTAACAGTGAACCTAATAAATCAAAGATAATAACACATTAATAATTTAATTCTTGAGGATTATTGAGGATTATTAACGAGCAGGAGCACATACTTCAGCAAATGTGCGTCTTTTAAGAAATGGAACATTACAAGACACTTTTAAGTGGGATGCACACCTCATGACTGTCTTTAAAAACTTGTCACACATTAATAGTTTGCATTGATGTTCTGTAATTCTAATAATCAAGTTGTGCATCTAAGTTTGAAAAGTTAACTTACATTTCATTATCAGCATGGCAGTAAACATCCACTGTGGACTCTTCTATTTTTACTACAGTAGCAGGCCATAACACTTTACATCCCGGAAGGATACACCATACGTACATCCCTTGAAAACAACAAAGTTTTAAATAAGTCAGCAATAGGATAAAACCAATTATGTACAATCCGACTATACTGATACAGGGGGAATCAGGACCATTTAATAATTGTATCCATATAACACATACATTAAATGCGGTCCGAACTACTTTTTCTCGACTGCCTGGTGGCCAACTTTGTTTATATCCCCCTTACAAAATTCCAAGCTGCACTGCTAGCTTCAAATGATGTAAATGGCACTGATTTGCCATTTAACAATCTTTTAAAACCAGTTCAAACGCCCATGAACTGTCATTCCTAAAAGCAATACTGTTGTTACCTTTTTGACAACAAATCAAGCGTTTAAGTTGAACAGTGTAGGCTAAAGCCACTAAAGGGAATTCCCAATGACAACTTATGTTTGTAACTATGCATCACTAAGCATTGAAGACATCATGGTGTATCCCACTCGTGATATCACATCGGCATGTTCCCTCGTGCAATATTGAAAACCCTAAGACACATATGTGCGGTTCTACCATTTTATTATTAGGTTTGTTGAGAATATTCTGCATACAGTATAAAAAAACCTACCTGGTGATATAAGATACTCTCGTCCATTTGATATTGTATCATTAATTTGATCAGGTGGTGCATTATGACAAGACACTGTTATTTCCACTTCATTGGGACCTGAAATCAAGCATTTAAGTTGAGCAGTGTGAGGTAAAGCCACTAAATGGAATTCTCAAAGATGTTGACCTATTTTTGTAAGTACAGTACGCATACTACGTCACAACCAACATGGTCGCAGAGACAGAAGTTGTTTTATGTTGTTCTATAGGCCTATAACTCTAAACAGGGGGGGGGGGGTCCCACAAAGGAGTAAGCTTACACGAGCCTTTGTCACTGTTAGAAATTAGTATGTAAAATAAAAGTAAAACCGCACATGTAAGAATGCCTATGGGTTTTCAATATTGCACTCAGTACAGTGGTGTCACTACGTTAAACTCTCCAATACAATATTATTGAAATGAAATGAAATGAAGTTTCACGTCCTACTCTTCTGCACCTGTATGGGCTCATGAGGATGGGCAAACGCCATGCAGTGTGTAATGAGGGTAATTTTGCTAGGACAGCGGCATAAGCCTACTCTTATTATCGATTTCCTACTGTCAAAAGGTCTTTAACATGCACAGATATGCAATATTGAAAACCAATAGACATATTATTATGTGGGTTTCTACCAGGCATTTCAATATTATTAGGTTTGCTGATAGCATTCTACATACGTATCTGACAATAAAAAAACAACCGTCAGGGTAAGGTGTGAACTGAACTTTTAGGATTTATTTATAAGATAAGATTGTAGGCTACCCATAGCATTCCGCATTAAATATAAAATCGTGTAACTAACATATAAATGCATTCACAATATGGCTCCAATATATCTCAGTGATCTAATTTCCCTTTAAACCACTATTGCGTGATCGAACACTTTTTGTCGAATTCCCGCGTTAAATCTGTGATAATAAAAATAATAATAAGCTTATCTGCGAAAGATTAAAAGCAAATAGGCCATAACATAGACATGATCAATTTCAAAGCCAAAGCTTCAAATTTAAATGAATGGAAAGGTCACCAAGCTTCGGATTATATTTCACTCAACTGAAAATTAATAGCAATGGAATTTGTTTCACTTTCAACAATGATTTTACAGAGAGAGGAATATTTACCCCAAAATCAAAATTAGACAGATTTTGATCTGAAAAATGCCCTCTCCTCTGACTGTAAAGTCAAACTTTGTTTCGATAAAAAAAAGTCTTAACTTGGGGCAGAGAACTAGATTCTAGAACCTACACAACGAGTAAAACAGTTTGCGAGTGGTTTTTTTCTAGCATTTTGTTGAGTTATAATCAAATTTTAAGCAATAATGTTAAAATAAACTTACGTATTTAAAGATTGAAGCGAATCAAAATGGATCTAACTTTGGAACAGTCAATCAATGCTAATGCCGCTTCTCGTCAAACTAGATTGTCTCATATGACTAACAACTTTGGAACTCGACAAAGATGGACGGTAACCTGGCCCTTTCGAGCTTTAATGGTCAGTTACCTACTCGAATAATGCGTGATCACTAGGATTATTCTAAAATTGTTAAACAAATAAAAAATTCTTGTGATCCTTTTATCTTACCAGAAGATACAGATGACTCTCTTATTAACATTAGTACTGGTAAAAGTGTGAAATCAGAAATAAAAAACAACCTGTTGACAATAACAGAGTGAGGAGCAGTATTGCATAAGCAATTCATCGAAGAATCTATTGCTGACCCTAACAGATTTGAGAAACCTATTAAAAGACAAACTTTTTGCTTCAGTGATGGCTCCATCAGGAATACCAAAAGCACAAGTAACAAGGTAGCAAGCCTGAAATGCACTCGGGATTTGATGGAGCGATTGTTATTGATTGCTGTCAATAGAAAATTAGATTTGGAATACATATTGACATATCTAATTACTCCAGTACCATTATCCATGTGCAACTATGATGGGACACTAGCAAAAACCGTCTACACTCTTCGGAGAATTAAAGAAAATGGTGAATGGTGATACTCTAATTAACCCTTCTCTATTTAAAGGTAATTTCTTGTTGCATCTTTTACCCAATAAAATATCGCCTACGTACGGAGGTCTGGCCTCTACCATCTTGATAATGGCTACATAAACCACTTCAAAAATAGTTGATCTCCTCTTTACCATCAATAAAAGATTGTGAGAGGCAAAGAAGAGGGGCTGAAGAACAGGAATTTATAATTACTGGTCCAGATCAACTTCGTCTTCGTAATTTGAGTGATGTACTTAAATCTACATCATTTAAAAAGAATCTTCCGAGCTTTTTGATTGAGGAATTGAAGAAATTAAACTATAGTACCATCATTAAAGATTGCCATCTATATGTCGCTCATCTTAACCAATGTCATGAGTGTCAAATCACGAGGAAGCAGATACAATGATATGTTTTCATGCGAAGGTTATTGATGAAACGGAACACCCAGGAAACATTGTGGTACGTGCATCAGACACTGACATAGCAGTTATTTTGATTTATCATTCCCACAAATTTGCAGCTACTGTTTGGATGTACGCTGGAAATTGCTCTAGAAATAGTCGTCGCTATATAACTATAACGCAAATCGCCACTACCATAGGTATTTCTATGTGTGCTTTACTGGCTTTTCATGTCTTTACTGGGTCTGATTTCACTTCAGCCTTTGTCAGAAAAGGAAAAGTCAGACCACTTACTCTTTTGAAAAATGAAAAAAAGGCTCAACACTCATTTTCTCTTTTTACCAAAGAAAGTTTCATTTCAGAATTAGGAATGTTCTTTAGTCAGATTTACGGTGCAAACGTATCTGAAATGCCCGAAAGACTTATCCCAGACGATATGCATGAAACTGGAATCAGATGATGAATTAATATTAGCAGCAGGATCTAGTGATGAAAGTGATGCCAATGAATAACTCTGGTATTGTGAATGAAGTAAAAACATAAACATTTGCACTGTTTTATCAATCCAAAGAATGGATCTTCATATTTATTTTTTCTATGGTTTTTGTATAATATATTATAATTAAAGTGTTACTTTGGAACTTTTTATGTGTAACTAGCTGATAGTACCATATATTTAAGCTTCCTAAATCACTTTCAGAATCAAAATTCAAACGTCATCTAGGACGCCATAATTTTGAGAAACTAAAAAAATTTTGATAGACTTAAACAGCGATGCTGTGATAATATTTTAATGTTAAAGAGTTATTACATTGTATCTCTTAGAATAAACATAAAATTTAAAAATTCTTAAACTTGGCAAATACGAGTATATTAGTATTATCAGTGTGGACTTACCTGTATCATAACTTTACAACAGAATCGCTCTATAATCGGATAAATCCATTAACGTATATAAGTGTATAGCCATGACACCAGGTAAGTCCACTGCTGAATCTATACCTATATTTGACAAGTTTGACAATTGTTATTTTCTGTTCATTCATCCACCTGTTTGAACTTTGACCTGTTCTTTCGCACCAACCAAACTGTTCTTACGAATGTTTTTTTTTTGTAATCCTGAGGACTATAGGCTCATAATTTGGCATAAGAATTTTTCTTGGGCTCAAAAGTTTGATTAAAATGCTAATTAGCCCTAATTAAAGGTGTTCTTAAGCACCTTTTGCACCACCTGAATTGTGAAGTTTGAAGTTTCATTAAAATCTTTTCAAAATTGCAGTCTTTATTGTGTTCACAAGACAAATTTAAGACATTTTGATCATGTCAATAAACAAGTGGTTGCCTAGCAAGATACGACCACTTTCCTTATAAATTTTCAGATATCAAAGTCATTTGTTGATATGTGTCAAATCATAAAATTGTTAAAATTTAAATCCAAGCAAAATTGTGGTGTCTATCGCGTTCACAAGCCAATTGTGGACGGACGGACGGACAGGGGCGATGGCAATATACGATATACATTTCAGTGTGGGCGTATTAAATCAATTTCATATATCAGGATCAAAAGGCAATTGTAACAATTTCAGGCTGTGTTTAACGATAACAATTGGGAAAGAACACAAGTACAACACCAATATACAAGCAAGGAGTGAAACCATGCGTGTGTATAAAACTTTATGCCATGCCAAATCCATAGGCAGAAACAATTATATTACTTTGCTGAATGTAATTGAAGAGGCACAAGTGTTCACTTGGGTCAATCTTTTTGAAGAATGATCAAATATAAGTAGGCCATTGTTTATATAGTTGATGGTAGGTACTGGCAACCAATAAATGATTGCAAACAATGTCCAGTATTTAAAGTCACTGTTTCATCTGTCTCTTTCTTCAATGAATTATAGTCTCTATCCTGTCCTTGGCTTGGTTGGACTGGGGCGATGCCAATATACGTCCACATTATGATGCAGCCATGTAAAAAGTATGACACAGCAAAACAACTTTCAGACGAAAACTAGTTTTCAGTCCCAGATCAAGGTGTGCTAAAAGAGACTTACGTTCTATTCTTTTGATAAATTTCTCAAAATTGTACATTAAGACTTCCTCGTATGATTTCTCTTCCTCTTGAGAGGAATAACTTGTTGAATAGAACTCTATTATTTCCACTGTATAGGCCATAGGTGTACGTTTTTAAAAATTGTATTCCATCTTCTGGAAATTGGCGCATATCTTTAAGAATTCCTAAGAACTTCAAACCTGCAAAAGTGCAATATTTGCCACATCCAAATGTAAACAAAAGTTAGTGGACAATTGCCATATACGCCCGATGCAGCAAGAGTTTGTTGAATAAAATTTTTTTAACTCAAATGTTGACGGACACAGGTTTACCGACAATATACGTTTACAAAGTGAGATGTTGATGTAAAATAATTGTTCTATCAATAAAATTAATCTTTAAACCTCATAGCTCGATAAGATCAATCAAATGTGAGCAAAACTTCATCCTTTAATAATTTAATTTAAATATAATTTAATTAAAACAAACCTTCTATAAATTGAAGCAAATGTGCCATACATCTGTAAAATAAAAAGGAACCCTCCATGGCAGTTTTAGCTTCTTTAAGGTTAGACATAGTCAATTTTTTGTTAAAACCAGTCCGATTTAGGATGTCTACATGGGTAGTGAATACTGCATTTCTTCTCATACATTTTCTAACTGAAAACAAAAATTTAATCCAAAATAAGAGTACTAAAAAAGGAAATTTCTTCTTTCAAACAATTGGAATAGCAAAGGCATTGGTCTATTTCAGCAGTTAAAGCAAAAAGATAGTAGACCATGGGCCATATAAGCCTACCATGGCAGGAGGCAGTAACATAAAAATATTTTGAAAAGGAAAACAGCAACCGCTACTCAAAACTGGCATACAAGGCATAATGCCTTGAATTTTAGCAGGAAATTACTAAATTTTCTCAAACCCTTCCGTTTAGGTCCAATAACATACATTTTCATACAAGTTTCATCCAAATTGGATATGGACGTACATAGATTTGAAGGCTCAAATTTCTCCGGTGAGTTGTCTTTTTGTTGGGAGATTTTTTACATGAAATTAAGTAGACATTGGTTTTGTGATCTCAAACATTTCGTTGGTACGTAGGGTGATATAAGGTCTTCTAAATAAGAAGGTGCTAATTATGTTATTGACGGCTTTGTAGGTGAGCAATAGAACTTTAAACTCGATTCTCTCCTTTACTCTCAGCCAGTGTAATGAACGAAGAACAGGAGATATGTGATTGTTTAATCTGGTTCTCGAAATAATCTGAGCAGCTCGGTTCTGTACTTTTTGAAATTTGAGTAGATTTTCTTGTGATATTCCAACAAGTAAACTATTTCCGTAGTCCAATCGCGAGAGCACAAGACAGCTTACTAAAGTTGCAGCGGCCTCTCAAGTAATCATGTGCGAAACAAATTCAAAATGTGTTTCTATTTGCAAATCAGCTTCAATGAAAATCAAGACTGCAAGTGGAATTGCAAGATTTCAAGATGAAATAAGTTACGGAAACTGGTTTAAGGTATTATATGGTTTTATAAAGAAAAGAGATTCGTGCAGACCTGATTTGGCAGTTGAACCGATTGCATCAACATCCACATCCACAAATGATCAATCTCAAGCCACTGAAGTCGAATCTCTTCCTGATGATGCAACAAAGGCTAAAACGAGTCTATCCAGTGTTTATGAAAATTCTAGTAGTATTGAGAAGCAGCAGTTTGTTCGTTCTCGTGGGAAAAAACGCAAGACCAAATCGGAGTTGAATGGGGACATATTGACCATGATGCAAAAACTTGTCGAAAGAGATCCCACCACTGACTTACGAAAACAGACAACATGGTTACCCTCTTGGACAGGCTTCCACATCTGGTTCATATCTCGAAAGGCCAACTATGTTTCAACCCATGAGATATAATATGTTTCTGCTAGTGCATCAAGAACACGATTTGCTGAAGGTTTAACAATACGATTGTGTCTACAGTGTGTCATATTTTGCAAACAGAGTTTCACCACGTTCAATACATATATTGTGCATATATACATGCCAGAGTAACATATTTCACTTGTTAGGGATGACACTCACTCTTGCGTAATAACACTCGCCACCTGCCCTTGAAATGCCCATATGCCCCCTCGGTAACCATCCTAGCCCTGCTAAGGCGATAATTACAGTAGTGCCGTTTCTCGGAAAGAACTGTATTAGTATAGGGCTTCATCAGCCACTGTTCTGACGGGAATGCGGAATCTCCAACGATTATGGGTTTTATCTTCACACCTGACACATCCGTAAAAATTTCAGGAATAATATCATTCTCACTAATGTCTGACCATACCAATGTGGACTGAAAAATGATGGGAATTCCCAGGAAAGCCGCATGCACCCCAAATGAATCTGTAATGTGAGTCCACCATTGCCATCAAATAACAGAGTAGAAATTCTTAAAATTATAATATTCTTTGCGTGCTTCTGCTCCTCCTGCTGGGCATTTGGTGGTAATGTGACAACCGTCAACAGCTGCCCATGTGTAGGGAAACTGCCACAAACATTCCATGTCCACCATCTTATTTTTAAAATCCTCTTCAGATTTCGGCATATATTTTAAGATACAGTTTTCACACAAACACTCAACGATTATTTTTGTAACCTCTTTCATTATTTCACAAATAGCAGATAGTAACGAGGCCAGTCATTTGAGAAATAGTATAGAAGTAATCCCCCCTTGCCAGTAAACTGTTGGTACAAACAAACAGCCAATCTATTCTATTCTGGTGAGATGGGCTCCTCAGTTACAGTTTGCCTTTCAAGACGATGTCGGATCAAGTTCAAAATAAAGTTAAAAGATTCCTTTGACAAGCGGAAGGTTTTTTTGAAGCGTTTATCGCTATATTTTGTCCAGATACTTTCAAACCAACCTTGATTACGATGAAGTCTTCCGCATGAGCGATGACTGACTGTTGATATTTGCGATAAACTAGTTAAAACACCAGACAGCAAGGCAACAGCAGGCATAATACGAAGGTTCTTAAGAATATGTAGGCTAACGACCAGTCTCGTGTTTGGATGTGCCACCAATTTTGTTGTCAAATATCTATTCATTTCGGCACTACAGGCAGGTGACGTATGAATCAAGTGTCGATCTTAATAATTTATGTCGACCCAAATATTCATTATATTCGGTGCGACAGAACATCTACGTATGAACTAGGCCTAAGACCCTGACCCCCGTTTCACTAAGGTACGTAAGTATAAGTAAGTAGATACATCGACTACAGCACAAGTAGTTCAACCGGAAGTTTAAACCCTTTTTTCGTTGAAACCGGAAATAAAGCAAAAATTTTGACTCTGCCAATGTATTTATATTCTTGACCCTTGAAGGCACCAAAATTTTCAGATCAATCGGTCTTAAAATAGCAAAGTTGCAAAAATGTGCAAAATACGGCAAAAAAATGTGTGCTACGAATTTTCGAATTTTGAAATTTTTAAACTGCTATCTTGTTGGAAATTATTACACGTTTCCAAAAATGCAAACCCGACGAAAATCGATCCAAAAATGAGAGTTCTAGAGCCACTGACCGACTTTTTAAGCATGTTGCAATGCAGCACTTCCGGTTTTGCAAAAATGTTCCAATTTATATTTAAGGAACACGTTGCCACTACAGAAGGTCTACAGAAGTTGAGATAATATTGCAACTATCGTAGCCTAGGCTGTGTGCCCTGTGTAACTTTTAACTAAAAAAAAAAAAAAAAAAAAAAAACTTTGCGGTAGCAAAGTCCCACAATAAATAATTGGCATTAAATTTTCGCAAGGAATTTTTATAAAATGCTGCTATTTGTGTTTCAAACTATGAAGCTTATTATAACTTCTTAGATTTCATACCTACTTTTTGAATAATCCTGAAATGAAAAGTGTTATTGTTTTTTCTGAGCCACCGGATAGATTTTTAAAAAAACGTAAACTTTATCTATAAAAATTTAATCACAGGTAAGACTTCATTTTGATTTTCGGATCCCTTTAAGGCATGTAAAATTTCTTTCAGAACCTCCACCTTTTCTTCTTCAAGCTGATGTCTTCTCCTTTTAATTTCCAGTTTTTCACTTTCTATCATTAACAAAGAATCAGCATATGCAGCACCTTGTAAATCTAAAATTAATATAATAATACCATATAATTAAGCAGACCAATAACAAAAACAAGGCTTGATACATCAAATATAGAGTGAGACTATGCGATATATGGGAAAGACATACTAAATATACCAGTATAGCTGCGACTTTTGTTTATTTGTAGAAGACTTTTTACATGTTTTCAAAACCCAAATCAACCCACGAAAATGTCGACTGTTACCACTTAATGTCAATTATCTAGTTTCCATAATTATTTTCATTATTATGACCTTCTATGTGGACTAATTCACCTCGAAAAAGGCTGCTGGTGAACCAATCTAATTTAAATTAGATCACAATTTCGCTTTTTTCTCTCGTCTCTTTGTGATCAACCAGGATTTATAAGGCAAGTGTGTTCTGGTAGAGTTCCATTTCAACCAATCAATAAATGGCATATGTAGAAGTTGCGTGTCTTAATAAAAACTATGCATTGTCGGAGAAGTAATGCATACCCCAGGCCTTATTTAGACACGCAATCTACATGCCACTTTTTGATTGGTTGAAATTAAATTTTCCAGAAAATGGTTGCCATATAAATCTTTTAGATCACAAAGAGATGGTGGAAAAAAAGCCAAATTGTGATATAATTTTAATTAGACTGGTGATAAAAAAATTGCTTGTATTGTTGTAGAGAGTCGAAATACTAGTCTTTACAGGCCAATATCTAATACAACTCTGTTTGTTTACCTGTTTCCAACCTGAATCACGTGACTTCCTTAGTCCGAAAGGGTACGACCTCGGAGATGTAACACCTTAAGCCGAAACATTCCGAACTGTACAACATTCCTCCCTGTCACAAAAACAAGATATTATATATTCTACAGATTTAATAACTAATGCAAATGATTTAGAAAAATTAATCAAAATCAACGTATTTAGAGTCTACAAAACAAACATCATTCCGTTGGGTCAAACGTTAATAGAAATGTTCTTTGACCGTCGTCCAAAAGCTGGAGGCAGGACATCCGATTCCTCCAATGCATCACACATCCTATATGAGAGGGGGGATAGACTGTAAGTTCCTCGGGGTTTTTGTCATCATTCTCGTTCTCGTTCAATAATTTAATTCGCTTGGCCTCTGTTGGCGTAAACGATAAAGGGCTCTTTGGGGTATATCTTGCAGCAGTATTTAACAAACTCAATAATCCTCTCTTATTGGTTAATCCAAGAAGGTGACTCAGACCGAACATAAACCCGCTGGACAACGCTAACCATTTCACCATGGACGGAAATCTCGCCTCATCGGATTGACCAGGATGTTCGGAGATGATATGTGACTCGAGGTGATTTTCAGACAAAAACTGCAGCCTACATAACCAACACGCGGTTTCCGGACTTATATACCAAGGAACATGCGACTGAATAAAATGTCTTTTGATAGAGGGGGGGAAACTACTATCTCGTAGTTCCGGGAAAGCACGGGCCTAGGAATCAGACCTAATTTTTATTTCCTCGCACCGATCGGGATTCGAACCCACGGCACCTAGTCGCCTAGCAGACGACAGTCCAACTCGCTAACCACTGAGCCATTCACCACCCTTCAGGTTCTTGTTCGGGCTCAATGAAATCTTCATAGTCCGGTACGAAACACGCCTCATCATCCATCACCTGAAAGGAATTAAAATAAACTCTAAAAATAAAAGTGTGGAACAAAACGTTAAAATATTCGTAAAACTGACAATTGACCTAAGTCACAAAGTTTTGCTAACTATCCCAATCAACGACATAGCCTAGTAAATGACGAGGTCTACGTCTGACTCTACCAAAATGCGTCACTTGCGGAGATCTGTCCTGCTCTCGCAACGTTTCAGAACTATGAGTAGGCAATTCATCATCATTGTTGACCAAATCATGATTTGCAACTGCCTCATCTCTACCTCTATCAACTGATTGCTGATCCTGATCGAAATCGGCTACGATCCCGCGCATCCGCCGTAACCAAATTGGCAACACCCGATCAGTGCATTCCTTCAGACGATCATGATGGACAATTAAGGTAGATTTCCGATTCCTTATTTGATAAACGACTGGCGAGATTATGGCGGACACCAGATAAGGTCCTTTCCATGGGGACCGAAGTTTTTTACTTTGGCCAATCTTTGTGGCGGAATCTATCAAGTATACCACGTCTCCAATCGAGTATGAGTTCTCGATGAGTTTGACGTCGTAATCACGCTTCTGACGTAACTGCGCGCTTCGGAGGTGGCTTCTTGACAATTCATGGACATTTTGGAGTCTTTTGACCAAGTCAGAGACATAATCTGAGGAACAAGAATTGCTGTCCTTAAGATTGTCGACCCCAATAAAGATATCAAGTGGCCGAATGACCTCCCTTCCTAGCATTAACAGATTAGGGGTAAACCCAGTCTGACGGTTTTCGGTTGCTCTAATCGAGCTAGCAATTAAGGGGAGATTAGCATCCCAATTACTTTGCGGATTGTCTTTAAGAAAGCATCGGATCATCTGCAGAACCGTTCGATTATATCGTTCAACTTGCCCGTTGGACGCTGGATGGTAAGGCGTAGTCCTTGTTTTAGCTATCTCCAATACGTCACACAGGGTCTGGAAAAGTTTACCATCAAAGTTCCTCCCTTGGTCAGTGTGTATCTGAAGCGGGCATCCGAACCTGGAAATGAATTCGTTAACTATCTTTTGAGCTACGGTTTCTGCACCCTGATCTGGAAGAGGGTAGCATTCTAGCCATCTAGTAAACTGATCGATCACCATCAAAATATACTTATTTCCAGATTTGCTTATCAGGAATGGCCCTAATATGTCCAGATGCAGTCGTTCTAACGGACAACCTGCCTGATAACAGACAAGTCCAGCTTTGGGGCGAACATTCGCTTTCTTATTAACATTACATACTTTACATCCCTTCACATATAGCTTACTATCACGCGGCATTTGGTGCCAAATAACTCGCTTCCTAAGGTTTTCGAGTGTCTTATTTTGACCAAAATGCCCCCTCAGACATGCAGTCATGGGAAAGACGCAAGACTTCTTGCTGAAGAGAGCTAGGAACAACAACTAGATTCCGAGAAAGGGTAAGAGTGTCCCATTTGTAACATAGAATACCTTCTTTTATTAACAGTTGATTCTTGTTCAGATAAAAGTACTTAAAAGAAGGACTCATCAACGCTAGTTCATTTGGAGATATTGTTGACCCTGAGTTTATCAATTCAATCAATTTACCAAGGTCTCCATCCGATTCCTGCGACTTTCTGATAGCTTCAAGCGAATACCCCGTCCAGTCAACGTCTAACGTCTGTGAACACTAATGGACACACGTCATCTACCGAGTTTTCGAATTGTGACCATTGTTGATTTGCTCTTGAACAGAATTTACATCCACCGCACGGTAATAAGCTTAAATCCCTTTCCGGAACATAGCATGTACACATTGCTAGACCATCAGGTATTCTGGAGAGCCCATCAGCATTGGCATTTTTAATTCCAGCTCTATGCTGAATCTCGAAATCGTATTGTGATAACTCCTCCAACCACCTAGCCAGTTGACCCTCCACAATTTTGAAATTGAGTAACCATGTTAAACTGCCATGGTCAGTGCGTATAACAAAGGAGTTACCTAGCTAATAATTCCTTTCTTGTGGTACAATAGCGACGTTGGATACTCGTTAAAACTTTACTTCCATAGCTAATTGGTCTCTCCTTTCCATTCTGTATTTGGAGTAATTCTGCGCCTATCGCTCTGTCAGAAGCGTCGGTGTCCAATATGAATTGATCAGCAGCATTAGGAAAACCTAATACCCTAGGGCTCACAAGAGCTGACTTAAGAAGCGCAAACGATTCATGGTGCTCCGTTGACCAATTGAATATAGACTTTGTTCCAATAAGGTCGTACAGTGGACAAGCTAATTCGGCAAAGGATGGAATATGTTGTCTATGGTAATTAGCAAAACCGAGGAAAGACTGTAGTTCCTTTTTAGATACCGGAACTGGCCATTTCGTTATCGTGTCTTTATGATCTGGGTTTACCGCAACACCATCTCGACTTATCCTCTTCCCAAGGTAATTAACTTCTGTCCTAAATAAGGAACATTTCTTTGGTTTCAATTTTAGATTGTTCACTTCAAACCTTTCGAATATCGTGGTTAGATTTTCCAAATGGTTTTGGAACGATGAACCGAGCACGATAACATCGTCTAAGTAGGCAAGACATTGTTTCCATGATAACCCCTTCAGTACAAGTTGCATCGCTCTCTGGAAGGTAGCTGGGGCATTACAAAGACCAAAAGGCATGCGTTTAAACTCATATAACCCATATTTAGTAACAAAGGCTGTTTTCTTCATATCCGTCGGTTCAAGCTCAATTTGCCAATAACCAGCGGCTAGATCTAAGGTACTCATGTAAAAAGTATCGAGGCTACATAAAGAATCTACACATTCGCCTATCAAGGGTATTGGGAAAGCATCCTTAATGGTAACGTCATTGAGGCGCCTGAAATCAATGCAATAGCGGACGGTACCATCTTTTTTCCTAATCAACACAGGAGCTGACGCCCAGTCAGAGGCAGAAATGAAATGAAATGAAATGAAATGTATTAAAGTGCATCAGCACCAAAACGGGCTATATAGCACTTGAAAACGATTTAAACAAAAACAAAAATTTAAAACTAGAAAATCAATATATTAAAATAAAAATTATCACAGAAACCCCAAAAAGGCCAACAAAACAATGCTAAAAACAATATCACAGAATGGTTGTAACCCAAAATGGGCTAAAAACAAAATAGCAAAACTAAACTAAAACACAAAATTTAAAATTTAAAATACAGATTAGTCTGTTTTAAAAACGCGACAACTTTCTCATAAAGAGAAGGTTGCGCAAACAGATGGAACAAGGATCTAGCACAGTAGTGCTGAGATCTTATAGGTTTGAGATGCGTGCATTCAATCAGAATGTGTTTCACTGTCAGGCGAACCTGGCAGTGCTCACAGACTGGCTGAGGCTCTCGCTTGAGCAGGTAACAGTTGGTAAGGTGAGTATGTCCAAGACGAGAGCGACACAAAACAACTTCATTTCTCCTGTTGGCACAATAGGAGGATGGCCAGTCCCCCAAGACAGGTTTGATAGCATGAAGTTTGTTTGTATCTGCAGCATCCCATTTTTGCTGCCATCGTTGCAAAATAAAATTCCTTATCACCGACTTAAAGTCAGTGTAAGGCAAGGAAAAGGAGGAGACCGGCAATGACAAAGCAGCCTTAGCCGCCGCATCTGCCCGGTCATTCCCTAGTATGTCCATGTGACTGGGGAGCCAACAAAGAACAATGTCCTTTTTCGGCCCAGAGAGCTTGTAAATATCTCCGATTATTGGGTGCACAAGCTGGATGTTATGGATAGCTTGTAATGCGGACAAAGAATCAGAATAGATTATACATTTTTGTAATGATGAGGAGGACTGAAAGAACTCGAGTGCCTGTAAGATGGCAACGAGTTCTGCTGTGAAAATAGAGGCTGCTGATGGAAGAGATACAGACAGGACTTCGGATGGCGTCACGGTAGCGGCTGCTACCTTATCACCATCCTTGGACCCATCTGTATAAAAAGGAGCATAATCCCCATATCTAGCCCTTAATTCAAGAAATTTAGACTTAAAGACGATAGAGCTTGTCTGTGATTTCTTATTGCTTGATAGACTAAAGTCTATCTGAAATGGAGCAATTGACCAAGGTGGAATTGTGGTCATTATGAAGTCCGCAATACTGTCGTGGCTGATACCAGCTGCTGACAAAAGTGGTTGAATGCGGACTCCAAAAGAAGAAATTGCACGAGGCTTAGCCTCATACAATTGCTCAAAATAAGGACTAAATACGGGGCGATGAGCCGGATGGTATGGTAAAGATGCTACTTTTATAGCATACTGAAGTGAAAGTCTGTCACGTCTGTCGTACAATGAGGGTTCGTAAGCCTCGACGTACAGACTTTCAACTGGAGTTGTGCGAAAAGCTCCTAGACTGATTCTAAGTCCTTGGTGGTGTATGGTATCAAGCTCTTTGAGATACGATGGACGAGCTGAACCATACACCTGGCACCCATAATCGAGCTTAGATCGAACCAAAGCTCGATACAATCGGAGGAGGACCTTACGGTCAGCTCCCCAGTCAGTGTTGGATAAGACTCTCAGTATGTTGAGGGCTTTCAGACATTTGTTCTTGAGGATTTTAATATGTGGACGAAAAGAAAGCTTGCTGTCAAAAGTCAGACCAAGGAATTTAAATTCCTGTACAACAGGAACGACAGCATTGTCCAAACGTAGCACTGGGTCAAGGTGCAAACCTCTTCGTTTACAGAAATGCATGCAGACGGTCTTGGATTTCGAAAATCGAAATCC
>CM060199.1:26867422-26937397 GCA_030562195.1 Nipponacmea schrenckii
ACCATTTCATTATGATGCTATGACCTATTATCTATCAAATAGGCATAATCAATCTCAATTAATGCAAAGGACATAATCTGGAGACTATGCGAAAAAGAAGCCCTTACCTTGTTTCTTTGTTTTAGATTCAGCAGCCATTTTAAAATTTTACTAGGCTTTCTTATTTTGACCTTGAAATTTTAAACTAGGCCAAAGTATAATTAACAAAGGTTATTATTACTTATACATTGTGTGAAATATCAGTGATATACGATGTACCAGTTTGAACCCATGGTATATAACATGTGTACAATTGTACACACCGTGAACGAAGGGGATATATAACAATTGATATCAATTCTACCGCCTTCTTTTTAATGCAATTTTATTCATAAGTTTAATCTAGTTTTGAGGTAAATGATTTTTCGCAAGAACCACAGAAGTCGGAATGAAAATTGGAACAGTGCAAATTTGAAGCTATCAGTGTTGCCAATACACATACAAAATTTAGACAAACTCCAAACAATCCCTATTAAATAGAAGATTTGACTTACCTTTCTCTGTAGATACCTCCCATGTAGAATTTGATGTTTCATTTGTTTCTGTAAATCATAAAATGTACAAAATGTTATAAGATATTAGGGCTGGCAAAATTTATCGAAATTCCGATTAATCGTCGATTACTTACCTGCCGATTACGATTATCGATCTTAAATTCCATAATCGATTATCATGATTCAATAAATTATATCCAATCAATTTTTAAAACAACTGTTTACAAGATGGAATGAACAATACTATCACAAAACCTACCAAATAATACCGCTATCGACTTTTAATGCGACACAATAACAACTATAGGCCTATAAATAACAACAGTGTAGAGCGCCATCTGCTCGGAGGATATGCTACTTTCATTTTCAAATGTACTGTGTTTACGATACTCGAATGTGGTTTAGAATTTAAACAGACTGAAATAAATAGGGGTAAATTTCGCTAATTTATATATCTGGGGTTGTCCCCGATCAATATTCAATGATCAACAATTTAAATGGATGCAGTAAATCAAAAATACTGTACACATAGGCCTACTTTACTAGCTGGTCGATATGATTTTTAACCTTGAAGTGACAATGACAATATTTTACGCGCGATCAAATTTTTACACGCATGTGATGCCGAAATTCCTTTTACATATTGATGAACAAACAATAACTATAATTTTGTATTGAAATATAATTTACTGCAAAGAAAAACAAACTAATTATACACAAACAAAACATATTCACATTAAAATAGACATGAAAATTCTACCGATTATCGGTCGGTGCACGTCACCGATTATTTGCCGATAATCGATATTAAAATCATAATCGATTCCCAGCCCTATTAGATATATAAACACTTCAAAGGTTTTACACCCATAAAAATCCATACAAGGATTAAATGTTGGTCTCAATAGCATTATTGGTGTGTAAAATGCAATAGATCACGCCACAAATTTAATAAGGACAAAGTCATTTATGCATGTTTGTAGCGTGATCTATTGCATTTTACACATCAATAATGCTATTAACGTTAAATTGTTATATTTTAACAAAACAAAACAAATTCTTATGGATACAATTACTAACTTTATTTAAGCGACGTTTCAACCAGCGTTCTCTGGTCTTTATCAAGCAATGAATAAATGTAAAAGGTTAACAAGGTATATATACATGTACATTTAAAACAACAAACACAACAAGACAAAACGAAAGGCCTTACAAATCTCTCGAATAAAACCTATATGCTGGTACAGGAAAGTAGATGACACTTTTGTCATGCTTAAAGAAGAAGACGACCCTAAAACATTACTTGACCATCTCAACAACCAAAGCCAATCAATCAAATTCACCATGGAAACCAGCCAAGACAACTCCATTCCATTCCTAGACATCCTCATCGAAAATACCAATAACCAAATCAGCACCTCAGTTTACAGAAAACCAACACACACAGATCAGTACCTACATTTCAAATCAAACCACCCCTTACAGACGAAAAAAGGCATCATAACCACCCTTACCAAACGAGCAGTAAACATTTGCAGTGAAGATAAACTGGAGAAAGAAATTGACCATCTCAAATACGTCTTCACTAAACTCAACCAGTATCCAGAGCACCTAGTTAACCAGACAATAGCCAAAGCACGAAAATCATCAACCAATAATGGAAAAACCAAGCCAGAGAAGCCACCAATTATAGTATGCATACCATTTAATGGGAACTCGTCATACAAGATAAAACGACTACTAAAACAAGCTGGGATTGAAACCGTTTTTTCTGGGCAAAAAACAATCAAAGTAGTGATGCAGGCCAATGGGAAACATAATCCCACTAAAAAAGCAGACCCCAAAGGATGTGTATACCAAGTTTTCTGTTCCTGTGGGGAATCTTATATCGGTGAGACCAAACGACCACTACAAAAACGCATAAAAGAACATCAATCAAAGGCAGCCAACAACCCATCAGCAATCCAAGAACACATCAAAGATACAGGCCACAGAATAAACTGGAATGAAACCTTAACACTTGCAGTTAACAAAAACAACAAAAAGGAAAGAAAAATTACTGAAGCCATCCAAATAAGAAGAAATAACCCATCAATCAACAGAGATCCAGGAGTCTTTATCCCTAGAGCATATGACCACCTTATTAATAATCAGCACTAATCAGTTTTAATCCCATGTTTTGTCTTGTTTTGTTTGTTGTTTTAAATGTACATGTATATATACCTTGTTAACCTTTTACATTTATTCATTGCTTGATAAAGACCAGAGAACGCTGGTTGAAACGTCGCTTAAATAAAGTTAGTAATTGTATCCATAAGAATTTGTTTTGTTGATCTAGCACCTTTACTAAATGCCATTTAAAGATTATAAAGATTTTTTTATTCTCAATGGTTTATTCAAGCAGAACTTTTAGTTTAAAAGTTACTTGTGTACACATTCACAGGCTGAAGGATATGTGTGCTGTTTAACATTATACATACCTGATGTTCTTGAGCATTCAGGAGTTTCAGTTTCAAATGTGACAAATTGAATATCTGAAAAAACATATTATATGCTTTTAGATTTCACTAAGTTCGTAAGACAGTTCCTGCAACATCCAATCAAATTTCTTATGGCAAAAGACACTTCAGAGAAAAAGCCAATATACAATATTTAATTTTTCATGGATTGATCTTAAGTTAATAAATAAACATAAATAGGTATTGAATTGAGGGAGTGCAAATTTGATTATTTCAATGCACAATAAGTTAATAATTTGTATAGTAACCTTCAGGTGTACTGGCAGGCATATCTAAGGAATCAACACCACCACATATGCCACTCACAACCACATCTGATAAACTATCCAAAACCTATAATACAATACAATAAAATATTTTCACTGTTAAAATGGTGCTCAGTAAACGATACAGAAATATTACTAATATAAACTGAACCTGAAACATGCTGTTACAGTCACTGTTGATATAGCCTAAGGTTGTTCAAATAGTAGGAGTATTAATAATAGGACATACCACAGGCTCTTGAGATTCTGTTCATATTAATAAAATCGGGTCAACGGGAAGAAAGTACTGTCAAATATCTAGTATACAAAAAACAATTTTGAAAACAAGACATAATAACTGGACACACTCTCCCAAATGTTGATGCACATTGACTAGCCAAGCTAAGACTACATGTGTCTAGAGATATTGAATAGCAAAACAAATCTCTCTTCTCCTCCCAGCCTCCTTCTTCTTCAAACTAGACTGTACGTCATTCCATTTTTTCTTGCAATCATTCAAGTTTCTTTCTACTGATGACCCGTTTACTGTATTCACTTTATAAAAAAGTAATGAAATAAGAAAATAGGCTACCTAAAGTTTAATCATTTACCTTATAGAATGATATTGTGAACCATTCTTAAATCTGTGCAAACAGATGTTGAATTTGACGAGCCAGTGGCAGTAGACGCCATTTTGCGTAAAAGAAGATAGTGTAACAAAATGAAAGTGGTTTATTTGAACATTCATTGGTTATTTATAAATAGAAGTTTAGTACATTCGAAGCACATCGGTTTTATTGAGGGCACACGGTTCACATTCTTATTTTATTAAATCATTTTTATTTGGTTAACCAAGGACAAAAAGGAAAACATTTTTTTAAGCTAGTTTAGGTTCGGACCTGCTTTAGGCCTACTCTTCTCTAGGCCTATTAATACTTTTAATACACGTACCCTTCCACAACCATCAACCATGCATCTTGCTTGTTCTTGCTCGTCACACCCGGGTTGAACTTGGCTCGAATGGTCGATTGGCGGGCTGTTACGGCTTCTACCAAGGCCGATAACTTGTTGTTTATGCACCTTGAACAACTGAGGTCATTATTTCATTGGGAGAATGTTGAATGTGCTGAAATGGAAACATCTTCTGGCTTAGAATGATAAATACACGAGTAGGACATAACTTGTTTATTAAAGAGATCTCAGTAATAAAAAGAAACAACGGAAAGAACAAAAACATGGAAAAGATTCACTGGAATGTCTAAATTTTGATCAGATCAATACAATTGAGGAACACACCAATAAATATTATTTAAAAGGAAATTTCAACATTTTAAAACTTAGTATGAAATTAATAACATAATGCAAAAACACTGTCATATCATTTGGATCTGCTCCCATTTCTTAGCTATCGTCATCTGAGTCTCCTGTATCTTGAACGGCTGGCGATGTTAACCTATCTTTGGATCTTACAGATACCTATACCAATGCTGAACCTCTACTGGAATAGCAGTCTGATCACAAAGTTTTACCAAATCATTCTTGACTTCACCAATAATAATAATAATAATTTATTCTTATATAGCGCATTACATAAAACATCTCAACGCGCTTCACATTGACAAGACTATGATTTATATAAAAACCTACATGCTTAAAAAGAAATAAAATATGCTCTTAGTACGGAAACTCAAATACGACATGTTTATGTAAAATTCTTTTTGACTTTGTAAAAATCATTTCGAATTTGTAAAATTCTTTTTGACTTTATAAAAATCATTTCGAATTTGTAAAATTCTTTTTGACTTTGTAAAATTCTTTTTGACTTTGTAAAATTCTTTTTGAATTTGTAAAAATCATTTCGAATTTGTAAAATTCTTTTTGACTTTGTAAAATTCTTTTTGAATTTGTAAAAATCATTTTGAATTTATTTTCTATTTTTGTGTCTGGTGTAATCAAGGCTTCGAATAAAAGAAAAGCTTACGTCATAGAATACGTCTTTGGCAACAATAAAATTCCAATATGGCGGATGCAACGTGCTTGCGGAATATAGACGACGTAAGTAGATCTTTTCAGTAGAGTAGGGCCTACTAATAAGCTATTTTTTTTTCTTTTGATAATGTAATTTTAAGTTGTGTTTTCAGCCTCTGAACGTCTGGTTGTGTTTGTCACTGTCACGTACACCATGGCCATGTGCGGTCATCATGAATATGATCATCATACCTATATTCATATTATGTCCATGATGTGGCCTTATTAGTCGCTCTCTTAAGACTTTTAGTCTGAAACATACTAGCCTCTGAGTTTAATAGATATTAACGGATCGAGATAACTCTATGGTTCCAGCCGACAACTTTGTTAGGTCCAGTCATGAACTTTGCTCCTACCTAGGCCTACTTGCGCCAGACTATAGATAAGCCAAGTCCGCCCAAGGACATGGTCAGGGATTTCTTATTTAATTTTGTAACCATTTTAACCATATTTATTATTGTATCGTTATATATCTAGATGAGCAAGAAAAGTATTTATTATGAATGTAAATGGCATGCTTAAGTACTCCAGTAATTTTAAGGGGGATTCGAAGTGGTGATGGTTTATTTCTTTCAAAATATAAAGGAGAAGGTATTGTATTAAATCCTCATTAAAAAAATTGATTAAAAAAAATGGCTGCCAAATTTAAACATTCAGATAGGTTTCTACAAAATCCAATGTTAATGTGTATTGTTGGTCAATCATGATCAGGAAAAACTCACCTATTATTTAAGATGTTAACAACACCCAAATTATTAGATTTTAATTCCCTTTACATTTATACATCAACTCCAGATCAATTATATTATCTTATCAATTTATGAAAGCCTTAGAATATTTACAAAAAGAAGACATACAGCAAATATTTCGAATTTATGAACAGGATGAAGATCTTCAAAATGAAAAAAAACTATTGAAGAATTTATAAATTACTGTATAAAAGAAAACAACCCATCATTAACACCAACTGATATTCAAGTTGTACTAACCAAGAATGTGAATGATTTAGATTTGTCTAATATCGATAAGAAAAGGAAAAACCTGATCATTTTCGATGACTGTGTAGCACATTCCAACCTTTACTAAAGGAAGACATCATAATTGTCATTGTATATACCAATCTCAATCATTTTATGGAATGGACGGAATGTTTATTAGAAAGAACGCTAATTGTTTTATTTTGTTTGAATTAAACGATAAAGATCTATCTCAAATACTTCAATCAATAATTCATGGAATGGAGAAAGATGAATTTAAAAAACTTTGTAGAAGACAATGGAGCAATCCTGACGATCATGGATATATCTTTGTAAATACAAGAAAACCAGCTGGACAAAAAGTTATGACAAATATTTGTAATTAAAAAATGACTGATTGGAATAAAATATTAAAGTGAAATAAAGAATACATTAAAACTAAAGATAAAATAAAATCTAAAATTGAAGATAGAAGATTATCGCAAATGGGAATGGAGGAGAGTTTATCAACTTTATTTAAGCCTCTATTAAAACAACAAGAAAATGTTCCTGCTATAGAAAATGCCCCACCTCCTGCTATAGAAAATGTTCCACCTTTAGAACTAGAAAATACAAATGAATTTATAATAAAAACACTTGATGATATAAAACGTTATTTTTCAAATCCTGACCCAACATTACCAAAGTCTTTTCAATGAATTCAATAATTTGATATCTGGAGAAGGAATAACTTTTTTATCAGATGATCCCCAACAATTACTTAACAGACTTAATGTAATTATTGAAGCAATGAAACATGGTCATCAATCTGATTCAAATGAAATTCACGCTATTTTAAAAAAGATTATTAGAAAAGGGAATTATAAATAAAGACGATTATATTAATGTTTTAAAAAATGGATGAGGAGTTTTTCATAATAACATCTACGTCCTCGAAAATAAGATTAACCCTAGATTATGAATGTGAACTAGATCCAAATAAAAACTATAAGTTAGGACTAAAATATTTTTCAGTTTACAATTCAATAAGAAATGTTAGTGAACAGAATAACCAATTGAAAATTTCTAAAGACAATGAGAGATCATTTAAATTATTAACATTATTACCAGGAAGTTATGAATATGTTTCTATCAACGAAAATATATCTCAATTTGTTGGAAGTCATAAGGACAAACCAAATATTGAATTCGAAGGTAATTTAAATCTGAACAAAATAAAACTAAATCTAAAAGACAAACATCAAGTAGATTTCAATGTAGAAACTCAATAAATGAATTATTAGGTTTTGAAAAGAAATTGTATACCAAATCTACACTTGCTCCTTATAAAGCAAATATTAAAAACGACATCGATATTATCAATATTCATTGTAATTTGGTTGATGGTGGATTTTTCAATAAAAGCAAACAACAAATCATTTTCAGTATTCCAACGTTTACAGTTCCAATCGGTTATAGAATAATAGAAAAACAACATATCTTCAAATAAATACCACAGGTATTAAAGATATCAATTTAGATATAAAAGATGGATATGGAAAATATTTAGATTTTGGTAAGGAAGAAATATGTATCCAATTACACGTTTCCTCCTCTTCATCTAAAATTATGTAATCGTAATCGTCGAATTCGTAATTTTCAACCATATGAACTTCATCCTTATCATTATAGGGATACATAATTCCATTTCTGTTTGGTGCGTTTCTTTTAATCAAATTCAAATTATGTTATTATGTTTGAATACTTTCTTTTGTTTATCTTTCGGAATTACCACACCGTCTGTAAAACTTTTTTTCCAAGGTTTATCGAATTCATTTTCAATATCTTTTCCATTGGCTAATTTTAAATAATCTTCCACACTCAACTTTGATTTTGTATATCCTTTAAAAGTTTTCTTTTTCACTAATTCTCCGTTAGAAGTTAGAATGATATTGTATTTTACTTTTGGAGCTAAATATAAACCAAATAGTATACCACCATCTCCATAATCATTCTTTCCTTTTCCATATTCCGTTTCAGAAGTTAATCCAGCTTTTTCTAAAATATCCCAATTCCTATCTGATATGTATAAACTATCGGTATCAGTATAATATATTTCTGGTTTTTTAAAACCGTCAATAACATGAATAAAAGTATTCATTATTCGTTTGCTATGTGATAAGATGAATGAACCCAAGTGACTCGGAGTTAATCTTGTTGTTTTTGTTGGTTTGATAATTTCAGGTTGTTCCTTTTCTTTTTCCACTATATATTGTTGTTCATTTACTTTTTCATAACTTTTTATATTTGAATCAAAATTTGCTTTAAAAGTTTCTTCAGACCATAAATGAAATTCTGTATTTATATCTTTCTGAACAGTTTTCCGTATAAAGAATTACCCAATAATTTCATACAGTCGCTGCCAACTAAATTTCCCTGTTGTTTATATTTGTTTCTTTCTTCCTTTAAAGTTAAAACATAGTCTTTAAAAGGAGGTGTTTTGAAATTTTCTTCATACACTATCCCATCTAATATTTTGATAATGTTTCCACCAGCTCGAACAATTTCCTGTATGTCAACAGAAGTGAGAACGTCATTACAAAAACCATTTCTAAATCGTATCTTATCACCAGATTTTGTTTGGGGTTTATCATCCTCTATAGCAGTGTAAGTTATTTTGTCTTTGGCTGGTATTGGTTGAAAAAACATATATTTTGGATACTCAAACCAAACAGATAAAATAGCACACCTTGGTCTAAATTGTTGTTTATTGAAAAGCTTTACAAATTCTTCCTTTTCATAATCTTTTAAAGCTCTCGCTGATTCAGCTTTTGGGTATTCACCATCACACATAGCAGAGGCATAAAGACTGTTAGCGTCAAATGCCATTAATTTAGAACAAGAGATTTTCTTCAACTCTTCGTTAAAATCTTTAGTAGACTGTTGGTATTTTTTGAATAACTCAATTATATCAGAATCAGTTGTATTTAAATGATGTTGTAGTACTTTACAAATGTCATCTACTTTATCCGATTTGAATTTTATTATGTTTGCAGAAACTCTACCTCCTTTTACATAACGTCTGACATAATGTCTGATGAACGGATCGACGTGAGAATATACTTTTTTCTCCTTTATACAGATGATACCAACCTTTAAGAGATAAGGCGGGAGCTGTTAAATTATTTATTACACTTTGATTTATCATAGATGTCATAACTTGATTGTATTTGATCAAACATATTCCTAAACATATAGTATCTCTTTTAGCATAAGGTTCCCATTCTTCTCATCGGGACCCCCAATTTGATTCGTTTATAGACGCGATATCTAAATCAATCTTTCTTAAATTCATTGGTAATTCTGATGATTTTCCCCAATCTTTTAAACTTCTTGCTACATGTTGATATGAACAAGTGAAATTTATTTTTTGAAGATAATTGTTATTGTTGTTAAACTTCTTTTCATTGTTCCATTTTTTCTGTAAAGACTTTTCTGTATATATATTAGATATTGGTAAACGAAGTATGCCTCTTGAGGTTTTGAGAGGACAGTGAGTTAATTTTGACATATTTTTAATAATATAAAAATAAATATTTTAAAATTTTCGTTAACACAGGGTTTCCATACTTATTCATAGTTGTTTTCTATTTCATTTATTCCTAAACTTTTGTTACCTCTTTTTATCAAACAGAAATGATTATTGTGTAAATACAAAACCCATTCTGATGGAGTGTTTATTTTTCTAGGATATAAAGTTCTATCTTTAGGATTATAAATTTGAAACGAAGTTTCATTTTTTTCATTGAATTCTCCGATTCGAGCTTGAGTCATAATTCCCTTTCTGTTATGTTTTAAATAGGAATAAATGAATTTATTAAATTCGTTTGTCAAATCACGTTTCAAAACATAATTTACACACTTGATAAAACAAGCTCCGTCAGTTGGAATATAACAATATTTTCCAACATATTCTTTGATTGTAAATAGCAATTGAGTTCCTTTTCCTATATTTGATCTTTTGATTGGTTTGAAATCATCTTTACGATATATTATATGACCAGTAAAATACCAATCTGAACTATCTGATTTTTCACTCATATTATTGACAACTCTAGAAATCATTTGAACATTAAAGAAAGATAAATTCATATTTTGTTTGAATTCACCATCTTCAAAAATTTTTCCATCGATTTCAATTTGTCCATGAAAAGTATTAAACTCTTCAATTATATCAGAAACCACATTTTCAAATAATTCATTGTCAATTTTTTTCTTCGGTTTTACAGCATTAGGTTCTTTTTTTAAAATTAATTTAGTCATGTTTCTTTTTCAATTTTTTATGTTCTATTTTTAATGATTCAATTTTTGTTAACAATTCATCGAATATTTCATTAAATTCTTCGAGTTCCTCTATGGTAATTGTTTTATCAGATTTGCTTCTTTCGAAAAAAATAAATAATTTATCTAAATATGTTCTTATTAAATTTGATATGGTTTTGTCATATATTTTCTTTTTAGAGGTAAACCCAATAGTAATTAAACCACATGAAGATGTTTGAATAGCTGTAAGAGCTCCTAGGATAGTTGGAATAAATATTGGAAGAGAAATACTTGCTGTTATAGTAGTTGCTGTTGCTATAAGACAAGCTGATGTAACACTTACAGTTTTAAAAGTAGTGTCTATCTTACTCCAACATTTTGTTAACTTTTTGTAATGATTGAATTCTCCTTCTAACTCTTTTTGTTTACGCATCATAACAACTTGTAAATTCTGTGTGTTTAACTCTTCGGTATTCATTTTTTAAGAATTAAATTAACTGTATTTGTGATAAACCAATGTTTCTCGTAAACATAAATATTCGATGGCCTTTGTTTTTATAACCAAGATATTCTATAACAATTGTTATCTCTAATTGAGGTTTATAATTAACATTTTTAGGTAAAAGTCTTGACTCTGGTATCAGTTATGTTATACTTTCTATTTTAAAACGTGCAATGTAATCTCTATTTTCATCATTTTCTTTTATAAATATGGGAACTGTTACAAATGTTTTATTTACTTGAGATTTATGAATATCAATTGAAGTAAAAATAAAATCTTATATGTTCAAATTCTTTCCATTTCAAAAATGTATATTTTTTTCTTCCTTCCTTTTGTAAATCCTTATTATTTATCAAATTTACACTTAGTGGTTTTTCATTTGTCATTAATATCAAATCTAGGAAATATAAATGGTATTCAGTAACAAGAAGTGGTATTAACTACACTATTTAGAACTAAGTTACCAATATCAAAAGTCATATTCCAATGCATCGACAAAATCTGTATCAAGTTTGATTTCGATAGGTTTTCTGTTTTTACTACTATCTACAGAAAACGTATTAACCATTTCGTTTTTTCCTCCCTTTGTTATTGTGAAAATTTGTACAGTATAAAATACATCAAATAGATTTAGATTTAGTATACGTTTTATATATTCATTTTTAATTACTGATTTTATTTTCAATTTAAAAGGAAATAATATAGTAATAGTCACACCAAAATTACCTGTCGAATTCAACTCAAATTTTGCAACGTTACTTTTCTCAAAAACAGCTTTAAATTTAGATGGTTCAATTAATTACAAAATACATATTTTGCAACAAATCCATACTTTTCTAAAATACCATCATTAAAGGGTAAAGTAAAATAAGTTTCTTTAGGTAGAAAATTTTTATTAATTTCTTGAATCATTTTTTCATTTTTTATGTCTCTTGTCTCAATTTTTCGATCTAATTGAAATATTAATGATCTTAATCTCTCTAACTGTGCTTTGTCTACTACATTAGCCAATTGCTGTTCGATATAGGTTTTAATTTCTGTTAGTTCATTGATATCATTTAGTTTAGTTTCTAAATCAGATAATTCTTGTTTTAATTTGTCTTCGCTTATACCTGGTTTAATATTAGCTATTAGTTGATTTACATTTTCATCTAATTGGGTTATTAATAAATTTACATTTTCTAACTGAGATTTATCGGCTACATTAACTAATTGTTGTTGAATATAGGTTTTAATTTCTGCTAGCTCGTTGTTATTATTAGTTTCTAATTTAGACAATTCTAGTTTCAGTCTTTCTTCGCTTATACCTGGTTTAATATTATCTAGTAGTTGTTTCAAATCTATTTTCTCTTTTGTAATTCTATCATCTAATTTGGATATTAATGAAATTCAATTCTGTAACCGAGTTTTATCAACCACATTAGCCAATTGCTGATCGATATAGGTTTTAATTTCTGTTAATTCATTGTTATCATTTAGTTTCGTCTCTAGATTAGTTAATTCTTGTTTTAATTTTTCTTCGCTTATACCTGGTTTAATGTTACTTATTAGATCTTTAACATTTGATTTTTGCTTTGTAATTTTATCGTCTAGTTGAGATATTAATAAATTTAAATTTTGTAATTGAGATTTATCAACCACATTAACTAATTGTTGTTGAATATAGGTTTCAATTTCTGTTAGTTCATTATCATCATTGAGTTTCGTTTCAAGATTAGCTAATTCTTGTTTCAATCGTTCTTCATTTATACCTGGTTTAATGTTACCTCTCAGTTGTTTAATATCTGATTTTTGTTTTGTAATTTTTTCGTCTAGTTGTGATATTAATAAATATATTCTATCCAACTGAGTTTTATCGACTATATTAGTTAATTGTTGTTGATAACTTTCTAGTTTTTTATGATGTGAATCTAAAAGTTTTTGATGATTTTCTAATTGGTTTTTACTATCTTTATCTAATACAGTTATTTTTTGATGTAAACTTTTAGTTGTTTGACTTAAATGAGCTTTATTTATTGCATCTTTTTTCTGTTGAGGAAATCTTAAATTAGTTATTTTGAAATTATTCATATATATATCACCTTGAAGTGTGTCTCCCGTTTGATCTACAAAATATGGTTTGAATTTATTAAGCGTTAATGTAGGAGCATCATTCTTTAAGTTTCCTAGACCAAATTTATTTGCCATTTTTTTAAACAAGATTTAATACTATTTGTTCAAATGGTTTACCTAAACTTAATTGATATAAAGCCCAAAGAGAGAGTTGTCCACAAAATTTATCTCCTGGTTTTGAATTTGAAAAGTAGAACATTTTATTGGACCATAATTCAAATCAATAATTTATTTAGTTGGATCTAATCCATATGAATCAAAAAAATACATTGAATCTCCTCTGAATAAAGCAGAATGATGAACGCCTTTTTGATCTGAAGTATGGATATTAGTTATAGCATAAAACTTTGTTTTATTTTTTAGAGATGATATTTCATCACGCATACAGTAGTAAAAAGGTTTTATGTCTAATTCTTCTGCCCATCTGATTAATTGAAAATTTGTGGTAGTATCAGTTCCGTATTTTTGTAAGAATTCTTCGAAAGTAATCATTTCTTAAAAATCAGTTTTTTGAAGTTCGTTTTGATAAAATCTACCCAAGATTTCTTCACCATGTAAATCTACTAAACTGTAAGTTGGTGGTGAAGTTTTATTAACTTTATCGATAATAAAGATTTCATTTGTCCAATATCCAACATAACCTTTTTCGAATTTACTTTTATATTTATAAATACGAACTCGATCTCCAACTTTAAATTTGAGTTTAATATTTAAATTCAAAATTGTTTTGTGTATTAATTGATTTTATAATATCTGGATTTTTTTAAGCTTCTGTAGGAGTAACTTTTATAGACGAATGAATTTTATTATTATATTCATCGACAACAATGGGTAATATTTTAAGCCATTTTTGAGAATTCAATTCTGTGAACTTTTTGAATAATTTGTTTTTTAGAGTTCTGTTAAATCTCTCAATTACTACAGCTTTACCTTCGTTATATGTACTGTAAATTTCAAGCCCTAAAGATTTCATAGTTTTATTATAAAATTCTGTTCCTTGATCTACCCATAACTTTTTGGGTTTTCTATGTTAATCAAATCAGCTGACCAGATATCATCTTTGGCAAATACTTTCACTTTTAAAAAGTTTTTAGTTTTTCTGAATTCTTTATGAATTTCATCTGCTAATCCCATACCCAATTTCATTTTTGATTTTAATAATCTTATGATTAATGCTCTTTCAACTTTTTAAATCCAAGACCGTCTGCATGCATTTCTGTAAACGAAGAGGTTTGCACCTTGACCCAGTGCTACGTTTGGACAATGCTGTCGTTCCTGTTGTACAGGAATTTAAATTCCTTGGTCTTACATTTGACAGAAAGCTTTCTTTCCGTCCACACATTAAAATCCTCAAGAACAAATGTCTGAAAGCTCTCAACATACTAAGAGTCTTATCCAACACTGACTGGGGAGCCGACCGTAAGGTCCTCCTCCGATTATATCGAGCTTTGGTTCGATCCAAGCTCGATTATGGGTGCCAGGTGTATGGTTCAGCTCGTCCATCCTACCTCAACCTTGACACCATACACAACCAAGGACTTAGAATCAGTTTAGGCGCTTTTCGCACAACTCCAGTTGAAAGTCTGTACGTCGAGGCTAACGAACCCTCATTGTACGACAGACGTGACAGACTTTCACTGCAGTACGCAATAAAAATAGCATCTTTGCCATATCATCCGGCTCAACGCCCCGTATTTAGTCCTTATTTTGAGCATTTGTACGAGGCAAAGCCTCGTGCAATTTCTTCTTTTGGAGTCCGCATTCAACCACTTTTGTCAGCGGCTGGTATCAGCCACGGCAGTATTGCGGACTTCATAATGACCACAATTCCACCTTGGTCAATTTCTCCATTTCAGATAGACTTTAGTCTATCACGCAATAAGAAGTCACAGACAAGCTCGATCGTCTTCAAGTCGAAATTTCTTGAATTAAGGGCTAAATATGGGGATTATGCTCCTTTCTATACAGATGGGTCCAAGGATGGTGATAAGGTGGCAGCTGCAACAGTGACACCATCCGAAGTCCTGTCTGTATCTCTTCCACCAGCGGCCTCTATTTTTACTGCAGAACTCGTTGCCATTTTACAGGCACTCGAGTTCTTTCAGTCCTCATCATCATTTAAAAAATGTATTATCTATTCTGATTCTCTGTCCGCATTACAAGCTATTCATAACATCCAGCTTGTGCACCCAATAATCGGAGATATTTACAAGCTCTCTGGGCCAAAAAAGGACATTGTCCTTTGTTGGCTCCCCAGTCACATGGATATACGGGGGAATGACCGGGCAGATGCGGCGGCTAAGGCTGCTTTGTCACTGCCGGTCTCCCCCTTTTCCTTGCCTTACACCGACTTTAAGTCGGTGATAAGGACTTTTATTTTGCAACGATGGCAGCAAAAATGGGATGCTGCAGATACAAACAAACTTCATGCCATCAAGCCTCTTTTGGGGGATTGGCCATCCTCCTATTGTGCCAACAGGAGAAATGAAGTTGTTTTGTGTCGCTCTCGTCTTGGACCTCAACCAGTCTGTGAGCATTGCCAGGTTCGCCTGACAGTGAAACACATTCTGATTGAGTGCACGCATCTCAAACCTATAAGATCTCAGCACTACCGTGCTAGATCCTTGTTCCATCTGTTTGCGCAACCTTCTCTTTATGAGAAGGTTGTCGCTTTTTTAAAACAGACTAATCTGTATTTTAAATTTTAAAATATATTTTGTGTTATAGTTTTGTTTTTGCTATTTTGTTTTTAGCCCATTTTTAGCCCATTTTGGGTTACAACCATTCTGTGATATTGTTTTTAGCATTGTTTTGTTGCCCTTTTTGGGGTTTCTGTGATGGTTTTTATTTTACTGTATTGATTTTCTAGTTTTAATTTTTGTTTTTATTTTAAATCGTATTCAAGTGCTATATAGCCTGTTTTGGTGCTGATTCACTTTAATACATTTCATTTCATTTCATTTCTTTCAACTTTTTCTCTAAAAGTAGGATTTGGAATGGATTCTAATTCTTTAATCATTTGTTTGTCTGCTTCTTGTCGAAATTGTAAGTCTTCATTTCTGTATAGTTTGTCGTGTTGAAGTGCAGCAGCATCAACTCTATTAACAGGTTCTTCACCTGGTTTTGGATTATCATTTTCATCTAGTCGTAAATCTAACCTAGTTCCCGGACCAGTGTAATTATGACCTGGAAGATGTTTCTCACCTTTATATTTAGCCCATGGAAAACCGGGAAGTTTAGTTAGAGATTTTTGAATGTCTCCTGATCCGAAATAAGTGTAGGGGAGTGAATGTTTATTAAAGACATTTTTGGTCTTTGTTTTTAGTTACAAAGGATGTAACCTTTGGTATAAGGGACATCAATCCAGAGAAGAAACCATCGCCAGTGTAATTGAACTTTTCCTTTTCATGTTTTAAAGGGATAATAGGCGTTAGAACGAACATAAAAATTTAAGGTCACTCAAATTTGGACAACAACAGTATATATCCATCAGTGGACTTACCTATACATCAAAATCCCTCTAAAATCCGATAAATCCCCAAAATAAAGTAGTTAATCATAAAACGCTTGAGACATCCATCAAGCGATTTTCAAATCGTGTAAATATAAAGGGAAGTAACTCTAACATGTGGGTTTTCACGCGTCCTTGACCCCTACTGTTGAATTCCACAATGGTGTTTTAGCGTTGATTTACCAGACGCTTTTATTCTCAAACTGAATGGAATCGTCGCTGGCTCACTTTTTTTAAAAATTCCGAATATATTTCTATTGTGGCTTTTTAAAATTTGGTAAAGTGTGGGATGCATACTTATTTAACTAATAGTCAATATGAAACTTAAATATAAGCCGTAGGACGAGTGTATTCTAACGCCTATTATCCCTTTAAAATCAATCCCATATTTTTAATATGGTAGATTTGATAATTTGGAATTCTCGAATAAAGGGAAATAACTCTTTTGTGAATTAGAAGCTTCAGACCACAATGGATTTTTAACAACCAAGTACGTGGAAAGGTTATATTTGTTTTGCAGGGGAAGGGGGTGGGGTAGGAGTTAAGGAAGCCATTTTGATGGTCAGAGTTGTGGAATGTTTTTTCCATTAATTGGTTTGTCCGTAGAAGAAATCACGGGAAGTTGAAGAAGAATTTCAACAGTTCAAAGATATCAAGCTTTGGAAACATGCCACTTCAAAATGGGTTTCATAGTAGTCACACAAAACTTAAAACTCTTCGCCCACTTCTTCCTTCTATCAATCTGATCCTGGATGAAATGAAAACATATAAGAGATAGGAAGACAAAGAGAAAGTTACTCTTACAAGAGAAGGAATTCATGATAGACCAGAAAATATTCTGAGATATTCCTTTATACAACATTAATAAAGATAAATCCAAGATATAAATTCTTCACCCCTTTTCATGTTAATCCTTCAAAGCGAAATAAATTCGAAAGTCTCGTAGAATTAACTAAGGGAGAATGGGGGGGATTTTGTTGGTATAAATCGTGATAATAATATATTATGGAGATCATCCAAATTTTTATCTCAGGGTAGAACTCCAACAATATTATAAAAATGAATGATTTCATATCAATTCTTTCCCTTTATTGTTAACGTACAGAGCGAAATAAATTCGAAAGTCTCGTAGAATTAACTAGGGATTTTTTTGATAAGCATATGCGATTATAAGGTTATATATAGATGAATACAATGAATGATTTATACCACAAAATTAATATATAAAGGATCAAGGATTTATCTTCATTAATGTTATATGTTAGAAATCAAAGAAAAAACTATGGTGTATCACAAATTTCCTCTCATGTAAATTTCACTCTTTTCATCTACCTTCTCAAATCTTGTCTCCACCATCCTTTTGGTCAAAAGATAGAATTTGGGATCGGTGAGTGAAAACACTTAAAGTTTGAGTATAACGACACAGAAACACAACTTGAAGAACACTTTCCTTACCCCGACATCCTGACTATCAAAATATCTCAATCAAAATCCGATAATCCCTTCATTAGACAGATTAATTAACAAAAAACACAGACCACTTATAAAACCCTGTTATATGTTTCAAAATGGCTTCCTTAACTGAGTACAATAGCTGTCACCTACTGCGCAGTAAATAAATAAAGTTCTAGAATATTCTAGAATGTTTATTGTTAAGAGAATATTGATTAAACAATTAAATGATGTAACAGACGAATGGGCAATGAGTGGGCAAATAGTAGTAATAGAGCTTACAGATATCCGGTAGCTCGGAGCGGAGCGAAGCCGGATATCTGTAAGCTCTATTACTACTCTCGTTTCACTTTATTTTAGACTAAAACCAAGTTTTTTTTTTAATTATCGCACCAACTAACTTGTCATATGGCTTCACTTTGTCACCCCTGTCCATCCGTTGGCCCGTCAGTCCACAATTGGCTTTTGAACGCAATAGAGACGATTAACAGTTTTCATCGGATTTCAATGGAATTTTGTATGATCAGTTATTGGGTGAGATTTCTCTTAAATGCACCAAAATTGACTTTCGAACACAACAGAAAAGTTATATTTGAGTTTCAACCTGTGTTGAAAAAAAAAAGATGGGTGTATCTTGCTAGGCAATTGTTTACGGATTTTTGTTTACCTCAATAGAAATATCGATTATACTCTAATTTTTTTTTATTTAATAGGTCTTCATGATGGCATCCTGTTAGGGGATTCAGGTTACCCTTGTCTCGTCTACTTGATGACACCATTTTTGAATCTTGCAAATAGAGCCGAAGAAACCTTTACCACCAGCTTGTGCCGGACAAGGGTGCTAATTGAACAAACATTTGGAATTTTAAAGAGACGTTTTTCTTTACTGCATTTCGGAATAAGGAGTACACTTCAGCAAGCTGTTATTTTTATTACCACGTGTGTAATTCTTCATAATCTTGGGATTGATAGGGGGACGTTTTAGTTAATGATAAAGATTTTTTAGATTCAGATCATGATAAAGATAATAGAAATTTTGATGCCATTATGACAGCAGATGGGCTAAAGAAAAGGAGTGAAATTGCTAGGAATTTTTTTTCATGAAGTTTTCTTTTATTTATACATTATAACATTTATATTTCATGAATTTGTTGTTTAAGCCATTTTTTTTTAATTCAATCAGGTCATATGTAGATTCTAGGTTTTTAGTTTCTTGTTTTAGTTTGACGATCTCCAATTTTAATCTTTGGTTGTCCAATGTTATATTCTCTTCTTCTAATACTGTTAATTTTTTAGAACCTATAAAGAGAAATGTTCAGTTTATAATAAGTTTTAGTATCTAATTACTACTTCATGTATATGGAAGAGCAAACAGCCCAATACTTAAACGTCTTTGTCCTTAGTCCTTTGTTTGTAATTCTTAATAAGTACACCTTCATTCATTAGTCATATTTGACATTTGGTGGTCAAAATGAACATTTGTTCATCAAAACTCAAAATTTGTTCTCTAAATTGATAATTTGTCAAGTAAAATTTATTTACATAAAATATCTTATGCTAAAATTAAAAAACAAGTGTCTCTTAAGATTTCTTCGGTAACAATTCTTCAAATAAAAAATTTTGCCTAACAAATGTCTCTTAACATTTCACCAAATACATAGTAATATAAATTTTACTTGACAAATTATCAATTTTGAGAATGAAATTTGAGTTTTATGACAAATGTTGACTAAAAAATGAAGATGTACGAATGAAGAATTACGGACTAAGGATTAAGGCGTCTTAATATTGGGCTGTTTGGTCTTCCAAACATGTATGACCAAGAACTATTTGGATTTAGTATACATACTTTTTTGGCTTTCTGGACTTTTCATATCAGCACTTGCTTTTTTTTCTATGGTAGCAATTTCAATTGGTTCTGTAAGAATATAAGTGAATTATTTATTAGAAGATATGTATGCTTGAATTGTATATGCAGAGGGTATTTTCCTATAAGCTTTTTATTTAAAAATTATTTACCTTCAAAAAGTAATTCCATTGGACTAGCCATTTGCACAGACACTTGAAAATCCAATACAGGTAATTGTGTCTTGAGATCTAAATCAATAATAATATAAATAAACATACGAATTCATATTTTACATGGTACAGTCTCCAATATGTATTGCAAGTCATATATCTGTGTATCTGTACACATATAGGTTCATTATTGTAATATATTAATACTGACAATGGAAGTTTTAGATATATTGTTTTAAAAAGAGTGCACTTTCTAGTTTATGTGTGATATGGGCATAAATTGTTAGGCTGGAGAAATGCTAGAAGAGTTACGTACTATCTGAGTCAATGCCAAATGGTAACCCTTCGATTTGTGGCCGGCCCTCCATAGTTTCCACAAACAAGCTCTCTGCTGGTGTACAATTGGTCTGTGGGCCTCCACCAGTTTTGGGTCTTTTGATGTTATCCAATTTCTCTTTACCTTACAAAAAAGAAAGTAAGCTTTTCAATTAACTTTGCTATGTAAATTAAGTTTATGGGATGCAAATATAATCTGGACATCTATTATTTTTTTATTTAAAATTTGAAATTACATGTGAACATACTTCTTTGTTTGATGTTGTAGTACTTTTTCTTCACCTCTACTATGTCTCTCTTTTTAGTAATAAATTGTCTGAAATGTGAGAATTATACCTGAATTTAAAGTGGGAATATTTTTTACATTTATGTTATGTATGTTAGATCTAGATCTAGAGTCTAATTGAATTATATTTATATTATTTTTTTAATTATTCTTGCACATTTTATAACAAAATAAAGTTACTTCTTTTCGCTTTTGCGGGAGGTTGGCACTTAATAAAATCAAAAATATTCTTTATTCTCATTTTGCATTTCACTAAGGGGTGTTTTCTATCGATGATTTGTCAAAACAAAAGAGTTTACATGTACTTGAAATACTTACGCGTTTAGCTTATCGGCTATCTCCTGCCATCCATTTTCCCAATTTTCCCCCCACTCCCACACCCTTTCATTTTCCCAAACAACACTTTTAGCCGCACGTTTCCTTGATTCGTTTTCCATTTTCAATAGTAAACAAGCAGACGACGTTTAATATCCATACATAATTCATAACGGCATTTCCTATTGGTCAGTCGATCGTTGGGCCGTGGGTAAGCGTAGTCATCATTTTTCAGTAAGGAAATAAACATTCGGTGTAAAGACAACAACTTATTCATTTTAATTGATAAATCTTTATTCGTTTTTATCATCAAACAAATCGCGAAAACTAGTGATATTTGTAAGGGATAAAAAAATGTTATTCTTTTATTCTAAAAATAGCTTGTATTGTTTCAGCCGTTTTCATTGGTTGAAATATGACAGGTTGTTGTGACCTAATTACACAACGTCAGAGGCGAGTAAATTCTTGTGCGTAAAGTATTCTCAACTTGAGCAAAAATGCCTATGCTTGAGAATTTGCTCAGCTGCGTTTCTGAACTCTAATTTGAGAATATTCTCAGTCTGAGAATTATTCTCAAATTTGAGTACAATTTTAGACTGAGAATTTTTTTGTTTTGTGAACACGGGGCCTGATACCCACGATATGGCATATCAGATTGGTGAAACAGAAGAAAATGAAGCGTCAGAAGAACATGTAAGAGAAGCTGATGATATGACAAAAGATGAAATGACAGTAGAAGATGTAAGACAAGCAGATGATATGACGAAAGATGAAATGACAGTAGAAGATGTAAGACAAGCAGATGATATGACGAAAGATGAAGTGACAGAAAAAGATATAAGAGAGACAGATGATATGACGAAAGATGAAGTGACAGAAGAAGATATAAGAGAAGCAGATGATATGACGAAAGATGAAATGACAGAAGAAGATATAAGAGAACAGATGATATGACGAAAGATGAAGTGACAGAAGATATAAGAGAAGCAGATGATATGACGAAAGATGAAGTGACAGAGGATATAAGAGAAGCAGATGGTGTTACAGAAGAAGATATAACAGATGATGATGATCCAGAATATGTACTCAGTGGGGTGAAATCATTGGTATCGGAAGATTTGTCTGAAGCTGAAGAATTTCCAGTCAAAACTGATATAAATCAAAAGGCACATGATGCAACAGACCAAAACCCAAAGCATTCGGAAAAGCAACTGATAGAGGCCAGGGGTGGTGCAGAAAAGCCGAGCAATATTGACCAGGTGAGGGGAAAGAAGAGGAAAGCTGATTAAGAAAAGTGGCAGAAGACCATTAATAAAAGAAATAAGAGCACAGGGGGAGGCTTTCATAGGAAGGAAGTATGACAAATCAAGAAAATCCACAATGGGAAGAGAAATCAGCAAAGGAATTAAAACTTTGCTGTGATTGTAACTCCCAAAGAAATGAATGTTCAAAAATAACAGATGATGTAAGATCCACCATATTAAATAGTGTATGGTCCATGTCATGGTCTCAAAAGCAATTGTTCGTCTATGGTTCATGTCAAAAATGTTGCCAGGCGGACCACACAAACATCTTCTAGGTCCTATTGAAAGTTGGCACTGTTGCAGTCAAAGTGTGTAAAAAGATGTTCCTGATACGACAGGTCGCACTGATTACTTTGTCCGAACCTACGCAAAACGTCCAGTGGGGGCTGAAGTCCAAGCTCCAAAACAGAAACGAAGAGAAAGCACCTTTAGGTTAGATGTTCAAACTTTTCTTCAATCATTGCCAACAATGCCATCACACTATTGTCGAAAAAGTACAAGTAAAAGGTACCTAGAGCCTTCTTTTGATAGCAAAATGGATGTGTATAAATTAAATAAAGAATGGAGCATGTCCAATAATAAACAACCAAGCTCTCGTCAGGTATTTTTTGATGTATTCTGTTATTGATAACAATGGATCTTCAATGCGTTTTATTATCTCCATCCCTCAAAGCGTCCGCCTTGTATTATCGTACTAAGCTTTGTGTCCACAATTTTACCATATATGATGGAGTAACTAGAGATGCCACATGCTATGTTTGGCATGAAGCAGAAGGTAATATTACAGCCAATGAATTTGCCTCGTGTGTTGTCGACTACTTATCCAAGGACGTCACGTGTAAAGAGTACATAATCTATTCTGATGGCTGTACTTACCAGAATAAAAAAGTTTTTCTCATAAGAGCTCTTACTTGCTTCTCACAGAAATATGGAATAAAAGTCACACATAATATTCTTGAAAAGGGACACACAGGTAGAGGTAAGGAGGTGAACGGAGGTAGACAGCGTTCATGGCACCATTGAAAGGAAAATACGTAATAATAATGAAGAGAGAAGAAAATACCATTACGAATGCTGACCCTACAAATCTATATGAGCAACGACTTAAAATTTGGTTTTAAAATCAATAAGTATCGGCTTTATAGTCTACATATTAGGGGTTCATCCAAATATATCCTCTAATGAGCCTTGTGTTGAGAAAATCTTTTTCGGGAGAGAGTTTTTTGTGTGTCGCCAACATTGTTGATTACTATAAAATTTTGAGCACAATATTAAGTAGACTAAGTGTTAGGTTTTGGACTTTTGGAAAAAATAGTGAACTCATATTTGTTACGTTTAAATTGTGTTCAAAAACATTTTTCATATCCTACAACACCATGTTAAAAATTATTACCTTTCATGTAAAGTGGTATTACAGTTTTATTGTAAATATTGAAAATGAAATTGTTTTGTTTAAGCAGATTAATGTCAGCTATTTCTACATGAAAAATTATAAACTTGTTTCATTTCGTATTATTTCGGAATTTGAAAGTGCTTCCGCGGACTCGCAGGGTTTTTCATAGTAACGGATTATTCTGAAATACACCGAATAGCATGATCCTACATCAACTCTCATTTGCTGGACAAACCACTATATTGAGTCGAAATGATACCTTTTAATCTATGTTTCTTGCGGTGCGGATGGATAAAATTAGCAATTTAACAATAAATACTGTAAAGGGGAATAACTCCATTTTGGGGCAAAATATGATCTTATTGCGGTATGACAGATAAAATTACCTCCCTTTACTGTCACATTTTATTGTATTGCCGCCGTGTTTAATTGTAGGCAACTTCTATACTTTTTTTAATGCACATCTTAAGCCTAGTAAAGGCCACATAGTTGCTGTATTCGTGTATCTGTTTATAATCGTGTAAGTGTTAAGTGTTGTCAAGACTATAATCGTGTATTCTCTAACAGTGTAAGTGACCAGCAAAAATATCGTTGATAATCATGTATCGGTAATTTTGTTTGTGTTTATCGGTGTCTATTATTGTATGGAAATTAAAATCAAGAGTAAAGTCAGAAGGCACATGTTTTTGTGAAAATGTTAAACTTTTAGTTTTTGGAGGATTAAATGTTACTTTCCACTTTAATTACCATTGATAGATTGATTTTATATCAGCATTCAGGCTGTCTTGACACAGTTTTGTATCATCAATATTGAGATAGAGGGAAGTATCACCTGCAAAAAGACGTATGTTTGAATTTATATTTTCTGTGACATCGTTAATGTATATTAAAAAAAAGAAGAGGTCCCAGAACGGAGCCTTGTGGTACGACGGCTGTTAGGTTTTGTATTTCTGAAGTTTTACCGTTAATGATGACTGATTGACTACGATTGTGAAGATAACATTTGTTGCGAAATAACATGATATAGGAACTAGATTTGGATGATCTGACAGTCAAAACGTCACATCACGTTACTAAGCAACACTCCGCTCTCGGTCGTAAAATTTGTTGGTTTGACGTTGACGTCAGCCGTTGTAAAATTTTGTACTTTGAAATCCTTGTGAGTAAACCTATATGGTGGCTTCTTTGGTATTGAGGTACACATATAAAGACTTAAATCCCAGACATGTCCTTTGAAATATTATTAATGAATTGTAATAAAATTATAATTTTCTAGTTGTGAAAGCTTTTCTTTAATATTAAAAACAAATGTACAAGTCAAGACCTATATTTGCACCAAAAAAAATAACACAGTATTTCAAATATCTTCTAAATATTGACTTCATAAGAGACTGTGTGTAGATATGAGTCGGAAAACATTAATGAAATTAATAAAAATTGCGTATTTTGCACAGTTGAATAGTTGAAATGGTAAGTACATAATCTATTCTTCAAAAGCAAATATAAAAAAGGATAAGATTTTGCGGTCTTGCTCATTAAAAATCGGTTTGCTTTCGTGTATCTTTTCACGTAACGTTCCGTCCAAATGACCCATTTTGTAGAAAACTTCACAGATTAAAATGTTATGATTGAAAAGTGTGTTCAAAAGTCCTATGTTTTAAATTACAAACTGAACTAAAGAGTGTATTTAATTTTCGATAATCAAGTCGCCGACGAATCGAAATTATTATCAAAGTTTGATCCGGTATTTTGTTCTGTCCATTTATGAGACTGTTACGTGATAATGTTTATATCCAATCAAACGAACCGAAAATATTTACTGCTTTCCAAATAAGGCTGGATTCGATTCGCGCGCATCTTCTTGTTGTAAACATTACTGCCAAATGAGGTCAGCGCTGTCAAACAGAATTTAGACGATCAAAGAAGACGTTCTGTCCAAATTGTTACGTGACGGGTAAGTTCCTCTAGTATTTTTATTATTTGAAAAAGAGCATGCGTAGATTATCTCGCAACAGAACATTTTCCTTCAACAGTGTAGTTGATAAGCGTAAAAACAAAACAGAGTCATTTGCACCTTGTTTGGGGTTGAAATCATGTCTCAGTTTGCTGATCAAATGCCGACCTAAATTTCATGTGGGAATTCTCGTAACAAAGACGGAATATTCTCGTAACAAAGACGGAATATTCACGTAACGAAGACAGATTGTTACGTACAAGGACAGATTTATCACGTAACAAGACGGTATTATCACGTAACAAGACGGAAAATAAGTTGTTGATTCGGTGGAGGATGGATTCTCCCTGGGATACCCCCGTATTGTGCAAGCTGATTGGTTAATAGTTTACAACGTAATCAAGTTTTGTCCAATCGGTGTTGACGATGGGTATTAATAGATTCTTAGCCGTGTTGTTAACAATAAATTTCGTTATCCAAACCGAAAGTTGATAAACCTTTTTGATTTTTCGAAAATGAATTTCATAAACTTTATTTTATCTTTTTAGAACCGTGTCATGAGCAACCCAGGGCCAGAATCAAGTGGTCTTCCTGGTCCCAGTGACAGTGGGCGTGGCAGGCCAACTGAAAGAACGACATGTAGTCGGACTCGGAGGAGCTCTACCAGTAGGCCTACCAATCTTCGGATAGTTATTTGTGATGGACCTGAAAAAAAACGTTTAAACAAAAATAAGGCAATGAGGGATTTAAGGAGTAACTGGACAGAAGAACAGAGAGAAAAGAACAGAGAATCAAGTAAACAGAGAATGAGGAAATATAGACAAAACAAAAAGGAAAATAAGGAAAATAATAACCAAGCTGTTAACAAAACAAAAACAAGAAAACAAATCAAGGCTGAAAAAGAAAGATTGATGAATCAAAGACAGAACAAGGCAATTTATAGAGCTGGTTTGAGCAGCCAGAAGAAAAGAAGAATCAGAGAAAAAGATAGAAATCGAAAAGCATTAAAAAAACAGAGAAACAAAGAACAAGAAAAGGATGTAAACAATTCTGCTGCTATGGACTATGATTCTGAACATCAACCTGAAAGTAGGCCTGACTTAGACACAATTATACAAGGAGCATTTAAAACGCTATCAGGCAGGAAAAAAAACCAGTGCCATAACAGACGAGTATTTATTAATTCCATAGCATCGCAACTAAAAAACAAATATGGATTTAATAAAAGCAAATTAAGTAAACAAACAGGGATTCCCAGAAAACATCTTGTGAAACCTCTGAAACCAAAATTACGTAAGAAGAGGAAAGATGCTGCATCTACCTATGTAACATCAACTATTATACAATTTTACCTGAAAGAAGAAAATTCTATTAATGTTCCAAACAGGAAAATTATTGAGGATGGTAGCTGTCTACAAGAAAAGTTTATATTGCAGAAATCACTCAAAAAACTTCATCAAGACTTTGAACATGAACATAAAAACATCACAATATCTTTTTCCGCATTTTGCAAGCTACGACCAAAAAATGTTAAAACTCAGGACTCAAGAAAATTATTACAGTGCCTATGTGAAAAGTGTGAAAATGTTGAATTGAAATTGAAATCTCTGAATACATTACTGAAAAAAAACAATGACATCCAAATTCTAGACAAGTATGATGCTGTTTCGCTGACTTTGTGTAAAAAAAGCTCAAAATTTCATGAATTTGATTGTATAATAAGAGAGTGTGATAATTGTGGCATCAACTTATTAAGGAAAAGGTTAGAACCCTTGTTTAATTCAGCTGCAAATGATAATGTCACTTGGAACAGATGGGAACTTGTGAAAGTGCCAAACCCGAAAAATGACAAACCGCTTCAAAAACGGCAACAGGTTCGACGTGAGGGAACCTTACTTAGTTTAGTCCAAGAATTACTTGATGAAGTTAAGTTGTTAGCTAAACATTTGTTTGTTGCTTCTTGGCAACAGAGGACCAATTTTCCAAACTAAATACACTTGTCCCAGAAGGATCCATAATTCTAACTGCAGATTTTGCTGAAAATTTTGTGTGTTTTTCGCAATGCGAAGTATAAGGTGCTCATTGGTCTAAAGACAGCGTTACTATACACCCAACCATGGCACTTTACAGGTGCATGAAGTGTCCAAGTCATCATATCATCGAGGAAATGGTAGATGTTGTTTCAGATGATCTTGTACATGACAGCCATGCCGTTCAGGTTTTTTTCAACAAGATATTCCTACACCTTTATACTAGAACTGATAACATTACAAAGGCCTTTATTTTAACAGACGGCTGTGCTTCCCAATATAAGTGTAAAACTGTTTTTATGGATGCAACCCTTTCAAAAAAGGATTACGGGTTAATAATTGAACGAGGTTATTATGGATCTGGGCATGGAAAGAATAGGTGTGATGGAGAAGGTGGTATCTTAAAAACAAGAGTATCGAGAGCAATTAGAAATGATAATGCAGTGGTGAATAATGCTATGGACTTTTACCAAATATGTAAAGATGCTTTAGAGATGCCTGAAACATGCTTGAATGGGGATTGTGCTGAAAAGAGAAGGACTATATTATGGATACCCAAAGGAGAAATTTCACATATTAGGCCTAATAGAGAAGTTAAGACAGTAAAAGGTACAAGGGAAATCCATTCCCTGAGGGGTGAAGAAGGATGCATAATACATACAAGAGATCTATCTTGTTTTTGTGAACAGTGCTTGAATGGTACAGAAGAGTGTGAAAACTCTTGTTATGTAAAGAAATGGAAAAAAGTGGAATTGAAACGTATCCTTTTATTTTGTATAAGATCAAAATCAAGAAAAAAAAAACACAATAAAATTGATAGTAATCAATATAATTGATGTCGAAATTGTTCCAGAATATAAGGTAGTAATACAATTTACATTTATGAAGACAAATATAAATTAATTCAATTTACAAGTAGTAATTTGCTTCTTGACAAATATAAGCTGTCAATCCAATTGATACCATAGAAGATACAGGTGTAGATTTGCTGGATCGATCAAATCTTGATGGTATGTATTGTAGTTATAGATGTCCATCTTGACACAGCTCAGTTGTGACTAATTGGCTATATCGTATGCTCCTTGGCTCAAACCTTGTTGAGCGCTGGAGTGTACCATTGTTGCTAGCTTGTATGAGCACATGTTACGATGATGATACATCTGAGGTGGCTATGTAGTCAAACCTCAACTCCACTGCAGTGATGAGGCCCAGATGATTGAAGTTATATCTCAATAAATACTATGCTTAAGTCCTCAGGGTGCGCATGATAGAAGTTGTACCTGAATGAACTCTTGTTTTTTTTTATTCATTTTCATTTGACCCTGATCAACCAGCCGAATTTAATGCTTCATTTGGTGAAAGATTAATGGGAGCATTAGATGAAGTTATAGATCCTACAAATAGTGATGGAAAACAAGATGATGATCTGTAAGTATAATTAATTATACCTAATGAATAATTTGTTTTTACCAGGCTTATCCATAATGCCAAGAATTATTAATATACCGGTGTCTTTTGAGAAAAAAGCTGCTTCCACTAGAGTCAGTAGAAGCAAGGATAAACACCCCTTACTTGATTTCCTGCTGGAAATGTTAAAAGTATAGTTCTCTTCGTATTGCAAATGATGTTATTCTATCATTTTTTTGCAGTCTAAAATTTGCCTGTGGCACCTATGTGCTTCTCAAGCATGGTACTGATGCCATGCCTGCTGTCGTAAGAATCATTCCTAATTTATGATTATGTTATGTTAATGTTAAAATCATTTATCTAGTTTTGAGACCGAGACTTTTCTTAACAGCTCAGCACTTACCCATCGTTTCAAATACTTGATATTTGTCATTAATTATTGAACATAGAAAAAAGATTTTTTGAAATCTCAGATATTTGGAACCATGGCTAAGCAACTGAAATGTGTTGTTTTAGTTTAATGTTTGTCTGCCTTGTTATATTTCAATTAATCCTTTGCCATATATGATAAACATTTAGAATTACCAAAACAGATTGTTTCTTTATTTAGATGTTTCTATAATCTGTTTTTTCGATAGTTTTTTTTCATATCAATTTTCCTGTTCATTTGAAAGAAGGATTAGACTTAGTTACTGTTCTATATCTAACTGATTTCATTGAATTGTCTTTTACAGATCACTTCGGAGCAGCCGCTCAGTGTTTCTTACTTCAAAAAGTTCAATAGAGACAGTTATATCCACGATGATGCTGACTACCACATCAATGCCAGCGACATTCTGTCCATTATCAAAAGTCCAGAACTCCAACTGTGTGGATCCAGACTATTTTACAAGTTTACAAGTTAATTCCTTGTATATCATGTTGATGCTACGAGTGTTCCCGATACAAATAGCAAATTAAGAAAAACTCTTTACAGTAACTTTAAAGGGATTGTAAAGAGGTTTTCTAGCCTTTTTGTGTGTATCAGAGACACTTCCAACTTCTATTTGAGACATTCAAACTGTCCGTCAGATGCCCGTGGTTCGTGTTATTCAAGAAAAACGTAACCGGATATGACGATGCTGCCAGACGAACAAGGCATTATACATAGAGTTATTATAACTAAAACAACACTCATGGCGTTAAAACAACATGATTTACCTTGTTATGTCTTATATCATGTTGTTTTAAGGCCATGAGTGTTGTTTTAAATTATAATAAGTCTATGTATAACGCCTTGTTTGTCGGATAGCATATTACGTTTTTCTTGAATTACATGAACCACAGGCACCTAACGGACAGTTTGAATGTCTCAAATAGAAGTTGGAAGTGTCCCTGATACACACAAAAAGGCTAGAAAACCTCTTTACAATCCCTTTAAGTAACCCTATTTACAATCCGTTTAATGTTGGGGTTACCAATTTTTTTCCGTCCATGTTACATTACTTGGATTTGACCATTTTGTTTTGTATTAGCTATTTCATCCTTGTTATCTAATTATCTTTAATTGTAAGTAAATGAACATGATTTCAACATGTTTAATTGTTTAAATAAAATCATTGAAAGTTATACAATGGTTATATAAGTAAAAAAAACTAAAGTTCTTGCTGGTCCGCTTCATCTGAACTTACATTATATATTGAGATGTGTGTGTTGTGAAGGACAAATATTGTTTTATTGAATCAAATGTATTTCTGTATGTTATTTTTGTATTTCTGTAACTATAAAATGGTTAAATATGGAAATTCAAATGATTTAACTGTTGATTACAGCCAAAATCAAAATTCCGTCCATGTTACGTGATCGGTAACAGTGATCATCTTCATTTAATGAAAAAAGTAGGATTTTTTTAAGTCATTATCTTTTAGTTGTTATTTATATATTCTTAAAATGTTATAGTTTGCATTAAATAGTACAGTTTACAAAAAATCTTACTTTTATTTTCTAAAAAAATCATTGCCATGTGTACCTGAATACTGAAGAAGCCGCCATATGGTTGAGTCGAAACTGTGTTTGTTTTATTCTGAACTGAACCTAAATTCGCAACATGGTCCGACGAGACGGATTTGATTTTCTGAACTGAATTTAGTGTAACCTTGAAACATTAAAAATGAGTGAAAAACTGAAAAGAATTCGTGGAGGCCATCGGGCTTATGTCAAACGAACTGTGAATAGAATATTGGATTTGATCCAGGAACTCAAAGGCCGGGATATATCCGAAGATGATACTGAACTATTAAAGGCGTCAAAGATTACCCTGCTTGAAAAAAAGGAGAACTTGAAAAAAATGGATGAGGAAATTATCGAAACGGCTGATGATGGTGAAATCGAAAAAGAAGTTTTCGATCAAAGTGAGTTTTGTGAGTATGTCACACATATTCTTTTGAAAATTGATGAACCTTTAAAAAGGGTTGATATTGACAAAGCTAGTCGTAATTTAAATATTGATGCAAACAAAAAAGTTCCAAAGTCAGTGAACGCTAAATTACCAAAATTAATATTGAATAAATTTACTGAAGAACCGGTTGATTGGCAGACATTTTGGGACAGTGTAATGCTGCTATCCATTCAAATAATAACATTTCAAAAGTTGACAAATTTAATTATCTGAGAAGCCCATTGGAAGATTCTGCCTTGGCCGTTATATCTGGATTTTCCCTAACGACACAAAATTATGACACCGCTGTTGATCTCCTGAAAGATAGATTTTCGAACCCTCAAGTTATAATTTCCCGCCACATTATTAGATTTGCCAAATGTCCCCAATATTGGAGAAATTTCAAAATTCGAACATTATTTGATAATATTGAAACGCGATTAAGAAGTTTAGAAAATTTAGGCGTTGCATCGTACGGAAATCTATTGATACCAGTTATTTTATCGAAAATTCCAGAAGAAATTAAATTGTTAATAAGCAGAACATGTGAGAAAGATAAATGGGATGTAGACCAAGTTTTAAAAGTTTTCAAAACTGAAGTTGAAGCTAGAGAAAGATGCGTCTTGATAAAAACGTCCACGTCAAGGACAATGCCGACAACTGTCACACGAGATGAATTCAAAAAACATGATTTTGCCTATAGATCTAAGCCCTCTTGCACAGCATCGACTCTGTTTACAAATAAAACCAATTACCAAGGTCCTTATTGTAGATTTTGTGGACAACAGCATTCGTCATCAAACTGTGACGTTGTTACTAATACCATAAACAGGCGAAGTATTCTCCGAAAGAAGGGGAAATGTTTTCTTTGTTTACGTTCTGGTCATGTAGTCCGAGACTGTCCATCAAAATACAACTGCTTTAAATGTCACGAAAAACACCACACGTCATTATGCGACAAATCAGCTCATGATACATCTAACCGACCAAATGGGAATAAGCCCAATTCACGCAATAATAGTAGACCAGCTCATGTGATGTACGTCACCAGTTCAACCTCCGTACTTTTACAAACTGCTTTGGCTTCAATGGGAAGGCCAGATAGAGCACATAGTAAAGCTATTTCAAGAATCATCTTTGACAGCTGCAGCCAGCGAACATATGTCTCATATAGACTACGCGATAAACATCGATTATCAGTAATTGGTTCTGATAATCTTCTTAAAACATTCCGTGATGAGACGCCCAGACTAAAATCCTCTGATTTAGTGCAGTTAGGCGTAGTGACAAGAAATAGTACGGAACTATTTGTAAATGCCTACTGTTTACCCACTATTTGAAGTCCCATTAGCAACCAAGTTCTTGATATAGCTCTTCAAAAATACCAACACCAACAACAAGGTCTTGAATTAGCCAATATGCCTACTAAATCTGATGACCTTGAAGTTGATGTATTGATCGGCGCTGATTACTATTGGAATTTTTTCAATGGTGTTGCCAGAAGGGGGGAGACAGGAGGTCTAGACTCGGATGGATTTTATCCGGACCAGATATACTTAACTGTGACAATTTACCTACATGCTCAGTAAACTTTGCTTCTACACACGTTCTACAAATCGACTGTTCTAATGTGCCTATAGCCGAAGATAATTTATCAAATGTAAATGAAGATTTGAAGAAGTTTTGGGATTTAGAAACGATAGGAATTCGAAAGGATGAATTTTCCGTTTATAGAAGATATACAATTTGAAGATGGTAGATACGCAGTAGCCTTACCGTTTAAAGGGAATCACCCATTTTTACCTGATTATTTCCAAATAAGCCGTAAACGTCTAAGCAATCTCCTACGCCGTCTACAATTGAAGCCAAATATTTTACACGAATACAATAGAATCATCAAAGATCAACTGAAGGATGGAGTTATAGAGCGAGTTGAGGATGAATTCACGCCGATAGTTGGGAATCACCATTATTTACCACATCATGATGTGATCCGACTCGATAAAGATACGACAAAAACTAGACTTGTCTATGACGCTATTTCTCGACACTTGATAAAGAATAATATTTCGAAAACCGGTTCGTGTCATTTATGTAAGTTTTTGTTTTGCTTTTCTACATTATTGTTAGTGTTATTTAATTAATATATATTTTTGCATTTTTCACTTATATTTTCATCTTTCTTTATTTCCAACACCCAATCCGTCTTCTTTTGCATACCTGATTCCTACATTTTACGCTAACATATTAAAATTTCACAATTATTTAAATACAACTGAACATTCCCCTTCTAACCTAGACTTATTTTCATTATGCTCCACAACTTTGACAACCACTGGCAAGAAGCCAGACATCGCAACACTTATCGCCATCCAAACCAACATCACGAACCCTATAACGGCCCAGTATTCCATCGACCTCTACCATCTACCAATCGCCGACCACCAACCAATCAAGCCATTTATATCCCACCACACCAACGACCTACCCACAACACTGCCTATTCATCCAGAGATAACCATCGACCTACCCACAACACAGCCTACCTATCCAAAAATAACCACCGGCCTCACCAATATCAGAAACGCACACCAACCCACAGACGCCAACCAGTTCCCACTCATAAGGAGGAAGAACCCTTTGTTAAGATATTCTTCCAGGTTTTGCAATGTCTTCACCATTTGGCAATCCTTACCCTCCAACAGCAAGGTCAACCTGCGTTCACCTTCAAGCGCAAAGTCTCTGAATTGGATTGTTTTATTCGTCCAGCTATGAAAACGTCAGCTGTTGACGCCAATATTAGATCCCTCAACCGGACATGGCTCTCTAAGGTAACGCAGACCCTGATCGACCATTACCAAGCAACCCTGCAGGAGAAACTCACCTTCATCAGAACCAAGTCTTTATCACAACCAGCCATCGACCGCATTATTTCCCATGCCCTCTCATGGGCCCGTCGATCCTATGGGAAACGTCTAACTCAACCTGTGATTGCCAAATTCTACCAAACGATCAACAAAACCAAGACCAGAGTAACCATATCCTTACCAACTGAAATGGAGATTGATCCACTAACACCCGCACCAACAAGAGTCACCACCATGTCGAACCAGACACCTAAACGAGCCCGCAGTTCACCATCCCCTAGTCCAGCAGACTTTGGTCAACGTTCTCGTAGAGAAGGTACCCCCCTTCTCTTTTCTCTTTCAGATTCCTCGCCTGCACCATCTGAATCTTCGCCACGTGACCCAAGTTCGGTCGACCTTTCTTCCTTCTGTAAGTTTTTGGATCAACAAACCACCCCGAATTCTCCAACCAGGTCAAGTGTACCCAGACCATTTCCACCACGAACCAGATCCCAGACCGTACCCAATGCCACATTTGTAACAACTACCAATCCAGTACCTATCACCCCGTCGACAACCATTATATCCGCTACCAAACCCTTTTATCACCAAACCAACCCAGCTAACAAGAAACGTTTTCGAAACATTTTATTTTGGCTTTTTTTCTGCTTTTTTTTAACATTTAACAAATAACGTTTTTGAAATGTTTTGAACATGTTTAAAATATATGTTTTTGTTACGCTGCAATAAAATCAATTATTGTAACATTATATTCATGTTTTAAAGACGTTTTCAAATACGTTTTCCTTGGTCCGTTTTCTGTTGTTAAATTGAAATGTTGTGAAAACAACTAAAACACGTTTAAAACAAATGTTTTCTTACTCATTTGTAAAACAGTTTAAACAAACGTAATAAGAACATAACGAAACATTATTTTAAACATGTTGAAGTGGAATATTTATAAAAATGCTTTGAGAATGTTTTTAAATGGATTTTAAAAAATGATCTTAAACAGGTTTCAGTAAAAGCGATCTCTAACTTTATCAATAATGTTTTTAAAACGTTTTTAAAATGTTTTATAAATGAGGTTAATGTGAATTATTGCAACAAAAAATCAAAATGTTAAGAAAATGACTTTGAAACATCTCATTGGTGAAAGATTTTATCACATTTGTAAAACATTTTACATAAACGTGAAATGAACATAACGAAACATTATTTTAAACATGTTGAAGTGGAATATTCATAAAAATGCTTTGAGAATGTTTTTAAATGGATTTTAACAAATGATCTTAAACAAGTTTCAGTAAAAGCGATCTCTAACTTTATCAATAATGTTTTTAAAACGTTTTTAAAATGTTTTATAAATGAGGTTAATGTGAATTATTGCAACAAAAAATCAAAATGTTAAGAAAATGTCTTTGAAACATCTCATTGGTGAAAGATTTTGTCACATTTGTAAAACAGTTTACATAAACGTGAAATGAACATAACGAAACATTATTTTAAACATGTTGAAGTGGAATATTTATAAAAATGCTTTGAGTATGTTTTTAAATGGATTTACAAAAATGATCTTAAACAAGTTTCAGTAAAAGCGATCTCTAACTTTATCAATAATGTTTTTAAAACGTTTTTAAAATGTTTTATAAATGGGGTAAATGTGAATTATTGCAACAAAAAATCAAAATGTTAAGAAAATGACATTTAAACATCTCATTGGTGAAAAATTTTATCACATTTGTAAAACAGTTTACATAAACGTGAAATGAACATATCGAAACATTATTTTAAACATGTTGAAGTGGAATATTTATAAAAATGCTTTGAGAATGTTTTTAAATGGATTTTAAAAAATGATCTTAAACAGGTTTCAGTAAAAGCGATCTCTAACTTTATCAGTAATGTTTTTAAAACGTTTTTAAAATGTTTTATAAATGAGGTTAATGTGATTTATTGCAACAAAAAATCAAAATGTTAAGAAAATGACTTTGAAACATCTCATTGGTGAAAGATTTTATCACATTTGTAAAACAGTTTACATAAACGTGAAATGAACATATCGAAACAAAATTTTAAACATGTTGAAGTGGAATATTCATAAAAATGCTTTGAGAATGTTTTTAAATGGATTTAAACAAATGATCTTAAACAAGTTTCAGTAAAAGCGATCTCTAACTTTATCAATAATGTTTTTAAAACGTTTTTAAAATGTTTTATAAATGAGGTTAATGTGAATTATTGCAACAAAGAATCAAAATGTTAAGAAAATGTCTTTGAAACATCTCATTGGTGAAAGATTTTGTCACATTTGTAAAACAGTTTACATAAACGTGAAATGAACATAACGAAACATTATTTTAAACATGTTGAAGTGGAATATTTATAAAAATGCTTTGAGAATGTTTTTAAATGGATTTTAAAAAATGATCTTAAACAGGTTTCAGTAAAAGCGATCTCTAACTTTATCAATAATGTTTTTAAAACGTTTTTAAAATGTTTTATAAATGAGGTTAATGTGAATTATTGCAACAAAAAATCAAAATGTTAAGAAAATGACTTTGAAACATCTAATTGGTGAAAGATTTTGTCACATTTGTAAAACAGTTTACATAAACGTGAAATGAACATAACGAAACATTATTTTAAACATGTTGAAGTGGAATATTCATAAAAATGCTTTGAGAATGTTTTTAAATGGATTTTAACAAATGATCTTAAACAAGTTTGAGTAAAAGCGATCTCTAACTTTATCAATAATGTTTTTAAAACGTTTTTAAAATGTTTTATAAATGAGGTAAATGTGAATTATTGCAACAAAAAATCAAAATGTTAAGAAAATGACTTTGAAACATCTCATTGGTGAAAGATTTTATCACATTTGTAAAACAGTTTACATAAACGTGAAATGAACATATCGAAACATTATTTTAAACATGTTGAAGTGGAATATTCATAAAAATGCTTTGAGAATGTTTTTAAATGGATTTTAACAAATGATCTTAAACAGGTTTCAGTAAAAGCGATCTCTAACTTTATCAATAATGTTTTTAAAACGTTTTTAAAATGTTTTATAAATGAGGTAAATGTGAATTATTGCAACAAAAAATCAAAATGTTAAGAAAATGACTTTGAAACATCTCATTGGTGAAAGATTTTATCACATTTGTAAAACAGTTTACATAAACGTGAAATGAACATATCGAAACATTATTTTAAACATGTTGAAGTGGAATATTCATAAAAATGCTTTGAGAATGTTTTTAAATGGATTTTAACAAATGATCTTAAACAGGTTTCAGTAAAAGCGATCTCTAACTTTATCAATAATGTTTTTAAAACGTTTTTAAAATGTTTTATAAATGAGGTTAATGTGAATTATTGCAACAAAAAATCAAAATGTTAAGAAAATGACTTTGAAACATCTAATTGGAGAAAGATTTTATCAGATTTGTAAAACATTTTACATAAACGTGAAATGAACATAACGAAACATTATTTTAAACATGTTGAAGTGGAATATTTATAAAAATGCTTTGAGTATGTTTTGAAATGGATTTTAACAAATGATTTTAAACAAGTTTCAGTAAAAGCGATTTCTATCTTTATCAATAATGTTTTTAAAACGTTTTTAAAATGTTTTATAAATGAGGTTAATGTGAATTATTGCAACAAAGAATCAAAATGTTAAGAAAATGTCTTTGAAACATCTAATTGGTGAAAGATTTTGTCACATTTGTAAAACAGTTTACATAAACGTGAAATGAACATAACGAAACATTATTTTAAACATGTTGAAGTGGAATATTTATAAAAATGCTTTGAGAATATTTTTAAATGGGTTTAAAAAATGATCTTAAACAGGTTTCAGTAAAAGCGATCTCTAACTTTATCAATAATGTTTTTAAAACGTTTTTAAAATGTTTTATAAATGAGGTTAATGTGAATTATTGCAACAAAAAATCAAAATGTTAAGAAAATGACTTTGAAACATCTCATTGGTGAAAGATTTTATCACATTTGTAAAACAGTTTACATAAACGTGAAATGAACATATCGAAACATTATTTTAAACATGTTGAAGTGGAATATTCATAAAAAACGCTTTGAGAATGTTTTTAAATGGATTTTAACAAATGATCTTAAACAAGTTTCAGTAAAAGCGATCTCTAACTTTATCAATAATGTTTTTAAAACGTTTTTAAAATGTTTTATAAATGAGGTTAATGTGAATTATTGCAACAAAAAATCAAAATGTTAAGAAAATGACTTTGAAACATCTCATTGGTGAAAGATTTTATCACATTTGTAAAACAGTTTACATAAACGTGAAATGAACATATCGAAACATTATTTTAAACATGTTGAAGTGGAATATTCATAAAAAACGCTTTGAGAATGTTTTTAAATGGATTTTAACAAATGATCTTAAACAAGTTTCAGTAAAAGCGATCTCTAACTTTATCAATAATGTTTTTAAAACGTTTTTAAAATGTTTTATAAATGAGGTAAATGTGAATTATTGCAACAAAATATCAAAATGTCAAGAAAATGTCTTTGAAACATCTCATTGGTGAAAGATTTTGTCACATTTGTAAAACAGTTTACATAAACGTGAAATGAACATAACGAAACATTATTTTAAACATGTTGAAGTGGAATATTTATAAAAATGCTTTGAGAATATTTTTAAATGGATTTTAACAAATGATTTTAAACAAGTTTCAGTCAAAGCGATCTCTAACTTTATCAATAATGTTTTTAAAACGTTTTTAAAATGTTTTATAAATGAGGTTAATGTGAATTATTGCAACAAAATATCAAAATGTTAAGAAAATGACTTTGAAACATCTAATTGGAGAAAGATTTTATCAGATTTGTAAAACAGTTTACATAAACGTAAAAAGAACATAACGAAACATTATTTTAAACATGGTGGATTATTCATGAAAATGTTTTGAGTATGTTTTTAAATGGATTTTAACAAATGATCCTAACAATATATAATAATAACGACTATTCTTTCAATTTAACATTAATGGTTACTCATGAATATAACTTTTAGTATTTAAATGTTATTAAGACCTTATAAATTCTTGTTCAATATCATATGAATTCAAGAAATATAGAGAGAATATGCATAACCAAATACATGTATGTTTAAAATGGATACATGAAATCCTCCTAAAACCTATAGGACTTATAAGCATCAAAGATAAAACATGCCCGAAGCGATTCAAAATATTATCTTAAAGGACGATATCTAATATGAGTTTTGGCGGGGGTAAATTGGCCTTTAATAGCCAGTATTATTAATTAAAAATTTTAATTCTCTGTGACAGTTGGATATATTTAGGCATGAAATTAACAGGTTACGGGTTTTTCGACATGTTCTTTCTAAAAATCGTATCGAGAATTTGCGGACGGTGAAATTCCATTTACTTTTTTTTCCGAATTACTGGTTATCTTGCTTTAAAGTTTTTTTTTCGAATTTAGTTATAGCCTTACACAAAATATAAAAAGTAACAGTCATGTAAATGAACAACAACAAATATCTGGATCTGACGAAAATGGAAAGACAAATTTATGATGCTAAATATAAGATTTGACAGAACTAAATAGAAGCGTCCATGAATTGTAATATACCTATTCATTTTTTTTTAATGAACCGTGACATAATATACAACTATGTAGACCTATTATGTTTGTGTTTAAACTAATAAGGATGATTTTCTTATAAAAGATTGTTTAAATCAAACTATATTCTTCATTTCGGCAACTGCATGTTAGTCCAACTATAATATTTTCAGTTATTTTCTTTCGAATGACGATTGGAACTATAATGATAATTTTTTTTTTCAATTTATCGTGCCAAATGTCACTATACTTGTTTGGAACTATAACTAACTTCTAGAACATTTTCCAAGACAATTCTAACTATAAGTTTTTCAAAAAGCCTCTAGGCCTATAAATGTCCAAAAAAATCTAGCTTTTTCATAACCTATTTCATTTTTCACAAAATTTTTATTCACTGCCTGAGCATGCTGTGGGAATTTATTTTTCATGCAATTGCATTGTCTTAAGTCGTTCTTCAAAATAAAGAGGAATTTTATTGTAAGTTTAAGAAAAGCCATAGGCCTATAGGCCTAATATTCTGTACGGTATTTTATACCAGTTTCTCTGTTGTGATGACACTAATTTAGTTAAATACTCGACTAGAAAGTTATATATAAAAGGATAACTTTTAACCCATGCCTACAGATTGTCCCAAAATCATTAGGTTATTAGGAGTTGTTTATTGCGACTGAGAGGTTAGAATCTAGGTTGTAGGGACTACCATAGAAACAGAATAAATTTATTAAAATTACTTCTATGGTTTGAACCTGCTTCAATTCTCTCCCTTTGACCACAGACAAGAGCTTGAGCTCCACTAACGTCAGGCCGATCGAGAATACGAAATTGCGGCTGGTTGAAATAGACTATCGGTACTGCACGCTTTTTTTTTCAACGGCGCGAAACGCCATTTTAGAGTGTATAGCTGGTGGAAGAAGGCAGTATTTATTTCATTAACGTAAGTAAATTTTACTGTTCTAGTTTCAATTATATAATGGAAGGAATTTCAACAATTGGAAATATAATCATCTCGTAGGCCTATTTGAAGTTTACATTTTGTTAGGCTAGATAGGCTAGGCCTAGGCCCTAGGGCCAGTATACTAATTTAAATTAGCAGGACTAAGCCTATTCCTTTACCAATCCCACGTTTTACTAGGCCAAGTGACACATTTGATGCTTGAAGTCTTGAAGAATTTCGGGAAACTGAGAAATGCGGATAAATAAGGTGATATGCCGGTGTGCCAGGTAAAAAACTAAGACCTAAGACCCTTCAGGTAAAAAACTAAGACCTAAAAGGCTAAGACCCTCCAGGTAAAAAACTAAGACCTAAGGCTAAGACCCTCCAGGTAAAAAACTAAGACCTAAGACCCTCCAGGTAAGACCCACTGTACATCGCTTGTTTAAAGGGACAATGCACCTATTGACAGTATTAAAGGGACACTGCACTGATATCGAGGCACTGTGTCGTTGCTATAGTTTAAAAGGAGATGAGGTAAAAAACTAAGACCCTCCAGGTAAAAGCATAATACCCAGTTAAAAAACGTATTGTCGCTATTAATAGGTCAAAGGGACACTGTGCATCGCTTGTTTAAAGGACACCACCAGGGCACTACAGTAAAATCGGTTTAAAGCCATCCATACTGATGCATTAGACCTTCGCATGATGTGGATGGCTAAGAGCCAATTTTATTGATGTGGACGACTAAGAGCCAGTTTTACTAATCCCATCAGGCCATGGTGAATGAAATGAACATCAGTGCTGATCAAGGCATAAAATAACTCCAGATATCGGGCCGGACATTGTGTCCGGAACAAATGAATTTGTACCGGTCATTTGAAATTTTGTACCGGACATATGAAAAATAAGATTTTCCATTGAAAAATTGCATTTTAAACCAGTCAATTTACGCACACGTGAAATTCCCCTCGTTTCTCTGCAATATAGGTTAAGAATACTTAATGCTAACTAAAATAACGATTATTTATATTCCAAATCAATGCCTCGCGAGGAACGACGAAGCCCTAAAAAAATAGCCCGGATAATTAAATTTAATCATATCTTGTTGTAGGGCTGGGCGATATTGGTCAAAAGCGATATCGCGATATTAGAGCTAATGGTATCGTGATACGGGTATATATCGCGATATTTTGTTTCCCAAGATATTGAATTATTCTGCGTATTTTACTGCAAATTGTAAGCACTGGTATTGTCCTTTTTTGGCATCAACGTTACTTAATCGAAATCATCCATCATACCATACACACTCGTATGATCGGATTTTTTCTTTTCACATAGTTTCGATAGTGAACGATCTTTTAATTAACGGAGATCAGCGTAATCAAACAATTTGACAAATCAATTAATTAACAATGAAAACACAATCACAGATACATCTTATTTGGACGATCATTCAATCAATTTGTCACCTTTTTTTTATGAAATAGGAGCCATGTTTGTTACTATAAATAGTTTCGTAGTCACAGATTTTGCTGAATAATTGTTGATAGTGGAAGACATCGGGAATGTTTTGGGAACACGTGATATATGAACTATAAATTAACGATCGATACACGACACACCTATTTGTAACAAAACATTAATAATTTATTAAATATTGTAAAACTCGAGATAAAAAAAATATTATCGGTTAGTTTAGACTTCACTATTTGAAGAATCATTCGCGCGCCACCTTGAAAATCTAGATTCAATGTCACGGGAAGAAATGTGACAAATGCAAGTTTTTCATCGCTTCAAAAACAATAGTAACTAAAAATCAGAATACCAAAATCACTGAAATGCTTGAACAGTAACAGAAAAGCAATTTGAAATGCATGGAGGCAGTCAGACGAGTCGGGAATATTTTAAGTTGACCATCGTTCTATTTTTAGTAACAACAGAACGTAACGAGATTCTCAAATTTTACATGGATTTTTATGATAAAACAATGTGTTTGAAGCGAATCTATAGCCGATATATCGCGATAATTTAAAGAAACCGGTATATCACGGTGTAAACGATATTTCGATATTTTATTTTCCCGCAATATTACTAACGGTATGAATTCCCAAACCGGTATATATCGCCATACCGGTATATTGCCCAGCCCTATCTTGTTGTATAACAGAAAAAAAAAAATCGTCAGAAGTTAAAATATTTATGATAGGACAATAAAAGAAGTTTATTTATATCTGCCAATGGATTTCTCGCTTTCAGTCTTTCTACTTTTGGTTTTACTCGCGTTAAACACCACATCCGGCGGTGTTAATTTAACATGGTGCCTGACAATTTCCTCCGGCCAAGTCTTTTTTATCTTTGTATGAAATTCTTTTGTAATGTTTGAAATAAAAGTATCGGAGCGTTATTGAACTTAATAAGAAAATTTCATTATCACGTAAGAGATGACCTGTGTATATAGTAAAAGAAAATTCAAGTTACAAAAAGTAAAAGAATCGGAAAAATGTCTTGGACTAATTGTGTCAACACCGTTCAGTGTTTTGTTTTTACTTGATTATCCAGACTTCACTTTTCTTCACTGAATACTAGTAATCTGGATGATCTAGACTATGTTATTGTTTTCTGCAGGCCATATTTTTTCCGAGGTGAAAAAATATCACTTCTCTTTATGTACGGGAAAAGGGACATTTTCAAGGGCACACAAATTTGGCATGACTCTCAAAATTATGATAATTCACGATCTTTTCAGGCTTATAAAATAATCTTATAGTCTTATGTATTTACATGGAGGGTCTTAGGTCTTATGTTTTTACACACCCCTATTTTTATACGCCTCAATTTGTATTTTGACTAATTTGAGTGTAAAGTGTCACCCATGTCCGTCCCGTCCACGATTTCTTGTTGATGTGATAACCTTTCATCTAATCTTATTGAAACTTGGAATATAATTATATTAACGTTTATAAAATGAAGGTAAAGTTTGAACAGTTGAAAATGTAAGTTGTAGGCCTACTATCCAATATATATAGATCTAGAGGAAATTCTTGTGGATGTGATAACAGCTAGGCTACAATTTTAATATGATCTTAGATCTAATGAAACTTGGAATAAGCTTATACATGTATATTTATGTCCAGAGAATGAAGGTCAAATAAGCCAGTTCATAGTTTTAGCTGCGCATGCGCTGAAGCAGTGCATTGTGGTCCGGGTCAAAGGTTAATGCCACTTCGCCGTCACGTCGTCGATGTCAATAACGGTTCTTTCTCGACAGTTTTATAAGATGCAAGACGATATTCGGCCACCAACAGCTTTGATTGAAAGTACAAATCATTGTTTGTTCTTTCACATTTGATGCGTGTTTAGTCATGTATTGCATCATTGCTAGTTTTTTAGGCCTATAAGATTCCATAAAGAATAGTTGCCGGTAGAGTGAGCACACTATGACTAGGCCTATACATTAAAAATGCTAACGTATAAAGTCGGGCACAATATTTTTGTGAAAAAATATCAGATCATTACGTAAATTGATAGGGATCATCTTCAAAAGGACATCGATACACAAAATCAAAATCAAAAGAATCCATAAAGAATTGTTACCCGTGGACTCACTCGGTGGAGTGAGCACGAGATGCGCAATATAGGGTCCTAGCTAGTACAGTAAAAACGCGACATTATATTTCGGTGAAAAGTTATCAGATCATTACGAAAATCGATAGGGATCATCTTCACAAGGACATTGATACACAAAATCAAAATCAAAAGAATCCAGAAAGAATTGTTACCCGTGAAATGAGCACGAGTTGCGCAATATAGTGGCTAGTACAGTAAAAACCCGACATATAATATTTCGGTGAAAATTTATCAGATCATTACGAAAATCGATAGGAATCATTTTCGTAATGACATTGATCCACAAAATAAAAATCAAAAGAATCCATAAAGAATCGTAGCCTGTAGAGTGATCACAAGTTGCATCCTAGGTCTATAGCTAATGGAGTGAAAAAAGCTGAGTCAGACACGATATTTTATTGAAAAATTATCCGATAATCACGAAAATTGATAATGATTATCTTCATAATGACACTAATTGACCCACAATTAAATCATGTGAATCCATTAAGAATTATAGCCTAGAATCCTAGATAGACGTGAGTGGGTACACGCGCACCCTCACAGTCACACACAAAATAATTTACAGGAAGCCCCCTAGCCTTCAGAAATGGCTTTAGCCGCCCTTTGGGTCATATATCAAACTCATTCAGTCTTCCAGACATGTTCACTATCTACAAAACACCTCAAAAGTGGAAAAAACTAAGTAAAAATGTCCCCCGTCCAATACACTTGATGGCGACATCACGTCTTGTTTACATTCTGAACTGGCATTGACCTTTGACATTACCCATAATCCTTGGCGGCGCCGAAACTATGAACTGGCTTATTCAAATGCTCCAAACTTTTCAGGTGTACCGGTACTATACAAATTACAATATAGGCCCTACCCAGTATAGGAATTTCGAAGGCAGCTACAAAGAGCCTGTTAACTTAAGGTTCAAAAATTCGCAGTGGCTATTTTTACGGTACCGTAGAAGAAAACCGACAGGCTATTTTTATGGCATTTCCTGTAGCGCATGCGCAGTATTGAATATTTGGACTTGGCATTTTCATCCATTGAATACTCTCATGTAAAAATAGCCTAACCCTAACCCTAAGTAGAGTTGAACGGAGTTTGATGTCTCCCATCTTTTTATTGCGGCCGTGAGAACCTCAAAATTTGGAAATTTTGCTCCAGAACAAACATCAATTATCGTTAGGTCGGCCATTTTTGAATTATGAAAAAATTATCGATACTGCGCATGCGCTACAGGAAATGCCGTAAAAATAGCCTGTCGGTTTTCTTCTACGGTACCGTAAATATAGCCACTTTGTCAAAAATTATACACTGACATAAAATTTTTTCTATTGATTATATTTGGAGCAAATTTAAAACAGAGGTAGGAAATTGTCGACTAGATTTTATAATTTTCAATAGAAAATATGCCCAGCCCCTTGAGAATTATTTTCAGATTGAAATGAAACTTGGTATGCTTATTTCTATCAATGGTATCTCGCAGGAGATTGAATTTTAATAATATTTGTCAAGCGGTTGGTGAAATATGCCACTTGACTAGTCCGTCTGTCCACATTTGCTTGTGGGTGCTCTAGAGACTACAATTCTCTTCGGATTGAAATGAAACTTGGTGTGCTTATGTATATCAATATATATTCAATCGGATTGAATTTGAAAGAAAAATGTCAAGCTGTTTGTCAATTTGTTTATCATGCTGTTCGTCAATCTGTTGTCAACCAGGGATTTATTGTAATGGACCCGCCATCTGTCAACATAAGCTTATGTAAGCTTATATATCAATGAGTTACAAATTTTTTGAGGGTGTATATTGTCGGCACCCTAACTGTCCGTCGGTCCATGAAACTTGGAATATATGTTAACTTCCATAAAATGAAGGTCAAGTTCGAAAATGAATCGAATCGGTTAGTGACTATTGCTCCTGCACAGCGAGCTCATTGAGCCTTCAAGGTTTACTATACAATAGGAAATTTATTGTGAACGTGATAACAGCTACAATTTTCATCCGATCTTAATGAAACTTGGAATAAATGTTAAAGTCCATAAAATGAAGGTCAAGTTCGAAAATGAATCGAATCGGTTAGTGACTATTGCTCCTGCACAGCGAGCTCATTGAGCCTTCAAGGTTTACTATACAATAGGAAATTTATTGTGAACGTGATAACAGCTACAATTTTCATCCGATCTTAATGAAACTTGGAATAAATGTCAATGTTATGGTTTAAGTCCATAAACTGAAGGTCGAGTTTGAAAATGAATTGGTCAGTTATAATTGCTCCTGTGAAGCGAGTTATCTGAGCATGCCATATATACTATACAATATATAGGAAATTTTATAACACTATAACTTTCGTATTTTCTGACTTAATTGGATAAAACTTGAAATGTATATCATACACAACCTCCTTGAAGTGAAAACCAAGTCTGAAGATGAATCAAATTGGTCAGTAACTATTGCTCTTGTGCAGCGTTTAAATTTATGTGTTTACATTAATTGTTTAATTTATTTTCCTGCATGGTGGGCGTATATCACGCGCATTCACTGCAACTATCTTTTAGGAAATGGAATATAGTAAGAAAAAAAAGCGTTGTGAATACAATAGAAAATGGATTTCTGCTAAGCGCAAAAAAAAAAACACCAAATTTTTCAGTGATGATTTAAGTGACTCTGACAAAGATATTCCAAGTGGAAGTTCAAAATCTTTTGTAAATACTAGAAAAAATTCTGATATCGAAGATGGTAATATATCAGATACTGTTAATGACATCAGTTCAGATGATATAGTTAAATATCATGACTTTGATTTATACTCAACAAGTGAGGATGAAAATCTTTCTGATGAGGACTCTTCTGAAAAGTTAACCGAAGATTTAAAGGACTGGACAAACACTTACGAAATTAAAGGAAATGCTGTTGATGCTCTTTTAAGAATTCTTAAAAGAAACGGTCATTCTGAGTTACCATTAACGTCTCGGACACTTTTAAAAACTCTAAAAGAAGTAGAGATGAAGAAACTTTCAAATACGGACTATTTTTATTTTGGTCTTGAAAGGATGATTGATGCAAAGTTAAAAAAATACCCTGCTTCATATATAGAAAAATATGATGAACTTGTATTAACATTCAACATTGATGGATTTCCATTATTTAAGAGCACAAATGTGTCTGGTTGGCCTATTTTAGTTTGTATCACTAATTTAACTCCATGTAAACCATTTCCAGTTACTATTACAGTTGGAAAAAGCAAACCATCTAATTTAGACTTTTTGCATGAATGTATTGAAGAGCTTGACTTGTTGATTCAGAATGGATTAAACTTCAATGGAAAGCAATTCAAGGTATCAGTAAATTGTGTAATATGTGATGCTCCAGCTAGAGCTTTTGTGAAATCTACTAAACAATATTCTGGGTATTTTGGTTGTGATAAATGTGATCAGAAAGGACACTATGTTGGAAGAATGACATATCCATCAGTGGATGGTTTACAACTTCGAAATGACAATTCTTTCCGCACAGTGCAACAACCTGAACACCACAAAGGAATATCGCCATTCATCAACTCAAATCTTGTGTTGGACAACAATGCTTTTAAGTATGATCGTCCTCTTGATGTAAAGTTAAGTAAATAAGTTCTTCTTGAAATATATGGTTTATTTCTGTAGTGTGGTTAGTATACAGGATATTCCTTGCCTCTCACTGTTAGACGAAAGTTCTAATTCTATGACCTGAGTAGTCCGGTAGCCGCGGAACAAAACTGAGACAAAAAAAGTTTGTCTTTAGATTTTTATGAATACACTTCCAGTGAGAGGCATTACAATTCAATTATAGGTTGATAAATGTATATGGGTTAGTTAAGGTCGTCACGTAGACAATTCATATCTATTGTCTGCCTAATAAAAGTAATTTGTTTCTTATTGTTTTAAGTTGATTAATTTAATTCTACTAATAGTATAGACATTACAGTCCCATCTGGTTACTGATAAGTTGACGGATCCATTAAATATAGTAGAAAAGACCATTAATACTTCATGATAAGGATTTGATATATTCTGACCACACAAAGGGTGGCAGAGAACAGATTTTAAGGCGACCGAGTTTTCGCTAAAAGGTTAATGATAATAGAAAATAAATTTGGGTGCATTTTCTAACACTTGACCTTGTTCATCATTTTCCTATAGACTATATGCATCAAGTGTGTTTAGGTGTCACAAAAAAATTGCTTTTGACATGGATCAGGGGGAAAAATAGGAGAGTCAAACTCTCTCAGGGCCAGATAAGTCAGATTAGTCAGAAATTGATTTCATTGAGAGGATTTATCCCAAAAGATTTTGCTAGGAAACCACGTGGCCTCGATGAGGTTGACCGTTGGAAAGCTACGGAGTTTCGTCAGTTTCTCTTGTATACAGGACAAAGTGTTTTAAGAAATGTTCTCTCAGATGACATATATCAACATTTCATGTGCTTGTGTGTGGCTATTAATATTTTAGTCAATAAAACATTAGCCTTGCAACATAAAGACTATGCCCATAGCCTCCTTAAGAATTTTGTATGTCAATGTCGTCCACTTTATGGTGAAGAATTTCTTGTGTATAATATACATAGCCTGATTCATCTTAAAGCTGAAGTTGACAGATTTGAAACATTAGACAACTGTGCTGCATGGATGTTTGAGAACTATATGCAAGAGTTAAAACGAAAAGTAAGATCTGGAACAAATCCTGCGGCACAGTTAGTGAAAAGAGTGTATGAGACATTGGAAACTGAAATGGTGCAAAGTAAGCCGTTAATTATTCATCATAAAGTTCCTAATAATACATATCTCACAGATGACGAACAATTTTGTGATATAATGAGACCAGAAGTTGGTGGAAAATATTTATGCAGGGTTTATTTCAACTCAGAGAATTATTTTGTACTCCCATGTGATTCCTCTCTTATTGGAGTTAAACAATATAAAAACACTAATTTTGAGTTGAAAAAAGTGAATAGTGAACAATTTGTAAGACGCTGCATGAAAATACCATCAAGTTCTAATAAAATGTTGTTTCTTCCATTGAATCATAAGGTGCTTAAGTGAATCACATTCACATGATAAATTGAGATCAATTATTTTTAAAGTGATTTTATGATGAGTGACTTGAAAATAAGTAACTGTGAATTTATTGGCTAAAAATACTGCCTTTCTGTAAAGGGATATTTAAATAGAAAAGAATGTTACTTTCTCGAATTGGTAATGAAATTGGAACTCTAGTACAATTTGTGTCTTAATAGAGGATACACCTCTAGTTGTGTTGACAGACCATCATACAAATTATTAAAAAAAAACGTAAGTTTTAAAGCCTTTTATAAAATTTGTACTTAACAGTGGATTATTTGTGATTGAACTATTTTGCACACAAAAAATCCATTGTAAAACTGGTTTTTGCCCAACTAGTTTGCCTAAGGAGTTAATAGTTCTGATTTTGTAAGTAGACTTTAGCAGTATTGGCTAGGCCTGGTATGAAAATTTTTATATTCATTCCAAAAATATCGAATTATCGTGAAATACCAGTATAATTAAAATATGATGATAAATATCGTGAGCTTTTTGTATTGAGGTAAGTTTGTTATGGTAGTAAGTTCATTTGGTTTAGTTTATTGCTCTGTTATATAATAAGATTACTTTAGTCCTGATTGTCCAGTCGTTGACAGCATATAGAAGAAACTTTTGGACTTAAAATTTTCGGAATTGTACGTCTATGGGTTATTGAGAAATAACAAGAATTTTGAATTTAATTTATTGGCAAAATAGCGAAATGGCTTCTCCCTTCCCATGTATTGTTGATTTAATAAAAGATTACCTACCAAGTACAATGCAGTGTATAATAATGATTATAATATTGTATTGGTAAAATGAGGCTGGAAAATCCTGTAGCACCTTTTGACCTTTGAAACTATCTATAGTAATCTAAAAGTATAATGGTGGTAGAATATAGGTCACTGTATTTCTTTAATCTTTGTCCGATTAATTGACTAGCCAAAAGTATGTAACCTGTACCGTCCTGTGATTTTAAAATAACGGAACATGATTGTGCTTTGTTCAGTCTGGAAGGTTACCTGTATCACCCGGTGGGTGTAAAATTCCGTCTTCTCAGACTTTCTCCGACCTATTCGGGATAATCGAAACTCAAGTCATGTTCAAAGTATGGAACGAAGGTTTATTATATCAGAAAACGAAATAAATAACTAGAATTTTTTACGTGAGAGTATTCAATGGATGAAAATGCCAAGTCCAAATATTCAATACTGCGCATGCGCTACAGGAAATGCTGTAAAAATAGCCTGTCGGTTTTCTTCTACGGTACCGTAAAAATAGCCCTGCGTTCTAATAAACTTAACTTTTCTTTTTGCAAAGTCTTTTATAATTTTCATGTTTAATATTATTTGAAAGACCTACATTATTTTTATACGCCCACATAAAATGTGGACGTATATTGCGGTTGACCCTGTCCGTCCGTCCGGACGTCCGTCCGTCCACAATTGCTTGTGGCCACAATAGAGACCACAGTTTTCATCGGATTACAATGAAACTTGGTATATGTCTCTGTCATCATAAAATCTGGGTTCCTTTCGAAAACCAGCTTTCTGACTTTTACTTTTGGTGAGTTATGCCCCCTTTTTTAGCGAAAATTCGTCAAATTCAGCTTGTGGGCGCGATACAGGCCACAATTTTTGTCCAATCTTTTCGAAACTTGGTATGTGTCTCTATCATCATATAATCTCGGTTCCTGTCGAAAACCAGCTTTCTGACTTTTATGGTTGGTGAGTTATGCCCCCTTTTTTAGCGAAAATTCGTCAAATTCAGCTTGTGGGCGCGATACAGGCCACAATTTTTTTCTGATCTTTTCGAAACTTGGTAGGTGTCTTTGTCATCATAAAATCTCGGTTCCTTTCGAAAATCAGCTTTCTGACTTTTACGGTTGGTGAGTTATGCCCCCTTTCTTAGTGAGATTTCGTCAAATTAAGCTTGTGGGTGTGATACAGGCTACAATGTTTATCCAAACATTTTTATTATACGCCCACATTATGATGTGGACGTATATTGTCGTCGCCCCTGTCCGTCCGTCCGGACGTCCGTCGGTCGGTCCGTCGGTCCGTCTGTCCGTCCACAATTTCTTGTGGGTGCGATAGAGACTACAATTTTTATCCGATCTTTATGAAACTTGGTATGTGTCTTTGTTATCATAAAATCTCGGTTCCTTTCGAAAACCAGCTTTCTAACTTTTACGGTTGGTGAGTTTTACCCTCAAACATAGCGAAAATCTGTCAAATTCAACTTGAATGTGCGATAGAGGCTACAATTTTTATCCGATCTTTACGAAACTTGGTATGTGTCTTTGGTATCATAAAATCTCGGTTCCTTTCGAAAACCAGGTTTGTGACTTTTACGGTGTGTGAGTTTTGCCCCCTAACATAGCGAAAATCTGTCAAATTCAACTTATGGGTGCGATAGAGGCTACTTTTTTTATCCGATCCTTACGAAACTTGGTATGTGTCTTTGGTATCATAAAATCTCGGTTCCTTTCGAAAACCAGCTTTCTAACTTTTACGGTTTGTGAGTTTTGCCCCCTAACATAGCGAAAATCTGTCAAATTCAACTTGTGGGTGCGATAGAGGCTACAATTTTTATCCGATCTTTACGAAACTTGGTATTTCTCTTTGGTATCATAAAATCTTGGTTCCTTTCGAAAACCAGCTTTGTTACTTTTACGGTTGGTGAGTTTTGCCCTCCAACATAGCAAAAATCTGTCAAATTTTACTTGTGGGTGCGATAGAGGCTACAATTTTTATCCGATCCTTTCAAAACTTGGTATGTGTCTTTGGTATCATAAAGTCCGGTTTCCTTTAGAAAACCAGCTTTGTGACTTTTACGGTTGGTAAGTTTTGCCCTCTAATTTAGCGAAATTTGTCAAAGTCTGCTTGTGTGTGCGTTAGAGGTTACAATTTTTATCCGCTCTTTACAAAACTTGGTATGTGTCTGTGTTATCATAAAGTCTGGGTTCCTTTTTGAAAACCAGCTTCCTGTCTTTTAGTGTTGGTGAAATATGCCTCCTTACTTAGTAAAAATTTGGCAAATTTAGCTTTTGGGTGGAATACCGATTATGGTAATTTCACAATTCATTCCCTGTTTCTTTTTATCAAATTGATAAGCATGTTAGTAAATGAACTCTTTTGAAGAGTATATGTAAATAGTATAAGTATTCAACTATTATTTTGCTGTTGGTTTTTGCTGCTGGTGGGCGTATAGCCTTTTGGGCGTCCGCTCGTTGCAATTTTTATTGGGAAAATTGCATTCATCCCTAATATAAATAGCCTATCACTTTTCAAACATTTTGATAATGACCGATTCGTTTCAAAATGGATTAAGAGCCCTGGTTGAGACTAAGGTGAAACAAAAAGCATGACGATCGAAGAAGGACTTGCGTTGTTATTAGATTAGAGAATAGTACAATTGTTTATGGATGACCATTATAATTGAATAGAGCAAAATATAGAGTTTCTTTTTAACCTCTAAATATCGCGATAAATACCCATATTGTGATACTTTTATCTCAAATATCGCGATATCCCTTGTGGCCAATATCGCCCAGCCCTAGTATTGGCATTAAAGTCATGGTAGTATAAAGCATATTTTCTAACCCCTTTGTCTTTCTACACAAAATATATTTTTGAAATTTTAGGTTTCAATATGTACAGTGTTGTGTTGTTTGAGAATGAGGGAACCGTGTGTGCAGTGCCCTCAAATTGGATTGATGGCGTAAGTAATTTTAAATATTACTATTAAATGGAATTATTGACTTATTGACATGAAATATGAGGGCAATTCAAAAAGTTCATAGCCTAAGCATGATTTAGCGATCCAGTATATCTTCTGTTATGGTATACCTTGAAAACAAATCCCCCTGATGGAGATAAGAGATTGTGAAGATATCACTATTCAAAGTTACCTGGGGTACGGTACTGAAAGTGACAAAATGGATGATATTGAGAAATGTGCTGTGATTAAGTACCTTTTGAAGAAAGGAATGTCCCCACAGGAAATCGATAAAGATATGGTAGATACATTGGGTGGAGAGTTCCTAAGCTGAAAAACCGCTTGCGTGGGCTAGTATTTCATAACAATGACATCTTGATTGCTGAGGTTGAATTCTTGGACTTCAAAATTCAAAAGGTGTCAAATTTTCAGCTTGTAAACACTTTACAGGTCAGAATTCTTCATGGATTTCCATGAAACTAGGTATACATGTTTATTACCATCCATTTCAGCTTGTAAACACTTCACAGGTCAGAATTCTTGACGGATTTCAATGAAACTTTGTATACATGTTTATTACCATCCATTTCAGCTTGTAAACACTTTACAGGTCAGAATTCTTGACGGATTTCCATGAAACTAGGTACCGGTATACTTGTTTATTACCATCCAAGGTAGAACCCTATTGATTTCGGTCCGATACAAAAAACAATTCCTGGAATTCTTGAACTAAGAATTCAAAACACGTCAAATTTTAGCCTGTAAACACTCGGGTCAGAATTCTTGACGAATTTCAATGAAACTAGGTATACATGTTTATTCCCATCCAAGGAAGAACACTATTGATTTTGGTCCGATTACAGTAAACATATCATTTTATGTGTTTTGGTCACCTGAAAGAGGAACCCTTCTAATTTCCAAGCGTATAATTTTAAGCTAAACTTGATTACATCAAAGCTAAAGGCACCATCTCGTTCCCTCTCTAAGCAACAAATCTGTAGGTTTAATAGTTGTTTTTCCTCAAGAAATCTGCTGTGTGGGCATATGTTACCTTGCCTGGCAAGCTATCTTTATTAATAATATGCGCTATTCAACGCCAATTTACAACCCTCAAAAACTTTCTGGTTATCGTTCTTTAAATTATAGAAAAGTAAAGACTAGATATTGACATAAAATAATTTTGTATTTCTCATTACATTTATACAGGATAAATGCTATTGGCCGCTACACAACATAAAGAGAAATATATCTAAACAAGTAATCCCAGACACATTAACCTGGTCCAGTTTTAAATGCAGGCAGTTAGGTCGAGGTAAGTCTTTTTTATACGCCCACATGAAAATGTGGGGCTTATATTGCTGACACCCATATCCGTTGATCCGTCCACAATTGGCTTGTAAACACTTTACAGGTCCGAGTTCTTGACGGATTTCAACGAAACTTGGTATACTTGTTTATTACTATCCAAGGAAGAACCCTATTGATTTTTGTCTGATTCCGAAAAAAATTCCTGGAATTCTTGGACTTAAAATTCAAAACTCAAAAGGTATCAATTGTTCAGCTTGTAAACACTCTACAGGTCAGAGTTCTTGACGGATTTCAATGAAACTTTGTATACTTGTTTATTACCATCCATTTCAGCTTGTAAACACTTCACAGGTCAGAATTCTTGACGGATTTCCATGAAAATAAGTATACATGTTTATTACCATCCAAGGAAGAACCCTATTGATTTTGGTCCGATTCCGTAAACAATGAATGGAATTCTTGGACTTACTATTCAAAACTCAAAATACATCAAATTTTCAGCTTGTAAACACTTTACAGGTCAGAATTCTTGACGGATTTCCATGAAACTTAGTACCGGTATACTTGTTTATTACCATCAAAGGAAGAAGCCTACTGATTTTGGTACGATTCCGAAAGAAAATCTTGGAAATCTTGGACTTAAAATTCAAAACGCGTCAAATTTTCATCTTGTAAACACTCCACAGGTCAGGATTTTTAATGGATTTCAATGAAACTAGGCATACGTGTTTATAAACATCCAACTCAATTCCAGAAAAAAAATTCCTGCAATTCTGAGACTTATAATTCAAAACTTGTCAAATTTTTTTGTTTTGTTCTTGACAAATCTTAGTATACCCAGTTTACTTGTTTATTACCATCTACGAAAGAAGCCTTGATTTTGGTACCATTCAGAATAAAATACCTGGAATTCTTGGACTCAAATCAGGTCAAATTTTCAGCTTGTCCTGGCAAGCTATCTTATAATTTGGTTATAAGTTTTTCAGGTCACCTAAAAGATGAATCCTATTAATTTTGTTTGCAAGAGGATAATTTTAAGCTGAACTTGATTACGTCAAATTTAAATGTACCTTCTCATGCTTATCAGCCTCCTTGAAGTGAAAACAAAGTCTAAAGATGAATCAATTTGGTTAAATATTGCTCCCGAGCAGCGTTTAAATTAATTGTTTAAATTATTTCCTGCGTGGTAGGTGTATATCTTGCGCATTCGCCGCGACTTTCTTTTGACTTGCCAATGTAGTGTGGTAATATGTTTTGATAAAAAATAAATTATGCTTGTTTGCATACAAAAACTAAATTTCAGAGAACTTAAATATTTCTTCCCGCATGTCTATACAAAATGTTTTGTGGTTGCTTTAAACATAATAACCATGTAATATCCTCGTAGGCTAACATGAGTCTTAACCTTCTCAATTTAACGCCTTCAAATTAAAAAATATTTTTTTTGCTTTTTCGTTGAATTATTATTCTATTTTGAAAGAGTTGAGTGTTATTGTAGTTCTGTATTTTATAAAGAAAATCTGTTATATTTCTTGAAACCTTGGTTAGTGCTCTAGGGAATTTTAGCTTCCTCCTCCAATTGTTACTATATTTATTATGATTGAACTAAAACATAACATTTGTTCATTAGAGGGAAATCTTCTGGTGGCTTTCACATTAGTTTGTGTATTTTAAATCTTGACTTGACCATAAAATTTGTTCCATGCAATCAGTACATCAAAATCTTAATGTGTGAATTGTAAGTATTTGCCTTTCATTTTTCAGCTTGTGAAAATCTAGAAGAAGCCCGCAAATTGTGTAAAAAGGCAGAGTACACATCGAATCTAGAAACAGATAATGAATCGGAAGGTAAAAATTTCTTAAAATGAAGGTCTTAAAATTTGCATTGTTTTTCAAAAAAACAGCTGGAGCCTGCTGCAAGACGGAACATAGCATTTAAGATATCATAACTAAGTTGTTATATCACTTCTGATTTGCAACTTCATCAGCCTCTTTTTCATGCGAGTTTTTTATTACGTATGTTACATTGGGGAAAAATATTGCCTATTTTTGTACTATATTGAGAGCATTAGAAATGTCATAAATGTGAGATTTCAGCTTCATTTACCTTGTTATATATAGCAAATATATAAAACCATAAAAACTTTCTATTCAATGATAACAACTCGATGTTCACATTTTAATCATTATGTACGTTACGCAGAGAAAATCAAAATTCCAGAAGACTTCATTTAACTTCACATTCCTGTGATTTGAAGAAGTTTTGAAACATAAAATTCATGTATATTATTCAAAATAAACATGGCTTCATAATTTTGATACCAGTGTAAGTCTTTAATTATATCAGATCCTTGTATTTTTGGTTAAGTAACATTACGTATGTTACGCGTCTGAATACAGATAACAGAATGACCTATTTAAATTTATTTTTTGATATAATTTAACTGTTAATTGATCATATAATTATTGAAATGGTCAAAATAAAGAATTTATTGTAAAAAACACAAGTAAAATTTATGTAATTTTTAACAATATGCATAGAAACGAAACTTAACCAAAAACAGCTATAACTGATGAAGGATATTATGTCTTGCATGTGAAAATACCAAAAATCCAATCAATTGATGCACATTCGTAAAACCAACTTGAGAACAACCAAATTTATACCAACTGAAATAACACCTTATAAAAAAAGATCAAACTAGAACCGTACACGATTCTGAACAGGTTTCCGTTAAGGCTTAAAAAAGTCACTGGAATAGAGAAAGCTTAAGATAAAGATGAAATTACATTAGTCCTTGAAAGTTTCAAAGTAGTGACATATAGGAAAAGCCATGGGCAAGGAATTTCTTTTTAATTAAATTTTGACAAAAAATGATATGTTAAGGACCACTTCTTGCATCTTTTAAATAAAATTAACAAGAATACAAAACTTTCATCAAAACTGTAGTTTATGTAAACTTATCCAAAGTTTCATTAAAATGTAATCAAATTTGCAGCCCCGACCATGATCACTTGCAATATTTGACGCATTTTAGGTTATTGAAATTTAAAGCATTCAAAAACTTTATAATATTCTACCAGGTTTTACCAAAATTGTATTCTAACCATACCTGTGATAGTCTCCCGATTAGGCGGGAGTTTCACGATTTCAAGGCATTTCTCACGCTTACACGATCGTGAAAGAGATTCTCCCGAATTTTAGGGGTTGGGGAGCATGAAAAACATAGGCCTATTTGAAGATCGAAGAAAACAAAACCCAATCTTTATAGGTGATTAGATAATCAGGAGATCAATCTTACATTCCCACCATTACTTGCACGGAACACACAGGAAAGTAATATTCCTGAAGCAAGCTCACGAAATATTGAACTGAATTTGCCACTCCATTTTGACTGTCTTCAGATATGAGAAGTAAGCCTGTTATGGCAGGCAATGAATGATTGTTTACAGGCTACAGTAAAATTACAAAACGATTTTATGAAACGAAGTTTGAGATAATATTAGATGTAAAAATTTAACACACGCACGATAATCTACCGATGATAAAAAATTAAATACAAAACGACAGCTTTGTTATTTATAGATCTAATAGCATTGACATTCTGATAACATAATGTGAAAACCTCAAAATTTCGTTTTTGGTAAAAGTAAGGCTACTCTAAAATTTGAAAAAAAAGCGAAAGTAAAGTCTACCGGATGTTGTTATAAAAAGTGTGTCACGTGGGCTGACAATACATGTTATCGGGAGAAAATGGATCAAATTATCATCTTAATTAGGGGATTAATTGATCAGGCAACGATAATATTATTACTTGATGGGATAAATGTGGGCTTCTGCTAATTAAGATACTATAAAGGATGATATTTTATTGATTTATGATCAAGAATTTGGACGTTGCAAACGGTAGGTCCAGTAAAATTATAGTTACGAAAAATGAGAAAAAATGATAGAATTCGATCTCCCAGCGGTAGACAGCATCCAAAAGCGATAGATTACACATGTATGCAATCTGTGCGGTATCAATGATGGGTTCCATGGGAATTGGCATTGTTGATTCCAGGAAAATTTGGAAAAGCTTTATAAAATGAGGAGCCAGTGATGTTTGGCATCAGTTGAAGCCTGATTCTTCTACCAGGTTCAAACTAACTACATCACTATGTTCTCGACTTTGTGCCCCCCCCCCCCCAAGAAACGAAAAAAAATTACATGTATTTTAATTTCAACCAAGTTGGCGTCTGAAATATCCATTCTTCAAGAAAAGTGATAAGGGTGATGCCCATGCATTCTTTACTTCGTGCAATACCCATGTGTCTGTTTCCCATGGAGGATTAAATGATTTAAAGAAGAATGAATTTTGTGTTTTACGCGGTTTTCGAAAGTCTCCCTAATTTGACCCCCAGTCTCACTAATTTGGAAGCCCTGTCTCCCTAATTTGGCATTTGGGTCTATCACAGGTATGATTCTAACACCCATGGTCTTACCAATACTAGCGTTTGATGTTTTATCACAATCGGATCAAAAGTGTTGTTCATATTGCGCCCACAAGCCAAATTTAACAAATCATTCAAGATCGAAAAACTAATATTCATATGAGAGCTTGTGACAATAACATTATTACATCAAGGTAAAACGTTGCTTTATTTGAAATTTTTAACATAACAAAATCTTTAAATGGACATTGTGACAAGACTAATTTGAAATTGAAGCAAATGGCTTTAGACGACCTGGGGAAAGTCATTGGCTATCTATTGAAATAATTTTCCCGAAAAAGAAATTCAAAATGGCCGCTGAGTAGATTTTCCTGTTGGACCATCACTTCCGGTCACTTCCGGTCATTTTTTGAAAGATATTTTTTGGCATGTGAACTTTAATATTTGTCCTCAATCAAGTTTCAAATCAATGAGATAAATATTAAAGATTCTTGCGTTTTTATCCAATTTTGGCAAAAAAGATTATCAAAGACATTTTTGAAATTCATTTTTTGTTCAATTGCAGTACGATCAGAAGTTATCTTAGGAACTGTACAAAAGAAAAATGAGAAAAATCGGTTGAGGAATAAGCGAACTGAAGCCGGATTTCAATATTTAATCGATTTTCAAATTACGTAACTTCCGGTAATAGCGTAATGTCTTGGAAACAGCTTTATTAGTTAATTTACATTAAATGATAACCGCCCTGTAGTAAGAATATTTCTCTCTGTTGCAGTTTGATCAAAACTAAGTGATTCAAGTATTTTCCCGCCAAAACTAAAAATAGATATGATGCAATGTCTTAAAATTGAAAATTTTCAAAATTTTGACTGATAGGATCGTGACTTATATCGAAAGAAAGGTCTCGATGAGTACATCACAAAAATACTAATTTTTTTGAATTTGTGCAATTAGGTCGAAAAACAAATAGTCAAATGAAAGCCTGTGACAAGAACATGATGATATCCCAAGGTCAAAGCCAATCGAAGTCAAGGTCAAATGTTATACTCATTTGAATTTTTTAACATTTCAAAAATTTTTAAACAGACATTGTGGCAAGACAAATTGGAAATTGAAAAAAATGGCTCTAGACGACCTGGGGAAGTTCATTGGCTATCTTTTGAAATTATTTTCGAAAATAAAAAATTCAAGATGGCCGCGAAATAAAATTTCCTGTTTGACCATAATTTACGGTCACTTCCGGTCATTTTTTTCAAAAAAAAATTTGCATCTGGACTTAAATCTTTGTCCTCGATTACCGTGCAAAGTTTCAAATCAATTAGATAAATATTAAAGATTTTTGCATTTTTGACCAAATTCGGCAAAAAAATTTATCGAAAAATTTTTCGAAATTCAAATTTTTTCAACTGCAGTCCGATCAGAAGTTATCTTGGGAACAGAATGCAGAAAAAATGAGAAAAATAGGTTGAAAAATGAGCGAACTGGAGCTGAATTTCCATTTTAACGCAATTTGCAAATAACGTCACTTCCGGTTGGACATAGGCGTACAGGACTGTTTGATTTTGGGGGGGCACAAGCTTTGTTGCCCGAATTTTATTATTTTGCCCGAATTCCAGATATTGCCGATCACTGCGGATAGAATGACTAAAAATAAAAACAGTGCATATTTTTAGTACTGACTGCTATTATTTATGTTAATATGACTAAATTTCTGAATTTTCGGGCAATTTGGCTGATTTTATACGATTTTAGACGATGTTTTTGCCCGAATTATAAGACGTTTTTGCCCGAATATGTGGTCTCCCGAATAATTTGGGGGGGCACTGTGCCCCCCTGTGCCCCCCCGGCCCGTACGCCTATGCGGTTGGAGTGTAATGTCTCAAAATAGCTTTATTAGTTGAATAACCTCAGAATATGAACTTTCCAGGCCTCAGAATATTTGTACCTTTTGCAGTTTGCTCAGACTAAGCCGCCAACGAATTGGAAAAAAAAAAAAATAAAAAAAAAATTACGATACCAATACAGTTTTCCGAAAAAATCGGAAACCTGTAATGAGCAATAGTTCATCACCAAATTTAAATTGACCTCTTGAACCAACAGCAGTAGGTGGGAAAATAACTTTAACCGTACAGCTTTTATAAGGTCAAGTTTGAAATTGAATCAAATTGGTCAGTAACTATTGCTCCTGTGCAAATTTATTCACTTCATCACTTCATTAAGTATCAAATTCTTTTACTTAAAATATTATTTTTTTCAGCTGAATCTCAAGAAAATGATTTGATCTTTGAAAGTCAAACAGTGAAATCTAGAATGGCTAATAATATATCAGGTAGGCTGTATTTTGATCAATGAATTCTAGATATTTACTAAAAATTTGTTGTAAAGTCATCTGCATGTTCTAGAGCCAATTTGCATTTCTGTACATCATATTTTCTCAGCTTTTACCTCATACCTTCATTTAACTCAACTTGGTTTCCAATATGATATTTCATTTCTTTCAGCTGAATCTCAAGAAACCTGCCTTGATTTACATTTTGAAAGTCCAACAGTGAAATCTAGAATGGCTAATATTAGATCAGGTAGGCTATATCAACAATGCTTTATTACAGATAACCACTTAACTTGGTTATAAGGCACTTTGTTCATTGCAAGTTGAAGAGCAACTACTTTTTATACGTTCAAACTTTATTTGGGTGTATATATATCGTCACCCATGTCCGTCCAATCGTTTTCTCCAACATTATGAGGTGAACTATACAATATAATTATAGGAAATTCTTTTATTTACTTGGTATAATTTTTATCAGTTCATAAGGAAGAAGGCTATCAATTTTCATCGAATTTGGAAAATATTTTCAAGGACTTATGGAAATTGAATTTCAAAATGCAATTTATATTAAATAAGCCTTTTTCAAACACTCGATGCAAAAGTTTGATACAGATTTCAATGAAACTTGGATTAAGTTGCATATCTCCACCTAAGGAAGATACAAATTTCTTTTGGAAATTAATTTATTAATTTGTGGGAATTTAAAATTTGTTCATTATAGTTTAACACTTTTGCATGCCGAGTTCTTAACAGAATTTGATGAAACTTAGCATAAATGTTTTATCACCACCCATGGGAGGACCTTATAAACTAATCTGTGAAATTTGGGTTCTATACCTCAAATAATTTGTCATATTATCCAGATACACACACCCAAATGCTTACTGGATTTTATATTAATTTCTAATCAAAGGATGATTTGGATATCACTTATCTTCTGTTGGCAATGTAATGAATATGATATTTTTTTTTTCAGTTGAATCTCAAGAAAATGATTTGATCTTTGAAAGTCCAACAGTGAAATCGAGAATGGCTGATAATAGATCAGGTAGAATATTCTCTTTGACTTTTCTTTAAACAAATAATTCGATATTTTGGCTTTACAAGCAATTTTGACTTTTTTTTTACATTTTGACCAAATTTGTGATTGTACATTTTGACTATATATCCAAACATAGCAATGCAAAGCATTGAAATAAACCCCTACGATTTTTTTTGGATAAAATTCTTAGCTTAACCACTTCAACAAAAATAAGCTTACATCAATGAATAAGAAATTTTTTCTAAACATTTTTATCAAGGGAAAATATTCAAATTAAACTGCAAGTGGACATATCAAAGACACTTAACAATTTAGGCCTAAAAATATTTTTCTCAAAAAACCATCAATGAATCAGAAATTTGATATAAACATTCCTACCAATAAGGGAAAATATTTAAATTCAATGGCAAGTCTTCATAACATAGACACCATTGAAAATTTAAGATAAATAAAACAAGACAAAATCAGTTTTAACTTTTGAAAAAAATATCCGATCATCATCAAAATCAATAGGGATCTTCTTTCCTATGGTACAAATACATATACAAAAAATAAAATCAATCCATTGATGATTGTAGGAGTAAGAGTGTGCACAATCCCTACATTTGGAGAAATCAAGACTAAGTCCAAAAAACAGACAAAACAGTCCTATTTCTGATCATCACCAAAATCAATAGGGATCATCTTTACTATTGTGCAAATACATATACCAAAAAGAAAATCAATCCGTTGATGATTGTTGGAGTTAGAGCGTGCACAGGCTCTACATTTGGAAGAATCCAGTCTAAGTCCAAAAACAGCCATATTTCTGCTAAAAATTATCCTATCATCATCAAAATCAATAGGGATCTTCTTTACTATGTACAAATACATATACAAAATAAAAGCAATCCATTGAAAACTGTTGGCTGTGGAGTGAGCACAAACTAATTGTGAACAGAGAGACAGACCAACAGATAGATATTTTATTTCTTTCAGCTGAATCTCAAGAAAGCTGCCTTGATTTAGATTTTGAAAGTCCAACCGTGACATCTAGAATGGCTAATATTAGATCAGGTAGGCTATATCAACAATGCTTTATTACAGATAACCACTTAACTTGGTTATAAGGCACTTTGTTCATTGCAAGTTGAAGAGCAACTACTTTTTATACGTTCAAACTTTATTTGGGTGTATATATATCGTCACCCATGTCCGTCCAATCGTTTGCTCCAACATTATGAGGTGAACTATACAATATAATTATAGGAAATTCTTTTATTTACTTGGTATAATTTTTATCAGTTCATAAGGAAGAAGGCTATCAATTTTCATCGAATTTGGAAAATATGGACTTATGGAATTTGAATTTCAAAACGCAATTTATATTATATTAGCCTTTTTATACACCCACATTATAGTGTGAAAAATCCAAATAAAATTAAAAGATGAACAAAACCACACATGAAGGTAAATAATGGTGATTCGAGTTGTAGAGAGGATATAGGTGTATAAATCTTTAAATAATAAAACTGCTGTCAAATAAAACCATTTTATTCCTCCAACGTTTCGTAAGCTTAAAAACCCAGGAAGTTTGTCAGTCCGTCCACAATTTCTTGTGGGTGCGATAGAGACTACAGTTTTGATCTGATTTTGATCAAACTTGGTATGCTAGTGTATATTAGTAAGAGTTGGATGCTTTCGATTTCCAAGAATTTTCGTTGATTCATTCGGGAATTATTGCCCTTTACTTAGCCAAAATACGTTGAAATTAACTTTGTGGTGAGACTACATTTTGAATCAAACTTGGTACACTAGTGTATATTGATATCAATGTTAGTTTCAAATTAACCACATTTAACAAAAAAACTTCTAAAAGACACTGTTATTATTGTTCTTCATTACTCATATTTTGAATAAAATGACTTCACTAATGGCTTACTTAAAACAAAAAAGTGACATTAAATTTGCTGCTGTGTTTGTGTTCACGTTCGCGTTTTGCTCGTTCAAACACTTGATGCCAGAGTTTGCTACAGATTTCTATGAAACTTGGTTAAGATACACATTTCTTTTGGAAATTTAAGTATTAACTTATGGGAATTTATGTTTTATCACCACCCATGGAAGGAGTTTATTGATATTTTGTGTATCAATGATTGTGTGAAAAAGATCCGCTTACTAATGCATTCAATTTTCAAGAATTGATACACTAGTGGCAGAATTTGGTAAAAAAAAAAAAAAAGTCTACAATCTACACAGAAGTGTTAATTCTAACTAGCTCCTGTGTAGGCTTAGCTGTCTTTTTCTTTGTATCATGCCTCATATTGGCCGCAATTCTGGTCCTGATTCACTTGCCACAGCTTTGAATTACTTCTTTAAGGTGATGAAACAAGTTTAGAGGCTGTACTGACCACTCGAAAAGTTTCAGCGACTTCGAAAACACCACTGAGCAGCACTCGTACATCAGGTAATGCCATTACACATTAAGTAAATATTAACAGATCTTGTAATAAAACCAATTCTAACAAGTCTCACTAATAAACAAAAATCATTGCTATTAAGGCTATGACAAGATACCGGTAGCTAAGGTTTTAAATGAATAAGGGAGAAGTGCTCTCAAGATTAGTGATTTTGACGAATCAATTATTCGTGACATATATTCGAATAGTAATCGATTAATCTTAAAAACAGTTCAACGGCATTTATGAACTAGATCTATAGGAAAAGAAAATCTACTTGCCAATCCCACACAAAGTCCTCGAAAAGAGATAGATCTTGGTGCATCAAATTGATTAAAAATATAAATATTTATTTACCGATTTTGATATTCATTGAATATTCACCGAAGCGTCAATGTATTGAAGAAAGTGAATGGAATAGAGATAAATTAATGACTTTGTAAAAAGATTTTTCCTGCCCTCAGTTGTTGTTAGCCTGCCAATTTAGAAAACTACTTAGTTGATATCTGTGTTAAATCGTGTAGTCTTTTCCATTGATCAATAAAAGTGAAGAATTTATATTCTAATTAAAAAATGATTAGTTTTTAATGATCCTATTAAATATTTTTTTGTAACTGTAGATGATGATGACTCGGGAAGTCTATTTTCAACACCTTCTGGTAAGTTTTATGATTAATTTCAATTCAATTTTTATACGACCACATTTAATGTGTTTATTATAATTGTGTTTCCTGTTCTTCCTTACACACTCGCTTGTAAACATTCTAAAATAAAGAGTGACTGATCTTAATGAAATTTGGGTATGTAAGGCCGAAAGATCTTGGCAAATATGTAAATGTGATTAAAATACAGATGTGTTCATCCAAATCTTGTTATTTTTGATATATATACATAATTACTTATTTTTTAATTAAGTAATTACTTATAGTTGTGTAGATATAAATGTATCTTTAATCTAAAATATTGGCGATATTTTTCAGCTTGCAGTTCTTTTAGAGGCAAAGATTCTAATCAATTAAGTAAGTATTTTTATACCACTCGTGTTTCTATGTGAACATATATTGTGATCACTCTGTTGGGCTGTAGAACGATATTACCATAATTCGCTTATTAAAGATCTAGATTCACCTATTTTGTTTGGATGAAATTGGAGATTCTGAGTCATGTTTATAAAACGAAAGGTTAATGTGGAATGATACATGGAAATCAACATATTATTGCTGTATGTTTACGCTTGCTCACTCCTTTTTATACGACCACATCTCTCTATGTGGACGTATATTGTTGGCACCCATGTCCGTCCGTCGGTCGGTCGGTCCGTCCACAATTTCTTGCGAACGCGATAGCAGCTACAATTTTCATCCGATCTTCACGAAACTTGGAATATATGTTCATGTCAATAGAATACAGGTCAAGTTCGAACATGAATCGAATCGCTCAGTTACTATTGCTCCTGTGTAGCGAGTTCTCCGAGCTTGCGAGGTGTACTATACAATATATAGGAAATTCTTGTGAACGCGATAGCAGCTACAATTTTCATCCGATCTTCACGAAACTTGGAATATATGTTCATGTCAATAGAATACAGGTCAAGTTCGAACATGAATCGAATCGCTCAGTTACTATTGCTCCTGTGTAGCGAGTTCTCTGAGCTTGCGAGGTGTACTTTACAATATATAGGATATTCTTGTGAACGGGATAGCAGCTACAATTTTCATCTGATGTCAATGAAACTTGGAATATTTGTTCAGGTCAATAAAATAACGATCAAGTTAGAAATTAATCGAATTGGTCAAAAAATATTGCTCCTATGCAGCAGATTCTCCGAGCTTGCAATTGTGCCATACAATATATATGGAATTGATATGAAAATTGTACCTGATAACACGTTCACACATAACATTACAATATATTCCAAGTTCCAGGAAGATTCTTGTGAAGTAATGTCAATAATATAGGTCAGGTTTCGAAAATGAATCAAATCGGTCAGTAACTATTACATACTTCGGAAATTTTTGTGAACACTATATCAGGTACAATTTTCATCCAATCTTATTGAAAGTTAGAATATATGTTCATGTCAATAAACGAAGGTCAAATTTGAAAATGAATCAAATCTATCAGTATTTATGCTCCTGTGCAGCGAGTTCTATGATCTTGTGAAGTGCATTATACAATATATAGGAAATTCTCAGGTACGATTTTCATGCGATCTTAATGAAACTTGGAATATATGTTAATGTCAATGGGAGTTTGAAAATGAATTGAATCGGTCAGATACTGTTGCTCCTGTGCAGCGAGTTCTCTGAGCTTGTGAGGTGTGCTATACAATATAGATAACTATTGCTCCTTTCGATGAAACTTGGAATGTATATACACCTCATTAAAATCAATTTTTGTAAAGTTTAAATCATCTTTCGTCATCTTAACTTCTTGCTGCTGGAGTGGTCGTATATCTCGCGCATTTGCCCGCGCGACTATCTTTGTCTATGGAAAGGTCTTGTTAACATCTTCAACATGTTCAATATTGATGAATTTTGTATACAACATTTTTCGTTGATCTCCACCCATTGAAGAACCTTATCAGTATTTAGTTTAACATAAAAAATTTTGGGTTTGACTTGGCCACTTAAACTTCAAAACTTGTTTATTTTGTTTTTATAATTTTAGTTCTAGACAAACTACAAAGTATGCAGGAAGACATTACTGCCATTAAGAACGTGATTTTTGGAGGAGAATCTGAAGAAACTGTTGTGAGCTTCCTTCCTAATGGTCAAAAACTTGATTCATATGAAGCGGTAAAAACCTTTGAAGAAAAAATTGGTGATAAGCACAGGCAATTGGTAAATAATTATATTGTCAAAAAGCTTTGGAGGGATATGGAAATGTTCTGTAGTTATGTAGTTCTATGTTCATGGCATATTGAGTATCCTTTTTATACGCCCAAATTTTGTTTCTTATTAATTATTGATATTGGATATGTTGTAATAAAATAGGGTAGCAAGTGTCCACGAGAGGCCATCTGGCATGATGTCAGATATCAATTTCACTATTTCACAATTAAGACCAAATCAAGATAGGAGTAGAAAAAATTCAAGAGCCATCATAGAATTATGTTAATTAAAATGATGTGTTTTAATTTGTCAATTAGCTCTATACAGGGCGCAGTATTTTTTTATAGTTAAGAAAATTTGGGGTGAAGTGGAGACTATAAATTCCTGTAAGAAAAAGTGTAACAATACTGTGAAGAAATATATGCTTGATGGTTGTGAGAGGTAAAATATGGATGTATATGTTACCTGACTCGACATGATTTCTTCTTTTCAAGGTTCTTGCCTTAGCTTCACAAGAAACGGGCACAGATGGGGGAAAGATATGTAGAACAATAATGAGGTCCCTCATGACCAATGGATGCATGAGTGTGTATAGTGGTACGGGTCAAAAGGGGAAAAAACAATTCAGTGGTACGCCATTGTACAGAATAATCTTACGTAAGTATATTTTAATTTCATTTTTATACGCCCAAAACGAAGTTGTGGTCGTATATTGTGATCACCCCTGTCTGTCTGTCTGTCTGTCTGTCTGTCTGTCTGTCTGTCTGTCTGTCTGTGTGTGTGTGTCTGTCTGTTCACATTTTCTTGTGTCCACTCTACAGCCTACAATTTTTGACCGATCCTTTTCAAATTTGGTATGTGGATTATTGGGGACATAATGAGGACCCCTATTGATTTTGGTGCTAATCGGACAATTTTTGACCGGTATAGAGCGTTTTTAGGCCAAAAATGACCGGAATATCTTGTGTCCTCTCTACAGCCCACAATTTTTGACCGATCTTTTTCAAATTTGGTATATGGATTATTGGGGACATAATGAGGACCCCTATTGATTTTGGTGCCAATCGGACAATTTTTGACCGGTATAGAGCGTTTTTAGGCCAAAAATGTCCGAAATATCTTGTGTCCTCTCTACAGCCCACAATTTTTGAACGATCTTTTTCAAATTTGGTATATGGATTATTGGGGACATAATGAGGACCCCTATTGATTTTGGTTCCAATCGGACAACTTTTGACCGGTAAAGAGCGTTTTTAGGCCAAAAATGTCCGAAATATCTTGTGTCCTCTCTACAGCCCACAATTTTTGACCGATCTTTTTCAAATTTGGTATATAGATTATTGGGGACATAATGAGGACCCCTATTGATTTTAGTGCTAATCGGACAATTTTTGACCGGTATAGAGCGTTTTTAGGCCAAAAATGTCTGAAATATCTTGTGTCCTCCCTACAGCCCACAATTTTTTAACGATCTTTTTCAAATTTGGTATGTGGATTATTGGGGACATAATGAGGACCTCTATTGATTTTGGTGCCAATCGGACAACTTTTGACCAGTAAAGAGCGTTTTTAGGCCAAAAATGTCCGAAATATCTTGTGTCCTCTCTACAGCCCACAATTTTTGACCCATCTTTTTCAAATTTGGTATATGGATTATTGGGGACATAATGAGGACCCCTATTGATATTGGTGCCAATCGCGGACAATTTTTTTTTCGGTATAGAGCGTTTTTAGGCCAAAAATGTCCGAAATATCTTGTGTCTACTCTATACCCTACAGTTTGTGACCGATCTTTTTCAAATTTGGTGTGTGGATTATTGGGGACATAATGAGGACCCCTATTGATTTTGGTGCAAATCAGACAATTTTTGACGTGGATAGAGCGTTTTTAGGCCAAAAATATCTAAAAAATCTTGTGTCTTCTCTACAGCCCAGAATTTTTGACCGATCTTTTTCAAATTTGGTATGTGGATTACTGGGGACATGAGGATCCCTATTGATTTTGGTGCCAATCAGATAATTGTTGACCGAGATAAAGCGTTTTTAGGCCAAAAATGTCTGATAAAATCTTGTGTCCACTCTACAGCCTACAATATTTGATTGATCTTTTTCAAA
>CM060199.1:26937897-26975171 GCA_030562195.1 Nipponacmea schrenckii
ACACCTTAAAATTTGGGCCCTTTTTCCTTTTTGTTAATTCTCTTATTTTGGCAATTATTAACATTTTTTTGTTGGACAGATTTGTAATTAAACTGTCCGCCCGACAGAAAGTTTTGCCCCCAGGATAAATTTTTTGTTTTTATTTAAAAAAAGGTTTAAACCCTTTTATAAGGGAATCAACCTGAAAAAAACCCATCCCATGTAAAAATTTTCCTTTTCATTTTAAAACAATCCCATTTTTTTAAAGAGTGATTTATAAAAAACAAAAGAATTTTTTTAAAATCAAATGATTAACCCATTAGAAAACATTCTAACTTCATAATAAACAAAAGGGTTTTAAAAATTATTATTATTAAAACTTTAATTGCGCATATGAAAAGGTACATGTAGGGGGTCCTTAGTTACCAACTTTTTTATTTGGGTTTGTATTATAAATGCTTTGGGATGTTTTTTTATTCAATGCCAGTCGAAAAGCGTACTATCATAGGGTTTTTAAACGTTTTTATGTTTTAGGTAATTTTTGAACTTTTAGATCTTAACATCTATGGAATATTTGCCACGTAACCTGAAAATATAAAATGGAATATATTTTACTAAATTTTTAAATATTTTAAAAATATTAACGTTTTCATAAAAATTTCAAATACATTAATTTAAAACGTTAAAATTTTAAAGATTTTTTATTTTGGAATATTACATAATTTAGAATTGACAAACTTAGAAATTTTATAAATTAACCGTTAATATTGAATAAACTTTTACATACCGGGTTGGGATAATATCAAAAAATAAGTTAAAATGTTCCAAAAAATTTAAAAGGAGTAAAAAAACTTAACTTATCAAAGAAACTTAAATGTTATGAGTAAAGAATTAGAACAAAAAATATTGATGATTAACTCCATGTAAATACATTTTTTTACAGTTCTAGTTATTAACTATTTTCATTAGTGAAATTAAAAAATGCCTGGAAATTTTTATTTATTTTCCCCAGGGAAAACCCAAGTTTATTTAAGATTTCTAATTTACCCAAAATGGTTTTAAGTTTTTTTAAAAGTTTTTTGGTTATTTATTCAAAAAATCAAAATTTAGATTTGGAACCATGGAGAAAGAAATGGGGGGTTGGGGAAATTAAATACTTAATACTACGGAATTTAATTAAAATTGAATATTTTTTTAACAATTTTTGAATTATTCCCCTGATTACAATCAGTAAGATTTTTATCTAATGTTAAAACCCTTTTTTTTTATTTTATTGAATTTCCCAGTAAAAGAAAGTTTTGAAACTTTTTATTTTGGTTTTTTTCCTTTTTTTTTTAACATTTAACAAATAACGTTTTTAAATGTTTTGAAATTTTAAAATTTGTTTTTTTATGAATAAAAAATTTATTTAACATTATATTCATTTTTAAAAGTTTTAAAACGTTTTTTGGGTTTTTTGGGTTTTTAAAATTAAAATTTTGAAAAAACTAAAAAGTTTAAAACAAATGTTTTTTACCATTTGTAAAACAGTTTAAAAAACGTAAAAGAACAAAACGAAACATTATTTTAAACAGTTGAAGTGGAATTTTTATAAAAAGCTTTGAGAATGTTTTTAAATGGATTTTAAAAAATGATCTTAAACAGGTTTCAGTAAAAGCGATCTCTAACTTTATCATAATGTTTTTAAAACTTTTTTAAAAATGTTTTTAAATGGGGTTTAATGTGATTTATTGCAACAAAAAATCAAAATTTTAAGAAAATGCTTTGAAACATCTCATTGGTGAAAGATTTTTCACATTTGTAAAACAGTTTACAAAAACGTGAAATGAACATACGAAACAAAATTTTAAACATGTTGAAGTGGAATATTAAAAAAATGCTTTGAGAATTTTTTAAATGGATTTTAACAAATGATCTTAAACAAGTTTGAGTAAAAGCGATCTCTAACTTTATCAATAATGTTTTTAAAACGTTTTTAAAATGTTTTATAAATGAGGTAAATGTGAATTATTGCAACAAAAAATCAAAATGTTAAGAAAATGACTTTGAAACATCTCATTGGTGAAAGATTTTATCACATTTGTAAAACAGTTTACATAAACGTGAAATGAACATATCGAAACATTATTTTAAACATGTTGAAGTGGAATATTCATAAAAATGCTTTGAGAATGTTTTTAAATGGATTTTAACAAATGATCTTAAACAGGTTTCAGTAAAAGCGATCTCTAACTTTATCAATAATGTTTTTAAAACGTTTTTAAAAGTTTTATAAATGAGGTTAATGTGAATTATTGCAAAAAAAAAATCAAAATGTTAAGAAAATGACTTTGAAACATCTAATTGGAGAAAGATTTTATCAGATTTGTAAAACATTTTACATAAACGTGAAATGAACATAACGAAACATTATTTTAAACATGTTGAAGTGGAATATTTATAAAAATGCTTTGAGAATATTTTTAAATGGATTTTAACAAATGATTTTAAACAAGTTTCAGTAAAAGCGATTTCTATCTTTATCAATAATGTTTTTAAAACGTTTTTAAAATGTTTTATAAATGAGGTTAATGTGAATTATTGCAACAAAAAATCAAAATGTTAAGAAAATGACTTTGAAACATCTAATTGGTGAAAGATTTTGTCACATTTGTAAAACAGTTTACATAAACGTAAAAAGAACATAACGAAATATTATTTCAAACATGGTGGATTATTCATGAAAATGTTTTGAGTATGTTTTTAAATGGATTTTAACAAATGATCCTAACAATATATAATAATAACGACTATTCTTTCAATTTAACATTAATGGTTACTCATGAATATAACTTTTAGTATTTAAATGTTATTAAGACCTTATAAATTCTTGTTCAATATCATATGAATTCAAGAAATATAGAGAGAATATGCATAACCAAATACATGTATGTTTAAAATGGATACATGAAATCCTCCTAAAACCTATAGGACTTATAAGCATCAAAGATAAAACATGCCCGAAGCGATTCAAAATATTATCTTAAAGGACGATATCTAATATGAGTTTTGGCGGGGGTAAATTGGCCTTTAATAGCCAGTATTATTAATTAAAAATTTTAATTCTCTATGACAGTTGGATATATTTAGGCATGAAATTAACAGGTTAGGGTTTTTTTTCGACATGTTCTTTCTAAAAATCGTATCGAGAATTTGCGGACGGTGAAATTCCATTTACTTTTTTTTCCGAATTACTGGTTATCTTGCTTTAAATTTTTTTTTTTCGAATTTAGTTATAGCCTTACACAAAATATAAAAAGTAACAGTCATGTAAATGAACAACAACAAATATCTGGATCTGACGAAAATGGAAAGACAAATTTATGATGCTAAATATAAGATTTGACAGAACTAAATAGAAGCGTCCATGAATTGTAATATACCTATTCTTTTTTTTTTTAATGAACCGTGACATAATATACAACTATGTAGACCTATTATGTTTGTGTTTAAACTAATAAGGATGATTTTTTATAAAAGATTGTTTAAATCAAACTATATTCTTCATTTCGGCAACTGCATGTTAGTCCAACTATAATATTTTCAGTTATTTTCTTTCGAATGACGATTGGAACTATAATGATAATTTTTTTTTTCAATTTATCGTGCCAAATGTCACTATACTTGTTTGGAACTATAACTAACTTCTAGAACATTTTCCAAGACAATTCTAACTATAAGTTTTTCAAAAAGCCTCTAGGCCTATAAATGTCCAAAAAAATCTAGCTTTTTCATAACCTATTTCATTTTTCACAAAATTTTTATTCACTGCCTGAGCATGCTGTGGGAATTTATTTTTCATGCAATTGCATTGTCTTAAGTCGTTCTTCAAAATAAAGAGGAATATTATTGTAAGTTTAAGAAAAGCCATAGGCCTATAGGCCTAATATTCTGTACGGTATTTTATACCAGTTTCTCTGTTGTGATGACACTAATTTAGTTAAATACTCGACTAGAAAGTTATATATAAAAAGGGTAACTTTTAACCCATGCCTACAGATTGTCCCAAAATCATTAGGTTATTAGGAGTTGTTTATTGCGACTGAGAGGTTAGAATCTAGGTTGTAGGGACTACCATAGAAACAGAATAACTTTATTAAAATTACTTCTATGGTTTGAACCTGCTTCAATTCTCTCCCTTTGACCACAGACAAGAGCTTGAGCTCCACTAACGTCAGGCCGATCGAGAATACGAAATTGCGGCTGGTTGAAATAGACTATCGGTACTGCACGCTTTTTTTTTCAACGGCGCGAAACGCCATTTTAGAGTGTATAGCTGGTGGAAGAAGGCAGTATTTATTTCATTAACGTAAGTAAATTTTACTGTTCTAGTTTCAATTATATAATGGAAGGAATTTCAACAATAAGAAACGGGCACAGATGGGGGAAAGATATGTAGAACAATAATGAGGTCCCTCATGACCAATGGATGCATGAGTGTGTATAGTGGTACGGGTCAAAAGGGGAAAAAACAATTCAGTGGTACGCCATTGTACAGAATAATCTTACGTAAGTATATTTTAATTTCATTTTTATACGCCCAAAACGAAGTTGTGGTCGTATATTGTGATCACCCCTGTCTGTCTGTCTGTCTGTCTGTCTGTCTGTCTGTCTGTCTGTCTGTCTGTCTGTCTGTCTGTCTGTTCACATTTTCTTGTGTCCACTCTACAGCCTACAATTTTTGACCGATCCTTTTCAAATTTGGTATGTGGATTATTGGGGACATAATGAGGACCCCTATTGATTTTGGTGCTAATCGGACAATTTTTGACCGGTATAGAGCGTTTTTAGGCCAAAAATGACCGGAATATCTTGTGTCCTCTCTACAGCCCACAATTTTTGACCGATCTTTTTCAAATTTGGTATATGGATTATTGGGGACATAATGAGGACCCCTATTGATTTTGGTGCCAATCGGACAATTTCTGACCGGTATAGAGCGTTTTTAGGCCAAAAATGTCCGAAATATCTTGTGTCCTCTCTACAGCCCACAATTTTTGAACGATCTTTTTCAAATTTGGTATATGGATTATTGGGGACATAATGAGGACCCCTATTGATTTTGGTTCCAATCGGACAACTTTTGACCGGTAAAGAGCGTTTTTAGGCCAAAAATGTCCGAAATATCTTGTGTCCTCTCTACAGCCCACAATTTTTGACCGATCTTTTTCAAATTTGGTATATAGATTATTGGGGACATAATGAGGACCCCTATTGATTTTAGTGCTAATCGGACAATTTTTGACCGGTATAGAGCGTTTTTAGGCCAAAAATGTCTGAAATATCTTGTGTCCTCCCTACAGCCCACAATTTTTTAACGATCTTTTTCAAATTTGGTATGTGGATTATTGGGGACATAATGAGGACCTCTATTGATTTTGGTGCCAATCGGACAACTTTTGACCAGTAAAGAGCGTTTTTAGGCCAAAAATGTCCGAAATATCTTGTGTCCTCTCTACAGCCCACAATTTTTGACCCATCTTTTTCAAATTTGGTATATGGATTATTGGGGACATAATGAGGACCCCTATTGATATTGGTGCCAATCGCGGACAATTTTTTTTTCGGTATAGAGCGTTTTTAGGCCAAAAATGTCCGAAATATCTTGTGTCTACTCTATACCCTACAGTTTGTGACCGATCTTTTTCAAATTTGGTGTGTGGATTATTGGGGACATAATGAGGACCCCTATTGATTTTGGTGCAAATCAGACAATTTTTGACGTGGATAGAGCGTTTTTAGGCCAAAAATATCTAAAAAATCTTGTGTCTTCTCTACAGCCCAGAATTTTTGACCGATCTTTTTCAAATTTGGTATGTGGATTACTGGGGACATGAGGATCCCTATTGATTTTGGTGCCAATCAGATAATTGTTGACCGAGATAAAGCGTTTTTAGGCCAAAAATGTCTGATAAAATCTTGTGTCCACTCTACAGCCTACAATATTTGATTGATCTTTTTCAAATTTGGAATGTAGATTATTGGGGACATAATGAGGACCTTTATTGATTTTGCTGCCAATCGGACAATTTATGACCAAAAATGACACTTTTCCTAAAAACACAAATGTAAATTATTCTTATTTTTAGTATGGCTGCCATTTGGGCGTATTTCAACGCATTGCGTTGCTATCTTTCTTGCGTGTGGACATATATTGCCGTTGCCCCTGTCTGTCCGGACGTCCGTCTGTCCACGATTTCTTGTGGGTACGATAGAGACTACAGTTTTGATTCAATTTAACATAACTTGGTATGCTCGTGTATATTACTAAGATCTCGGTTGCTTTTAATTTTCAAGAATTTTCGTGGACTCCTTCCTGAATTATTGCCCTTTATTTAGCCAAAGTATGTAAAATTGGCTTTTGGGTGCGATAGAGACTATAGACTACTGATCTGATTTTGATAAAACCCGGTGTGCTAGTGTATATTAGTAAGATCACAGATGCTTTTGATTTTGAAGAATTTTCCCAAACACGTTTACAATTAGTGAGTTATACCCCTTGAATTTGGAAATAATTTGGCTTCTGGGTGCTTAAGAGGCTACAATTTTTTTCTGATCTTTACAAAACTTTGTGTTTTAGTTGGCTGCTGGTGGGCGTATAAGCCTTTCGGGCATCCGCTCGTTGGTGTAACTTATTCTGCTTTTTTTCTTAATGTTTATACATATGAATGTATTATATATATATATATACACGTTTTTCCTTGATGACACTTAAAAGCAGAAAGCTAGCTCGAATGTATATTAAAGGATATGTGAAGAGATTTTCAAAAAAGGCTTGAAACCACCTATTTGAAAAGTAAAATCATTCATCTATCGATTGCAACCAATAAAAAAAATTAGAAATAATTCTAAAATAGCTAAAAATCCTTTTAAAAACACAGGTCTGAAATATGCAAAAATGAAAGGTCGTTTCCGTGACCTTTTGTAAATGACGTCAGAGATGCCCAATCTAATTCACCCGCCATATTGTTTACATTGACGTTATGCCGCAGTGTGTGGCCTATGGCTGTAATAATCGCGGAGGAAAGGGCTCTGGTGTTCATATGTTCCGCTTTCCTAAAGATGAACATCTTGTGAAAACTTGGATTGTCAAACTGAAGCGGAAGAATTTTTCCCCCACTAAATATTCCAGGCTGTGTTCCGATCATTTTGCAGACGATGCGTATGACCGGAACCCAGTCTTACTAGCCCAATATGGATATGTGAACGCCAATCCAAAGCTCAAGGCAGGTGCCGTGCCAACCATTTTTCGTGAACCACTTAGGCCTCATGCCAGCATTGACCAGAAAAACAAAAGAGGCGATCGTCGAAAAGGTGGAGGGGCTTTTGCCAAGAGGCAAAGGTTGCAGGTGAGTTTCAAAATTCTGACTTACACCTACGAATGTTGAAGATTGAACTGAAGAAGAAATGAGTAGGCCTAGATCTTATAAAGTAAAAGGAACGTACATGGGCTAAGTTAATCCGAGTTATCTGTGGCATAGTATTGTCAATTTTTTACGAATTTTTATATTTAGGCCTATTGACTAGGCCTATTCTAGGGTCAGAGATCCTTGCTCTAGCTAGGCTATCGTTTCAGTCGGATTCATGTCTCCCGAATCGGCTACGCACTTTTTGCCTATTTCCTCCCTTACGAATGGATGTCAGCAACAAATATGCACATAAATCTATACTCCAACCCTTTATGGCCATTTTCATATAATAAAAATTGGTCTTACCTTCACAACGACCGTCCACTACCATTTTAAAAGTGTCCCTATCACGCCTGAATGCAGATTTCCATTGAAAATCAAAACGAGGCTCCACGTTATGTCAATGTTGTACAGTGAAATCATTTTCGAGTTTTGATGGCGTGTGTTAAAATGAATGTTTTAAAATGTATATTGGGTGGTCTGTGTGAAGGTAAGACCACATTTTATTATATGAAAATGGCCATAAAGGGTTGGAGTATAGATTTATGTGCATATTTATATTTACCACGACGTGGTTTTTAGCCACTGCACTGAACGGCAACTGTCGTAATGAAGATAAAAAAAAAGAACCTATAGGCCTACTACGAATTTGAATCAGCAAAGGCCTCTTCCGATCAATTTTATTGTTGAGAGCCAATTTAAAAGAGTTTGTGAAAAGTTTTTGCCTACCATGTCGTATTTCCAAGACGGGGATCATCCTCTTCTTCCGTATCTGTGTCAAGTTCTGATGGATCGGAAGAATCCGACTGGGGGGAGTCTGAAAGCTTGGCAGTTTCGTCAGATATGGAGCGTTTTAATGGTTCGAATTGATACGGCTTAATTTCTAATGACTCTATACCAGCTGATAAATCCTCCATTGCCCACATATGATCAGAAATTAAAGCGCTAAACTCCCGAAGGTTATAATAATATTAGCTAGGCTTAGTTCTCCATTTGTTTTTATTTTAGTTGGGCATCTCTGACGTCATGCGGTCACGTGATCGCCTAGCTCATTAACGTTCGACTCATGCTAAAGAAGCCTACTTTGAAAGCCTTTTTTTCTACTCTAAACGTTTTTTGAAAAAAAAAAATTTGTTGGAATTGATAGATATGTTAGTTTACTTTTAAAAATAAATGCTTTTGATCAAATTCAACGATTTTCATATTTCTTTTCACATATCCTTTAATTCTAAATGTGAAAATGAATTAAATACCAGTTTGTTATGAAGGAGAATGTTATTTTACCAATAATTAACGGCATATTTACTTTCTATATACTAGAGAAGTATTTACAAACTCTCTATATATATACATATATAGTTAAAATAAAGTAAAGCTGGTGTACGATGTAACTCAGTTAATTATATATTGTACCATTTTCCCTGATGATACTAATCTAATGAAACATGTAGGAGAATAAAAGTTTTAAGTGTTATTTCTTGATTTATTCTACATATATATATAATTATATAAATCAAAATAAAGAGATTCAGGATAGAAAAAACATATATTTTTCTGCTAGCGCTTTCACTCTGTAGAGATCATCAGACATTTATTTTGGCACTACAACAATACAATATTATTATATATATATATATATCTTAGAATGATTAAAAATGTACTCTTATAAATTTCAACTATATAATATATGAACGAAGTGTTTTTGTTTTACTGAGAGACATATACCTTTTTATACGACCACATCTCTCTATGTGGACGTATATTGTTGGCACCCATGTCCGTCGGTCCGTCCGTCCACAATTTCTTGTGAACGCGATAGCAGCTACAATTTTCATCCGATCTTCACGAAACTTGGAATATATATTAATGTGAATAAAATAAAGGTCAAGTTCGAAAATGAATCAAATCGGTCAGTAACTATTCCTCCTGTGCAGCGAGTTCTCCGAGCATGCGAGGTGTACTATACAATATATAGGAAATTCTTGTGAAAGCGATAACAGCTACAATTTTCATCCGATCTTCACGAAACTTGGAGTATATATTAATGGGAATAAAATAAAGGTCAAGTTCGAAAATGGATCGAATCGGTCAGTAACTATTCTTCCTGCGCAGTGAGTTCTCCGAGCTTGCGAGGTGTACTATATAGGAAATTCTTGTGAACGTGATAGCAGCTACAATTTTCATCCGATTTTCACGAGACTTGGAATATATATTAATGTTAATAAAATAAAAAGGTCAAGTTCGAAAATGAATCGAATCGGTCAGTAACTATTCTTCCTGTGCAGTGAGTTCTCCGAGCTTGCAAAGTGTACTATACAATATGTAGGAATTTCTTGTGAACGGAATAGCAGTTACAATTTCCATCCGATCTGGATTTAACTTTAAATAGATGTTCATGTCTATAAAATAAAGGTCAAGTTCGAAAATGAATCGAATCGGTCAGTAACTATTCTTCCTGCGCAGGGAGTTCTCCGAGCTTGCGAGCTGTACTATACAATATATAGGAAATTCTTGTGAACCTGATAGCAGCTACAATTTTTATCCGATCTTGATGAAACTTGTAATATATGTTCATGTCAGTAACATACAGATCAAGTTTGAACAAGAATCGAATCGGTCAGTTACTATTGCTCCTGTGTAGTGAGTTCTCTATACAATATATAGGAAATTCTTGTGAACACAATAGCAGCTACAATTTTCATCTGATGTCAATGAAACTTGGAATATATGTTCATGTCAATAAAATAAAGGTCAAGTTTGAAAATGAATCGAATTGGTCAATAAATATTGCTCCTGTGCAGCAAGTTCTCTGAGCATGTAATTGTTCTATGCACTAAAATGAAATTCTTGTGTGAACTCGTTATCAGCTAAAATTTTCTGTTTTAAGGGGCAATAAAACTTGGAATGTATATAAACCTTATTAAAATCAAATTTTGCAAAGTTTAAATCATCTTTCGTCATCTTCCACTTTTTGCTGCTGGAGTGGTCGTATATCTCGCGCATTTGCCCGCGCGACTATCTTTATTTCTCACATGAAATGTGAGCGTATATTGTCAGCAATCCTGGCGTTGGTCTGTCGGTCCGTCCACAAGTGGTTGTAAACACTCTACAGGCCAGAGTTCTTGACGGATTTGGATTTTCACGAAACTTGGTACACTTGATTATTACCACCTAAGGAAGAACCCTATCGAAATTGGTGTGATTCCAAAAAAAATTCCTGGAATTCTGGGACTTCAAATTCAAAACGCGTTAAATTTTCAGCTCGTAAACACTATATAGGCTGGAGTTCTTCACTGATTTCAACAAAACTTAGTATTCTTGTTTATTACCATACAAGGAAGAACCCTATTGATTTTGGTCTGATTCCGAAAAAAAATTCCTTGAATTCTTGGACTTAAAATTCAAAACTTAAAATACGACAAATTTTCAGCTTGTAAACACTCTCCAAGTCAGAGTTCTTGACGGATTCTGAATAAAATACCTGGAATTCTTATCTTATAAGTTGGTTATTGTATGTGTTCACCTGAAAGATGAACCCTATTTTGTTTCCAAGCGTATGATTTTTAGCTGAACTGGGTAACGTCAAATTTAAATTGTGTATTGTTTAATCAATGGTTTTCCTTAACAAAGCTGCTGCGTGGGCGTATGTTACCTTGCCTGGCAAGCTATCTTTATAAAACTTGGTATGCTAGTGTGTATTATAGTAAGATCACTAAGTTTTCCATATGGATATCTTTAAATATCATAGGTAAATGTTGAGATTGTAAAAGAGTATTTTGTTAAAATTTGCATTGTAATTACCTTGAATTGTAAATTTATCTTTTTTTTATATTTTTAAGAAGCAGCAAGAAAATCTTGTAAGAAAAGTATTACTTTTGAGAACTTGCGTTCAGAAGTTTTTGATGTTCTGAGAAATGCGCCAAACAAACCCGGAGGTGCCAATTATGTTAAGGTAATTCAAACTATTGATTTGCAGATTTTAGATGATCATTTACCCTGAAAAAAGCATAGTGTCAGTCATTATGACTGGGCAATCATATCGGTATTGTAAGAAAATTTTATTATTGATATTGAATTTCCTTTATTGATTATTGCTTTAAATATTAAGACAAGGAACCAGCTGCAAAAATATTTCAAAATGAATGAAATCTTTTGATGTTTTAGTGAAAAAATTACTGTTGCTAACAAGTGTTTATATTTAATTTTGTGATTATTTTCTACTTTTTTTGTTTTCAGAAGGCACCTAAAAAAAGTTTAGAATCTGAGTTTCCAGAAGAAGTAGAATGAATGATGAATGATTAAAAATTTTATTTTATAAAGCCTACTCTTATTTTTTACCCATTTTTATACGCCCACCAATATATTGGGGGCGTATATTGTGATCACCCTGGCGGTCCGTCGGTCTGTCGGTCCGTCGGTCCGTTCACATTTATCTCGTGCTCACTCTACAGGCTACAATTCTTTATGGAATCTTATGATTTTTTTTTTGTGGGTCAGTATCAGTATGAAGATGATCCCTATCGATTTTCGTGATGATTGGATAATTTTTCATCGAAATATTGCGTCTGACTTAGCGTTTTTCACTCCATGAGCTATAGGTAGCAACTCGTGCTCAATTCTTTATGGATTCTTTTGATTTTTATTTTGTGGGTCAGTGTCATTATGAAAATGATCCCTATTGATTTTCGTGATGATCGAATAATTTTTCACCGAAATATTGCGTCTGACTTGGCGTTTTTCACTTCATGAGGTATAGGTAGCAACTCGTGCTCACTCTACAGGCTACAATTCTTTATGGATTCTTTTGATTTTTATTTTGTGTGTCAGTGTCATTATGAAGATGATCCCTAATGATTTTCGTGATGATCGGATAATTTTTCACCGAAATATTGCGTCTGACTTAGCGTTTTTCACTCCATGAGGTATAGGTAGCGTTTTTCACTCCATGAGGTATAGGTAGCAACTCGTGCTCACTCTACAGGCTACAATTCTTTATGGATTCTTTTGATTTTTATGTTGTGTGTCAGTGACATTATGAAGATGATCCCTATTGATTTTCGTGATGATCGGATAATTTTTCATCGAAATATCGCGTCTGACTTATTTTAAACCGAAATATTGTGTCTGACTTCCGCTTTTTCACTGTATTAGCAAAACTGTGCTCACTTTACAGGCAGTATTTCGTTTTGGATACTTATGAAAAAACTAGCAGTGATGCAAAGTTTGCCTAAAATCCTCTTTGAATTAAACATGAAGCAAATGTGAAAGAGCAACAAACAATTTGTACTTTTAATCAAAGCTGCCAGTGGGCGTATATCACCTTGCTTCGCAAGGCTATCTTTAAAATCTTGAAATGCGTTTTGATTAACTTTTATTGCATCATTTTTTTGATAAAGTGGAAGGTATGATTTAAATTTCATGACGAGGATTGTAGGACTGTGTATAGTATGGAAAGTTGAGTTGATTAGAATTTAAAAAGTTAAAGGCTTGCATATATAAAATAGATCTCATCTGTTATAAGTCTAATAATAGTTTTTGCTGAGCTGCGTGTCTGGTTGAATTAGCCTAAACACCTTGACAAATTGGGATTTTGTATGATCGTTGTAAACCATTTTAACCTTATAGCGGTAAATCTCTTGTTGATGTTATAGTGTCTTGAAAACCAAGCCCTTTTGCAGACCAAGATGGTATATAGTATAGAAATATGATTATTACCTAGGTCTCATTTTTACTGAGTAATAGAATAACCTCCAGATCAAGGGAAATCAGCTTTTCCATAAGTACCTTCTCTTTCTAGGTTATTTTAACTCAGTAAAATTTTGACCTAGAGGATTATCTTATACATATCCTCAAATCTCTTTGATTTTGTAGACATCTTCTTGTATTATCACCTTGGGTTCAGGTTTACCATCTGACCAGAGACCAGGATTCACATATTGCATAAGACAGTTCATAAGTTAATTTTCACTGAAGATTTTGGTTATGCTTGGGTAAATAAACCCTCCAAATCCAAAGAAACTTTGTTGGCTTAAAGATCCAAGCATTAACTTGATCTCATGTTTTATATATGTGTTATTGTGATATTAATGGTTTAAGAAATAACTCAAACATTTTACAGATATATTCGTAGAAAACGTTTCAAAACTATTCCGTGAAAAATATCTCTATATGGTGATATTAAAGGGAAACGGTCCTCTATTTAATCGATGATTCATCTTATAGATTGTGTTTTTCTCATCTCAACCCACCCAGCAAAATAAAAATCGATTGATTGTAAGCCGAGTTATGCCCTTAAATACACTAAATAATGTCATAGGATGTGACGTCATTTCTAGTTTAGTCGCAAATACCCAGACGCAACAACAAGCTCGGCTGCACGAATTAGACTGGGTATTTGCGACTAAACTAGAAATGACGTCACATCCTATGCCATTATTTAGTGTATTTAAGGGCATAACTCGGCTTACAATCAATCGATTTTTATTTTGCTGGGTGGGTTGAGACGAGAAAAACACAATCTATAAGATGAATCATCGATTAAATAGAGGACCGTTTCCCTTTAATGGTTTTAGAAATGTTATATAACATTTTACAGATATATTCCCTAAAACATTTTCATAACGTTCCATGTAAAATGATTAACAAAAGTGATTTTGTGTGGTTCTAGAAATGTTATAAAACATTTTACACATATATTCCCTAAAACATTTTTATATCATTCCATGTAAAATGATTCTCAAAGGTGATTTTGTCTGGTTCTAGAAATGTTATAAAACATATTACAAATATATTCCCTAAAACATTTTCATAACATTCCACGTAAAATGATTCTCAAAGGTGATTTTGTCTGGTTCTAGAAATGTTATAAAACATATTACAAATATATTCCCTAAAACATTTTCATAACATTCCATGTAAAATGATTAACAAAGGTGATTTTGTGTGGTTCTAGAAATGTTATAAAACATTTTACACATATATTCCCTAAAACATTTTCATAACATTCCACGTAAAATGATTCTCAAAGGTGATTTTGTCTGGTTCTAGAAATGTTATAAAACATATTACAAATATATTCCCTAAAACATTTTCATAACATTCCATGTAAAATGATTAACAAAGGTGATTTTGTGTGGTTCTAGAAATGTTATAAAACATTTTACACATATATTCCCTAAAACATTTTTAAATCATTCCACGTAAAATGATTCACAAAGGTGATTTTGTCTGGTTCTAGAAATGTTATAAAACATATTACACATATATTCCCTAAAACATTTTCATAACATTCCACGTAAAATGATTCACAAAGGTGATTATGTAAGGTTCTAGAAATGTTGTAAAACATTTTACAAACATATTCCCTAAAACATTTTTATAACATTCCACAAAATGATTCACGATGGTTATTTTGTATGGTTCTAGAAATGTTATAAAACATATTACAAATATATTCCTTAAAACATTTTTATAACATTCCACAAAATGATTCACAAAGGTTATTTTGTATGGTTCTAGAAATGTTATAAAACATTTTACAAATATATTCCCTAAAACATTTTTATAACATTCCACAAAATGATTCACAAAGGTGATTATGTATGGTTCTAGAAATGTTATAAAACATTTTACAAATATATTCCCTAAAACATTTTTATAACATTCCACAAAATGATTCACGATGGTTATTTTGTATGGTTCTAGAAATGTTATAAAACATATTACAAATATATTCCTTAAAACATTTTTATAACATTCCACAAAATGATTCACAAAGGTTATTTTGTATGGTTCTAGAAATGTTATAAAACATTTTACAAATATATTCCCTTAAAACATTTTTATAACATTCCACAAAATGATTCACGATGGTTATTTTGTATGGTTCTAGAAATGTTATAAAACGTTTTACAAATATATTCCCTAAAACATTTTATAACATTTATTGTCAGACATGTTTATAAAATGTTTTAAAATGTATCTAAAACCATACAAAATCACGCCATAAAAACCTTTTCGCACAACGTTATCGATGCTTAATTGGAAACATTTTTATGATGTTTTTAAATGTTTTTTTGTTAGCTGGGTTATGTTAGCATTGGAATTTATAAACCCCTGTTTATACGGCGAGGATTTGTATATATGTAAATTTACACTCGTGTGTAAAAGTATATTTGCTGTGTATTCATAAAACGTATATTTCTCTTAGGTAAATAAGGAGCAAATTGTCCATTTCTGACATAGCCTTGGAAAGGATCAGACCAGAAAGTTTTCAGCAAGCGCAGAATGTTTCCCTATTTCCTGGATGTAGCTCTAACTCTGGGTTGCACAAATGTTAGGGAATTAAGTAGTAAAGCTCTGATGTAGGAGTGGTTTGACAAGGTAGTCCTGCAGCACTTAGAAGAAACAGATTCGCTAGAAAACTTCAGAATGTGGAAGGAAACATTGAATTTTATCTGCAGACGACTTGAAGATGAACTATCTCGTTCCCATGACACAGTTGAAGAACCATTAGATGTCCAAAAGAAGGCAGCAATTACCATTTACTGGCTTGCATCATCGTCAGAATATCGATAGCAAAAAATATACATATTCTCTAGGGCTGCAACGATTCCTGAAGTGGCGATTCGATACACTAAACGATACCCGTGCGACGACACGATTTATTGCGATAATAAATCGCAATTCGTTGTTAAAAGGGAAAAGAAAGAGAAAAATGATATTAATATTAATATTTAAACACACTTTTCAATATTTGGCAAAAGTACAGTCTTTTTGTACATACGTAACTCCGTTTTCATCGGCACTGTTTTACTTACGCACATCACCATCCCCCCACCCAACTTCACGTAAAGCTATCGATTTGAAACTTGGCAGAGGGGTACTTATATATGTCCTTAATATTCACAGCCGATTCCAGACGATTCCGACTATTCCTTCTATTTATAATTAGCTTTTAGGGACGTTGGAAAGTGCGTAAGTTAAACAGTGCCGTAAAACTGGCTTTTTCACCCACAACGGTTTTTGACATTATTTGAATCTTATTAAATATATTAGCGAAATTAATTACGACATGTGCAATTCCATACTGCTATTTCCGGGAAAAAAATATTGATAACTATGCAAACAGACATTACGAAGTACATAATTTGTTTTAAAAAACTACTCAATAAGCATAATAGCAACATATGTTTTTGATGTTGTCTTTTATTCGTCAATAAACAAAAATAAATAATTTCTTTTTTTTCGCAAATAATCATGAAAAACAAATTTCTAATATCCTATAACGACAGAATTTTTTAATTACGCAAGAAATCTGTGTTCTTATAGGAAAATGAAGGGAGGTAATCAAATATCAGAATCGTGCTGATGCATCGCAATTATTTTTTTCTAACGAAATGCATCGATAAGCAGGAACGAATCGCGATTCATTGATTTTACGGTGAATCGTTGCAGCCCTAATATTCTCACAGGCTGTAGCAAATTTGCAACTTATCCCAACTAGGTGTAAATATACTCACATGAGTAAAATCTGCACATAAGCAAAAAATACATACGCTTTAAGCAGCTGTCAAGTTTTAACTTTTTTGTGAGTTATTCCCCTTGTAAAATAGTGTCAAAATGGTGTAGTGGCAATTTTCAATGGATCTTGGTGCAAGCATTGGCATTTAGAAAATTTTCAATGAATGTTTTTGAGTTATTGCGCAATTTATTATTCAAATTCAATGCAGCCTGTGGGCGAATGTTAACTTGCCTGGCAAGCTATTTTAATGAAACTTGGTGTGATAATTGGAATTGATAAGACGCCGGTCAAGTTCAAACTTGTCAATTTTCATGAACGGTCTTTTTTTATTGCCCTGTAATTTTATTGTGGATGTAACAGAAGCTACAATTATCAGTGGATTTTGATGAAACTTATTGTGAGCTTTGGAATTGATAAGACAGTGGTCAAGTTCAAATTTGACGACTTAGATGAAGAGTTTGATTGTGTATATAGATGCTATCAATCAAAGGAAAAAATGATTTAACAATGCTGATGTGTGGGCGTAGGTTACCTTGCCTGGCAAACTATTTTATCATTTATATTGATGTTGGTTAAGTTTGAATGTGATGATTTTGTGAAAAACAGTTCTGGAGTTGTCTCAGTAAAGCAATAAACAATAATACATCAATACATTTACTGCCAAGAGAGTGTATCAAACTTGACCACTGTGATTTTTAGTGAATTAAAATTATATTTTGTGTGTATAATATTATCTAACAGAAAGTCCAAATTTTGGTTCATTTCTACAAATACTAATGGAGTTTAATAATAATAATAATAATAACAAACTCTTTATTTTACAGGGGTCAGAATTAGGCCCAATACACAAGGACATGGTCTCACATTCAGCCCATAGAGACAAATATAAACTCTTTATTTTACATGGGTCAGAATTAGGCCCAATACACAAGAACATGGTCCTGTCTCACATTCAGCCCATGGGGCAATACATTGGGGGAAAAAAAAATCGAAAATACATAATATCTCAATATACAATTCGTCTAAAAATACACAGGTACATGTGCATCAAATGGACAGATCTATGTTCCGGAGATCAGGTTTCAACCTGTGTTAAAACAGAAATATACTTTAAAGTGGGCATATCTTGCTAGGCAACCACTTGTTATTAATAAATGTACATGGTTTAAACTTAGAACTTTCTTTCTTTTATTTCAGTGTGAAATGAATGCAGTCTTTAGATGTGTAGATTTTCACAATGGAAGAGGAATAATTCCAAACTCAAGTTCCTTACAAGTTAAAACAAATTGTATTGAAAAAGTTCAGTACCTATTACCAAGGTTAACCAATCCAGTATGGAAAGGAAATTGTCTTAGGGAATTTCATACATGTAGGTCATTATGTTCTTCAGAATCTGATGGAAACAACAAAACAAGTAAAGAACCAGATAACATTTCTACTGATTCTGATGGAAACAACAAAACAAGTAAAGAACCAGATAACATTTCTACAGTTTCTGGTGGAAACAACAAAAGAAGTAAAGAACCAGATAACATTTCTACAGTTTCTGGTGGAAACAACAAAACAAGTAAAGTACGAGATAACATTTCTACAGTTTCTGATGGAAACAACAAAACAAGTAAACCAGATAAGAGTTCTACAGTTTTTGAGAAAAGTAAAATTGGAAGAAAAAGTACTAAGAATTTTATGTGTGACATCTGTAGTAAATCATTTACCTCAAATAGTTCCCTAACAGTTCATCAAAGAATTCATACTGGAGAGAAACCCTTTACATGTGATATTTGCAATAACTCATTTCGTTATAAAAGTCATTTAACAGTTCATCTGAGAACACATACTGGAGAGAAACCCTATACATGTGATATTTGTAATAAGGCATTCAGTCAAAGTGGTGATTTAACAAGACATCTGAGAACACATACTGGAGAGAAACCCTATACATGTGATATTTGTAATAAGTCATTTGGAAGAAAACATCATTTAACAACCCACATACTGGAGAGAAACCCTATACATGTGATATTTGCAATAACTCATTTCGTAATAAAAGTCATTTAACAGTTCATCTGAGAACACATACTGGAGAGAAACCATATACATGTGATATTTGTAATAAGGCATTCAGTCAAAGTGGTGATTTAACAAGACATCTGAGAACACATACTGGAGAGAAACCCTATACATGTGATATTTGTAATAAGTCATTTGGAAGAAAACATCATTTAACAACCCATCTGAGAACACATACTGGAGAGAAACCCTATACATGTGATATTTGCAATAACTCATTTCGTAATAAAAGTCATTTAACAGTTCATCTGAGAACACATACTGGAGAGAAACCCTATACATGTGATATTTGTTATAAGTCATTCAGTCAAAGTGGTGATTTAACAAGACATCTGAGAACACATACTGGAGAGAAACCCTATGCATGTGATATTTGCAATAAGTCATTTGGAAGAAAACATCATTTAACAACCCATCTGAGAACACATACTGGAGAGAAACCCTATACTTGTGATATTCAGTCATTCAGTCATTCAGTGATAAAAGTTATTTAAACACACATAAAAAGACTCACAAGGACTGATTTTTTCAGTTAGATATTTTGAACTATGTTTTTAGGCTGGTACTAGTAGTATTTCAACTGTATTTCAATGTGTGGTTATATTTATAGAGAATTAAGAAAACTTATCTTAGTTGCTCTTAAATTGCAGTACCTGAAGTAAAAATTTTAGTGCACTGGTCTTATTGATATAGTATTTTTTTTACAAGATAATGGAATTATGAAATCAGTTGATTAAATACAAATATGAATTATTAAAATCTTATTTTAATACAATTGATTCTGTTGTAGATTATATGAATATTACAACCCCTGTTTAATTCATAAAGTTTGTTATTATTTGTATTTGTAGATTATATTCATATTACAACCCCTGTTATATTTGTAAAGTTTCTTATTATTGGTAGTTGTAGATTATATTCATATTACAACCCCTGTTAAATTTAGAAAGTTTCTTATTATTGGTATTTGTAGATTATATTAATATTACAACCCCTGTTTTATTAATATAGTTTGTTTAGATTAACGTATCTCAATAAATTGGAGAGTTTTCTAAAGGGAGTCAACTGTATTTAAGTCAAGACCACAGTAATCGTATTGTTCCATAACATTTAGCACAAGACGGCAACAAATATATCATTCAAACTGCACGAACAAATAAAAGTTTAAATAGAAATATATAAACTATGTTTAACATCAACTCGGATAAGATACAAATATACTGTCAACTCATATTTCTTGATTTCAGATGACAACTTAATTTCAGCAATAAGCCACATTGCGACAGGTGCTGGAGTATGCCACCTATCAATGCCCCACAATCTGGCAGGAAAATAAGAATCAAACAGCTTAAGAACAATAACAAAAGCAACACCTTTTGGTGACAATTCATTTTTATACGCCCACATGAAAATGTGGACGTATATTGGTATCACCCCTGTCGGTCGGTCGGTCCGTCCGTCCGTCAACAATTACTTGTGTATGCGATACAGGCCAGAGTTTTTATCCCTATGTTAAAATTGACTTGTGTACGCAATAGAAGCTGTAGTTTTTATCCGATTTGAATGAAACTTGGTATGTGTATTCATCTTGATAATATCTCACCAGATGTCTGTTTATGAGTTATTGCCCTTGATTAAATGAGAAAATGTTAAAATTTACTTTTGTACGCAATAGAAGCTGTAGTTTTATCCGATTTGAATGAAACTTGGTTGTATATTCATCTTTATAACATCTCAGACAAGTTAAAAAATGGTGCGATTCCAGATGTCGTTTTATGAGTTATTGCCCTTGATTAAATGAAAAAACATGGAATATTCTGTTTGCTGAAGTGGGCGTATGTTAATAGCCTCCTGATGAACATTTATCAAATTTGCACACAAGTACATAATGTCAATTTGTTGAAAGGTACATATTATCCCACAATTATCTTTTACTTTACAAAATTTACTGTTTTCAAAGGTCTAAAGGAGGATATCTATAAAACGAAGACCGAAGACGGAAGACCTCTATAAAACGAAGACCCAACTATAAAACGAGGACCCACTCAACTATAAAACGAAGACCCAACTATAAAACGAAGACCCACTCAACTATAAAACGAAGACCCAACTATAAAACGAAGACCCACTCTACTATAAAACGAAGACCCACTCAACTATAAAACGAAGACCCAGCTATAAAACGAAGACCCAACTATAAAACGAAGACCCACTCAACTATAAAACGAAGACCCAACTATAAAACGAAGACCCACTCAACTATAAAACGAAGACCCAACTATAAAACGAAGACCCACTCTACTATAAAACGAAGACCCAACTATAAAACGAAGACCCACTCTACTATAAAACGAAGACCCAACTATAACTATCTGATACAAGATTTAAAGTGATACATTACTTAGGATTGCTGTATTTTTCTGATTATGATTATGTCAATTAGAACTTTTCTTTCTAGGGTTTAGAAAATGATTAATAGAGCTAGTCATTTTGGCATAAAATGAAGTATAAACAAATTTTCCTTCAATGTCAGGACTTCAAAGAGAATTAGTCTTGGTATCTGATTCCTGTTGGGATAAAGTAAAGATTTTTAGGTCTCATGGTCTCTTGGTTTGGCTTGGCTAAACAAAACGATAGGCTAAAAATATTCTCACTGCCTATAATCATAGAACTGTAACCAGTCGTCTGTATAAACAGGTTAAATAGCCGATCACAGACACCCTATTTTAATGATTTAACGGCTAGAATAGGCTTGGATTCTGCGCACTGTAACATTACTTTTGTAAACATTCATCTCGGCATTTTGTCACCTCGAACTAAGGTATGTTTTGGAAAAAAACGTAAATTATATGATGGAATAAATATAACACAAATATCGATGATATCCATAATAAAGACAAGCGTGAGGGACGACCCTTAACACTTGCATAAAAGATCATTAGGCCTAGCAATACGACGACAAAAACCGCTAATCCGGAAGCCAACCTTTAAAGTGAAGGTTAATGTGGATAACCTGATCACATATCAAAAGGAAAGAAAGAATATCTGCAATTGAAAAGCAGAAACAGACTTTTACTGCACTTTTCTGTAAACAAAGGGGACAAACAATTGTTAACGCTGACCACACACCCAATTAAATCAGATACCAAGACTAATTCTTTGTGAAGTCCTGACATTGAAAGAAAATTTGTTTATTTTATGCCAAAATGACTAGCTCTATTAATCATTTTCTAAACCCTTTGTCCTGATTTCACTTCAATTGTATTCTGTATTACACAGGTGGCATCTAGAAAGAAAAGTTCTAATTGACATAATCATAATCAGAAAAATACAGCAATCCTAAGTAATGTATCACTTTAAATCTTGTATCAGATAGTTATAGTTGGGTCTTCGTTTTATAGTAGAGTGGGTCTTCGTTTTATAGTTGGGTCTTCGTTTTATAGTAGAGTGGGTCTTCGTTTTATAGTTGGGTCTTCGTTTTATAGTTGAGTGGGTCTTCGTTTTATAGTTGGGTCTTCGTTTTATAGTTGAGTGGGTCTTCGTTTTATAGTTGGGTCTTCGTTTTATAGTAGAGTGGGTCTTCGTTTTATAGCTGGGTCTTCGTTTTATAGTTGAGTGGGTCTTTGTTTTATAGTTGGGTCTTCGTTTTATAGTTGGGTCTTCGTTTTATAGAGGTCTTCCATCTTCGGTCTTCGTTTTATAGACACCCGTCTAAAGGAAGTATTAGAAAATTTTGTGTTCTCAACAGGCTTGGTCATCTGTCTCTAAAATACGTAGTATTATTTAGAGTCAACATGTCGGTCTAAGTCTTTCGATATTCAATCACAATAATTCAACATAGCATCATGAAAATCTTGAACTAGTCAAAATAAAAGTAGACCACAACATTTTTTCAACACTCTCACTGCACACAAACAAACAAATTTTTTTAAATTAAGATTAACCTTGAACTTGAAATACTCTCATTTCATAATATCTGAAAGAAAGTGCAATTTCAGACATTAAATTCCAAATCTAGACCTAAATATATACATGCTAAAACCCCAAGATAGAGAGTTTTGAAAAATAACACAGACTATATTTGTATACAATCATTAGCTTATAATGTTTTGGTTAGTCCTATATATAATATAACAATACAAAAATTTGGTGGTTTGAATTTCATCTGCAGGGGTTCAAATTAAAACTCGCCCAGTCGCAATTGGCAACCGAAAATTCTACTGAAACTAAAATCCTGGTAAAGGTTGCCCAGCTGGCAACCTTTTTTTGGACTACTTTCGCTTTATATCGGAATTTTATGTTAGCTGTGCAATTATCACAAAACAAAATCTGGGTGTGAGGGATTGACTTTGTTGTCCAGTCTTTTAACTCTCACATAACTGTTTTTGAAGACCGGAAGATTGTATTTTTGTTATTTCGTTTCATAAAATATTTCTTCTGTAATTTTCTTATAGCCTGTAAACATCCATCTTCTAAATTCTTGTGGAGATTTTTAGAGGGTGTAATTAAACTGGAAACTGGAACAAAAAGAAAGAATGACTATTTCATTTTACTAAAAAAATTACACCTAAAAATTTCAATGGGCCCAAAAACATTGTATGTTAGGGGCCCAGTGGGCTCCTGAAGTGACTGTCTTAATTTAAATCCCTGGGATGAGATTAACGCGTTTCACCGGCAATTAAAATACAAGTAAAGAATATTTTATTGATTTATGGTAAAGAATTTTGATATTGAAAACGGTAGATCTTGTGAAAGAAATAAAGTTGGTAGATTTGGTTTGTGGTAGTTAAGGGCCCAGTATGTTCCTGACCTGGTTTTCTTAATTTCAGCCCCTGCTGCTGATAATGCTGTTGACAGCCCTGGTGGTTTACTTTCATTTTGACTAGAATTTTTGTAAAGAAACCAAGTTTTAGTCAGGATTTCATATGACATATTGCAGAGTTTTCAACAAGAATTCTAGCAAAAAAAAGGTATAGAAGATTGAATTTTGTGATTTAATATGGAAGGAGATGGTAAATTATTCAACTTGAGCGTACAACTTTTGCTCCTGTGAAGAGTAACTCGTACATTATACTAAAACACTGCTGTAGAAAGTCAGACCCCTTGCTCCCCCCTTAAAAACGTCCTATTTTGCCCACCTCAGGACCTTGTAATTCGACTTTTGCTTACAAATTTGATTTATGTGTCATTTTGACCAGTTTAATGTCATAACCAAACCTACTTGCGTTTGTGGATTAACATGAGGAGTGGAAATGTCAAAAAGACAAAAACATTTTTTTGTCAGTATTTTGTGACATAACAATGATTATTTTAGGGAATGATGCAGGTAATATAGGGCTGGGAGATATACTGGTATGATGATATATACTGGTATGAGTATTGATACCTTTAGTAATATCGTCTGATGAGTAAAGAATCGAAATATCGTTTATTCCGCGATATACCTTTTTAGATAAATTATATCTTAGCTGATATACTTCAAATATTGTCTTGTTAAAAAAACGTAGCATCCTAGAAACGAGGAGTAGTATGTTTCTGTTGTTACTAGAAATAGACTGTTGTTCAACCTACTGTCTACAGGCCTTTCACTTTCCTTTCTTTCAATTCTTGTACTATATGGTGTTTATTAGATACATATTATGTATTTATAATGCGACTTCATAACACTTGCTCCATTTGTAAAACCGATAAACTTATTCGATACGCTTACGGCTAGGGCTAGATCTAATTATCACTATAGGATGAAAGTGCCGTTCCGACAAATTTGGGTCAGTCAGTCTCCTTTCAATAATATTATGCTGTGACCTATGACCCGTGAATCCATTAACCGTGACGGCACCGAATCAGTAAGCCCTATTATGACCTAGGCCTATAGTAATAAAAACCCAGTGCTGTTCTTAGAGGAAACTAATGATTGATGGATATTTAAAAGAAAATGAAATATTGGATAACGATGACAGAAATATACCTGGTTGATTATAGAAATATACCTGGTTGATTATAGAAATATGCCTGGTTGATTATAGAAATATACCTGGTTGATTATAGAAATATACCTGGTTGATTATAGAAATATACCTGGTTGATTATAGAAATATACCTGGTTGATTATAGAAATATACCTGGTTGATTATAGAAATATACCTGGTTGATTATAGAAATATACCTGGTTGATTATAGAAATATACCTGATTGATTATAGAAATATACCTGGTTGATTATAGAAATATGCCTGGTTGATTATAGAAATATACCTGGTTGATTATAGAAATATGCCTGGTTGATTATAGAAATATACCTGGTTGATTATAGAAATATACCTGGTTGATTATAGAAATATACCTGGTTGATTATAGAAATATACCTGGTTGATTATAATATAAGAGTTATTTTAAGTTATTGTTAATTTTGTTATGTTTAATTGTGTTGAATATTTTTTTTTTTTTTTTATCTTGAAAAATGTTTATTCAAAATATATACATATATGTACATGTACATAATAATATAATAATAATAATAATAATAATAATAATAATAATATAATAATAATAATAATACACAATGCATAAATACAATTTACAGTTGTAAAAACTATTTTTTTTTCTTTAAAATATATATGTACATGTGCTATTTAAAACCGTGATGCATTTACAGGTAAAAGCAGAGCCTGTCTTAGTATATACAAAAGCAATGGCCTTGCAAAAATGATGTTCCAGGGAGAAAAAAAAAAGAACAACTAAAAAATTATATAAAAAGATTGAAAAAACATGTTTAACTATTTAGTTGTAAAATGGAAAATAAACGAAACTGGGAAACCAAGTGGTTATATGGGTCAGTAGGCAAGCCAATTATTTTTACCAAAAGTAGGTCAGTAGAGCATGACCTATTTTAAACGTGCAGGAAGTCTACTATACTGTAGTCTTATAGTAAAAATGAAGAAAAAAAGAAAAAAGAAAGATTTGAGTACACTAAAATAAGATATGAGGTTAAATCAAAAATATGGAATTATCAGAATTAAAATAAACTATGAATTACATAATTATGAAAGTTTGACAATAGTTTGTATGTTAATTACATCAATATATGGTGGATAGGACAAAAGTTTTTTTGAAATTACTGTCTTGAAGGAAATAATACAAATGTTTAACATGATATTCTAGGAGCTTTATAAAAAGAGGCATTACATCAACAAATCTGCTGTTTTTGACATATAAATTTCTACGTCTGATAATTGCTAATCTAACAAATGATAAAATTATATTAAGAATATTGTTAATCTTTTTACAGCTAGATAATTTATAAGATAGTCAAATATATAAATGGAGTTGGTTTCCAGTAAAACCTGAAGGCATAAAATCAATAAGTAAATTTCTGAACTAATTCCTGTATCTTAGGACAAGAAAGAAATAAATGTTCCATATCTTCAATATTATCAGTATTAAAAAGTTTACAAACAGGAGAATCTATCATCTTGTATTTAAATAGCTTTGCATTTGTATAAATAATATTATGAGCAATTTTAAAATCATTAACAGTGCAATCATTACCTTGATAAGAAATAAATACATTGGGCCACATTATTTTGAAATCTATGGTAGGAAATAAAGTTAACCAGAAGTTAATGTTGGGGAATGTGAAATATTGGATCTAAGAGTATTGTAGATAGAGGAACATTCTGACATATTGACCTCAGTGTCATTGGAAGGAAAAAATAATTCAAGCTCGCTATGGGTGGTGTTTCTATTTTCAATCTGTTGAATCCATTCTTTAGGTAAGGATGATATAATGTTATATTTCCCTTCAATGACACAGGAATTAATATTAATATTTCTCTCACTGAACCTCTCTAAGATTCTATCAAAGGGGAGTAAGCTAAAATCATCATAACATATAATATCTGAAATAGTAGTCATTTTACAATCAATGAAAGGTTTAAAATTCAAGTGGCGTCCATTATAGGTTATAAAAGGATTGAAAAATATGGGTTGATTAACTAACATATTAATATTTACAGGTTTAACAAGAATCTTATTATTAATATTATCCCAAGCAATTAATAGACTTTGATAAAAGGAGGGAAAACAATTAAATCCTTGTTTGATTGTTTTCATATAGAAAGCAGATATAGTTAAAGAACATTTCAAATATAGTGACAAATAAAAGCTTAAAATAAATTTCCATGTAAATACACAAGATATGTCTTCATATCTCTTAAGCCAAATTAACCTAAAGGCTTGTTGTCTAAGTAAAATATTTGGTATATTAAGCTCTCCATCTTTAAAATTCCTAATTACAGTAGTATTTTTAATGAGTGTAGGTTTTCAATGCCATAAAAATTTTTTAATAGAAGAATTTATATCTGTGACAACAGTCAGGAATATCAAATACCCTTAAGACATACCAAATTTTACTCAAACATAGTGAGTTTATAATAACAGATTTTCCTATCAGAGATAAATTTCTCTGGGTTCATATATTAAGGATAGATTCGATACTTCTAACTCTGCTGTCCCAGTTGTACTTCATACAAAGTGTTGTATTGGGTCCTAAATAAATACCCAAGATTTCTACACATTCTTTTATTATGCTCAGTTTTATAGTAAGTGAAATAGGAACATCTGCGGCTGCGCTTAAGGGTAAAAGTTGGGATTTGTCCTCATTAAATTTAGCACCCGAAGCATGACAGTAAGGTTTTAGAGCAGTAAATACATTTATAACTGAAGCTGAGGAAGATACAGTAATAGTACAATCATCTGTATGTTGATATATAATACAGGGATTAGTGTTAGAGGTCCATGTACGCCTAAGGAATACACAACGCCTATCAATAGTAACCTTTATTACATGCACATCCGTACATACAGAACGCCAGGTCTAAACTGACGCTAAACGTCTCATGCACGTGACATGAGTATATTGTTCATGCACGGGATATCTATTTATAGATATAACCTCAACATTAACTATAATTATTTTTTTTCTTTCTCTTATTCTTTTTAAATTGTTATTGATAAATTTGTTCATTGGATAAAAATGTCCTTATAGTACATTTAAAATCTTCTGTTTTATATTTTTTGTTATTTTGTATTAAAAATATATTTAATCACATCTCACACTAGTTTTGATTCTAGCAATCATTGGGTTAGACTACCCTCCTGCTTTAAGGGGATTATTCTGCCCCACTCATTTCACTTCCACATTTTTTTATTTTTAAAACCCCACTTTTTAAAACACATAAGAGTTTGTATGCCGACGCTCCACGTTTTGTCATGCAATCTGCAAGCTGATCACCCGTAGGACACCAAGTAACTGCAGTTAATTCTCCATTTTTAATACTTTCTTGGATAGCAGCAATATCTATTCGCAGGCGTTTATCGTCTTGTGGAATATACAGACTCTACCACACTTTTATTGTCAACATATGCAATAATAGGAATATCTTTGGAATTTCCAAGGAGCTCAAACAGGACACTACGATAATAAAAACATGCCTCTATAGACTCTTGTAAGGCAAGAGCTTCAGCAGCGATAGTTGACCTAACAACACGCTTGATCTTATGCGCTTGCCAGGCTATTGGACAGCTATTTAATTCTCCATCCATAATCCAGATTACATACGCTCCCATACTTCCAACACCATCACAAATATTGGCATGAGAAGCGTCTGAATGAATCACAAAACTCCAATTTTTAACATCACCCAGTTTAGGGAAATATATCATTGACTGTGTCTCTTTAAGTTTCCTTATAGCCTTAATAGCTCTGCACAGATCACCCACAGTTCCTGATTTTAGTCTCGTGCTTAGTTCAATGGTCTCAAATGCCATATCAGGTCGCGATCCCCTCACAGCACAATTTAAACGTCCAACAAGTTGTCGAAACAAAGTTTGTTCCTGTTTTGATAATGTCACATTTTTGGAAATAGCCCTTTTAGGACAAATTACACCATTCACTAAGTTTTCAACATATGCAGTCTGATCTAGAATTATTCCGCCATTGTCATTTTTAATTTGAAACCCTACATAAGTAAAATCTTTTTCTTCAACCTTACCGGCAGAGAATCTCTCCCTAAGTCTACACATCACCTTCTCAAACCCATTTTTTCCAGCATGTAGGAAATCATCAACGTGGAGGCAGATCATTCCTGAAATTGAGCTACTGGAACTTTTATATAAAAACAGAGCATGATCCAATTTTGATTGAGAACAACCGAGCTTCAAAAGTTCATCCTTTACGCTTAGAAAGAATTGTCTAGCACCATCATTCAAGCCATACAGACAATGATTAAGTTTCCATATGATGCCATTAGGACAATTTGCTTCTACAGGGGGGGAAATGAAAACATCACGCTGAAGTTTTTGACCTTGCAAAAAGGCTGACTTAATATCTGTAGTTTTTACAGTCCAGTTTTGATGCGAGGCATAACAAAGAAATAATCTCAAAATTTCTTTACTCACAGTAGGACTGTCTCTCTGAACATCATTTTCCTCCTCAAACCCTCTAGCAACCAGACGAACCTTCACACCATTTTCTTTTTGCACCAGCACCCAGCGTGTTGAAATCAGACTTTGGCCTTCATCCTTTACTTCCTCGTAGGCATTGAATGACTTAAATCTTTCCAACTCTTCATCTTTCGCGATGAAATTTGCTTCTGTTTGATTATTCGGATGTGAGACAACCACATTTACAGAGTCAGTTTCTTCCCACTCCACATCATCAAGGTTAACACTAATATCTTCACCAGTATTGAGACGCACGTTGTACCAATGAGGATGTTTACTAGTAGTCTTACTAGCTCTTCCAAGGATTTTAGCTGACAACCAAGAGTCTTTTTCTTTGAAAATAATTGAATCATCTTTCTTCAAATTCAATTTCTGTTTTAGGCTTGGATCTGGCATAACTGGTAGGCCTATATACTCTTTAAAAATTGACTCATGCTTTTCCTGAGGATTCTCCATGGTTGGCATTATGGCAGTTGGCTGTACAGATGGCTGTACATCATCAGGTTGGTTTTCGGGCTGAGAGTAGGATTCTTCATTAATTTTTGTCAATCGATTTGGGGAGACTCGTACAAAAATTCCACAATGACGTACAAATACAACTTTCCCATCCTGGAAGACAACCTTACCAGGACCCAACCACCTTTCCTTGCCTTCACGTTTGTAATATACTGAATCACCATTGTCAAAGACTTGTTCAGCGGCACGCATTTTAGAACGCAAAGCCCTTCGAATTCGTTCATTCGCCTCACTTTCAACGAATGCTTTCCGAGCGGCATGTAGTGTGTTTAAGTGGTCAGAAAAAATCTCACTGGTTGTGGTTCCCTCCAATGCTGGTTGCTTGTAATTCATTGTGTTTGGTGCGTTAGGATTTCTACCAAATACAAGTTGATGAGAACTGAAACCATTCCACATTTGTAGGGCATTTCTTGCCATATTTTCCCAGGATAAAAGTGTCTTTAGATCAACATCCTGATTTTCAGCTTGTAATTTTAGAAGCATAGAGTCAGTTATGGCATGCACACGTTCACAAAGTCCATTCTGGAATGGGCTGTACCCAGCAGTTGTACACAGCTTAATGTTGAGGATGGAGCTGACCTCCCTCAACTCATCAGAGTTAAATTCACCACCATTGTCTGTCATTAGGGATTGCATCACACCAAACACTCCTACCCATTTCACCATTAAAGCATCTATAATGTTTGAAGTCTTTTTCCTATCAACAAAGACAGATACTGTAAAACGAGACCACATGTCTATTATATTCAAAATCCAAAGTTTATTTTGCCAGTGTTTCAAATCCATGGCAACTTTCTGGTTAAAGGTTTTTGCCATAGGTAATGCCACAACAGGTCGAGCAGGGGTTTTTGCATATCTCTTGCATAGCAGACAATCAGAAGTTATTGATGCGAGGTCACTTTTCATTCCATCATCCCATACACCGGCATCTTTTAACAAGGCTATGAGTCGGTCTTCAGGTGGATGTGCAAATTGTCTGTGTAACTTTAAAAGGCCCTTCTTATCTAATTGTTCCACTACAGAACACACAGATTCAACAGAGATTTCATTCATTTTATCTATCGGGATACAGTAATGTCCTGAAGACGTAAAGTTTAACAGAACATCTTTACCAAGGATCTCTGCTGTGTCATTTGCTAAGTCCAGTTTTATTCCGGCTCGTTTCATGGCAGTTCTTGACAGCAGGAGGGGTATGTCTGAATCCACCACATCTGTTTTGATAGTGATATCTTCCCCGGCAACATAAGCTGGAATTTCATACTCGTTTATTGATTTCAACACAGTACCCCTACCAAACTTAAAATGTCTCTTTCCACTACGTTGCACCACCTTCAGTCTATCTTGGTTTGGTAATGAGTCCACATATGTTTTCATCCAATTTTGTCCACAGACTGTGGAGCACGCACTATCTAATACAGCGCAACTCCTAGCTTCCACGCCAAGTTGGTAGTTTTCACTTGAAGAGTTTCCTGTGAATAGTACAACATACTCGTTCTTTTCAGTTATATTAGCAGATTCAAGGTTCCCGTAGCTGTCGGGACAGTCCTTGATCAAATGTCTAAAGGATCCACACGCTTTGCATTTAAATAATCGCCCATCAGCACCAGTAGGATTTAGTTTCCGTTCCCTAGAGAGAAAATGATACGACGGTCTCTTTGCATTATCAAATTGTCTTTGGCGGTACACTGGTGCGTTCCTAACGGATGAGTGACTCCTACGACCCCTGTTCATGCGAGATCTTGTCCAATAAGCTTCTTCTGACAGGTAAGCTGGCTCAAGCTTGATGCCTTTAGTACTATCTTCAGAAACAATTCCATTATCACCTTTGAATTTTAAAAGTGAGGCTTTAGCTTGCATATAGAGTGTCTCTTTCTCTAAAAAATTCATCCCGGTCAGCACTAAAAGTTTTTCATCCTGTTTCACATTGGACTTACGCAACAGTTTGAATGCCAAAATTTCTGAGGGTAATGTCATTTTTAGCTTTTCAATTTTTCTGTATTTCAGGTCAAAACGATCCACAAAATCTCGCATGGATTCATCTGGTAATTTCTTGCAATCTTCAAATTCCTCAAATTTTTGTAAGGCATCTGCCAGATCATCCTTCCCAAGATGTGTATCAAAAAATTGTACTAAAACTTCGAATCCATCGTCTTTCTTCAAATCGATAATTTCAATCTGATCAAAAACTTTTTCCCTAATGGGGTCGTCTTCTGGAAGAGACAGCGCTATCACAACCCCCTGCTTACTTTTAGGTAAGTCAGTAATCTCACGCCAGGCACGTAATTCCTGCTTGTACCTTTCGTACGGCTTAGATTTGGTAAAAATCGGCGGATTTACCTTCGTTGACATATTGTTTATCAATAAGGGTGCGACCTTTCTGGTACAGGTAAACTCCCAATCAATCAGCTCCGATTCTCCGATGAATATGGAATCTTCAGCAACGAAATAGCTCACCAAGTCTCCGTAGACCGTACACAACACCAAAATACACAAAATTATTAGTCCGATAGCCTTAGAAATTATCATTTATGCAAAGATATCGTTGTTATTGTCCAAAATTGTTCAACTTCCGTTTTTAATCCGCCATCTTTGTCCAACAGCACTCTGGGAAAATCTCGTTCACCAATATGTCGCTTACGTCGCTGATAAATTTTCAGCAAAATTCACAAATAAAGTTAAATCGGGAAAAGTACTCTTTCCTTCTAGCAACCACGCTCTGCTACCATTTGTTAGAGGTCCATGTACGCCTAAGGAATACACAACGCCTATCAATAGTAACCTTTATTACATGCACATCCGTACATACAGAACGCCAGGTCTAAACTGACGCTAAACGTCTCATGCACGTGACATGAGTATATTGTTCATGCACGGGATATCTATTTATAGATATAACCTCAACAATTAGGACTGAAGGGGATTGGTATTTCATGAATATTGTTACCAGCTCTAATAATACAATTTATAGGTTGGGCAGTTAGAACATACAGTAAAGCACTTAATACTTTAATGTTTTTCAATTTCAAATAAATCTTAATTTTGGAATAAAAAAATGTGTTATGTTACTATTGACATTGCCACAAATTCTCATACAATGGCTCATTAGACTTGTCCTTCAAGAACAAGTAAAGTCAGCTTGAACAAAATGGTCACTACACACTGTAGCATGTTTTGATGGAAGCCAATCCTTTCGGCTAATATTTTTAACCCATTTTGCATGAACAACTTGATCTTTTGGAAATCTAATTAAAAAGAAAAAGAAGAAATAATAAGAATTCAAATGTTCAATTAGACAGTTATATAGCAACCCAGTGGACAGATTGAAAATGGGCTAAAATGCCATGTGTGGGAATGTTATATATATGATAATAGATCTAGACCTAATGGCTAAATGGGTATAGTGAATTATTTAGTAGGACTAGGCTACCGGTAGCCTTTTCAAAGCTTTAGGCTTAGGCTAGGCTACTTACTAAAGAGTGAATTTCTGAGTTTCAAACATATCCTTCTTACATAAGTTCATGTAGAATGTCGAAAAAAAAAGTTTTAAGGCCCAAATAGGTGCAAAAATCAATTCCGTTTCTAATCTATTAATAAAAATATATTCTTCAGGAAGTGTCTTCCGGTAGGTCAATAGAGTGAGTAGCAGACACACACCACACTCGCTGCACTTGAATGCTATTTTGCTAACGGACGCCATTATGTCTTCTGTCTCTTCCATCTCCGACTCGGAAGACCCAGAAGACCTTCCAGAAGAGGAAGAGGACAAATCGAGCGGACAGAATAGATCTTCCAGAATAAGAAGGCGACGAATCGAGTCGACCTATGGAGCGGTGCGTCTTTTTTCACAACCGAAGACTACCGAATACTACCGATGACCACCGAAGTCCACCGAAGACCCAAATTTTATATCTAAATCATTTCTAACAGCTCTTATGGGCAATTGTTTCATCACGTGAATGCACAATGTTCCATCTAACAAGCTATGACAAGTAAAAAACTAAGTTATTTAGTTAACAATGCTGTATGGGTACAACAACACCCAAGTGGAATTAAAATGAAAAGACAGAGGTTTGAATAAAGATGAATAGCAATATTCTTGTTGAGCATAGTTTTGTTAAATTGTTGTCTTACCCGAACGTAATAACATTTTGCCCAATCATATCGCAGACGATACAATATATGTAATTGGTTTTCTATATGTATACAGAACAGAAACCATGCCACACTCGGATCATCAACATATTGGATAGTTAATTAGAGATTAAGGTGTTGACATGCGATTTAATTACTATTTACCATCATGTCTACTGTGCATAAACGTAAAGTTAAATATTCTAAACGTTCCGCGTTTTCCCATGTGGTATTTGTCGTAAGAACTGTACATCTAAATCGGTACAATGTAACTGTTGTGGTTACTGCTATATGGTGGCCTACCGCTATCATTCAAAGAATTAAGTAATACTTTAAAAGTTTACGAAAAAAAGTATGTTAAAAACATTTAAATTTAATTCTAAATGAAATTTTATTCATAAAAAAAGATAAAAGTAAAAATAAATCTAAATCAAAATGAAAGTAACTTAAAAAAAAATTAAAAACGAATTTCCCCCGAAAACAAAATGAAAAACAAAACTAAACTAAGATCAAAATAAAAATTCGTAAAAAATGGAAATGAAAAAAAAAAAAATTAAATTAAAACAAAAGTAAACAGAAAGCAAAGTTAAAAAAAGTGTAGAGCCTATAGCTATCATAGTATACCACAATGCATTGCACTCAGGTCGATTTATCTTCTTTAGATGGCGATTTGTCTATAAGGGAAACTACTCTTTGTTTTATTTACATAAAATGACTGCTTATTTCAGAAGCAATGGATGAGAATTACGTTTGTCAAGACATTCAAAGGAATGAAATGACTGATTTTCTCAAAAGAGATTATAGCCAATATAGATAGATCATTCCTACACTCGACCGTCGGTTGTGATTCTTTGATATATTACACTGATTTAACTGTATCGATTGAATCGGTGAAGGATGCTTGTCCTTTAGCCATATATGACTGCTAAATAGCTGTAGTGGAAAACTGCTTTGGCTGAAAATATGGAATTCAAATAGTGGTCCAAAACTAATAGGAGCCTTTTTTGCTAAAATTGTAAATTGATGACAGAAAGATATTTGGCCTCGAGATAAATTATCAGTTGAGATATTACACTGATTTGAGATGATACGATGTTATTTAGAAAGTTGTGTTGCAACAATATTTTTGTTATTGGGATGACACTTACTTGGTTTAGCACAAGATTCTAGTGCTGAAAATTGGCTGAGACCCGAACAGGTCAGTTGGCCGAGTGGTCTAGACGGTTGACATTGCTGGCGATTAGGTGCCTGACTCTGAGATCGCTGGTTCAAAACCCGTTCGGGTCTCAGCCAATTTTCAGCACTAGAATATATTATGCTATGCAAGGTAAGTGTTATCCCAATAACGAAAATAGTGTTATTACACTGATTTGACTGTATCGATTGAATCGGTTAATGATGCTGTTGCTGATGAAGCAAATGGACCAGGGGCTCTGCTTTGTTATAGGGCTATGTACAAATAAATAAGGCAAACACATCAATTAAGGTTACCCCGAGATTTAGCTTATGCTGCAATGTCTGAAATAGACCCTGTTGGATTGGAAAATCGTGCAGTTATTGTCACCGCACTTACTGATTACCTTGTGATCATATCACTGATAACAATTTATTTTGGAAGTAAAAAGATAATTTTGTGACCAAATTACTGATAATTTATCTTGAGGCCAAATTACTGTTATTAACTTGTGACCATATATACTAATTTGCCTTGTGACTGTTACTAACTTGTGACGAAATTAAACTTATTGAAACATTACTGTAATTAATTAAATACTTGTAACCCCATTTCTATCATCAATTGACAATTTTAGCAAAAAAGGCTCCTACTATTTGATGTCGATATTTTCAGCCAAGCAGTTTTCCACTACATCTATTTAGCAGTCATATATGGCTAAAGAAAAAGCATCCTTCACCGATTCAATCGATACAGTCAAATGAGTGTAATATATCAAAGAATCTCAACCGACGGTCGAGTGTAGGAATGATCCATCTATATTGGCTATAATCTCTTTTGAGAAAATCAATCATTTCATTCCTTTGAATGTCTTGACAAACGCAATTCTCATCCATTGCTTCTGAAATAAGCAGTCATTTTATGTAAATAAAACAAAGAGTAGTTTCCTTTATAGACAAATCGCCCATCTAAAGAAGATAAATCGACCAGAGTGCAATGCATTGTGGTATACTATGATAGCTGTAGGCTCTACACTTTTTTAACTTTGCTTTCTATTTACTTTCGTTTTAAATTTTTTTTTTTCATTTCCATTTTTTTATGAATTCATTTTAATTGTATTTTTATTTTGATCTAAATCAAGTTTTGTTTTTCATTTGTTTTCGGGGGAAATTCGTTTTTAATTTTTTTTTAAGTTACTTTCATTTAGATTTATTTTTATTTTTATCTTTTTTTATGAATAAAATTTCATTTAGATTTCGGGGAAGGGAGGGATTGAATCTCCCAAATGTACAGGCCTAGGGTGGAACAAATATCTTATTGAGAAATTGGGATCTGGATCTGTTGGATGATTTTCTTCTCTTCTGATCTGAAATTAGAAAAAATAAAATAACTCGCCCGATGGGCGAGTAGTATAGTACCTAATAAGTACAGATTATTTTTAGTTTGCTATGAACAAGGTTGTCATTTAAGTTCTGATTTTTTGAATATGCCACTATCATTTTCTGTTTATAGACATGAGGAAATTTCTCTTGAAGACTCTTATAATGAGCTTGAACTATCTTACTTGCTTTATTACTGGTTGTATTAAATGGAACTACAAAGTGTGCTATGCCTACACTGTGGTGAATATTAAGTCCTATGGGTCTTGCTGTATTCAATGTCTCAATCCAATGGGCTTCTCTAGATTGACGGAATTTGGTAGTTTCATCTTCGGGCAAGTCGATTTCTATGCGCTCAATTGGGGTTAGGGTGAGATCGTCAAGTGAATGGTCGTCAAGATTGAAATGGTTAGAAACAGGCTTGTCTTTTTTTAATTTAATATCTGATCTGTGAGCATTAAAACGAGTGCGTAATTTGTTCTTTGTTTCCCCGATATATTGTTTGGGACATTTTTTACATGAAATTAAGTTTATTACATTCGAGTTTTCACA
>CM060199.1:26975671-27006479 GCA_030562195.1 Nipponacmea schrenckii
TATTATTAAGGGTGAACCCTATTGCAAATCATAAAAATACCGAAAAATATTTAATGAGTTGAGTTAGGTACAATTCTTGACAGTTTTTAATGAAACTAGAGACCCTAGAAAAAAATATGGCGTATATCACCTTGCCTGGCAAGCTATCTTTAATGAAACTAGAGACCCTAGAAAAAAATAGGTTGGAAGGTTGAATATTTCATTCCACTTATTGTAACCTTACTGAAAAGCTTTTATTTGAAATAAATGCTGCCAGTGGGCGTATATTACCTTGCCTGGCAAGCTATCTTCTTATAGCCTGTAAACATCCATTTTCTTAATTCTTGTGGAGATTTTTAGAGGGTGTAATTAAACTGGAAATTGGAACAAAAAGAAAGAACTAGAGCCACACGTGGCACAGAGTGGGACTTTGCTAACGTTGCAAAATTGCAACAAACAGGCCGAAACATCTGATTTTCTGGGAGAAACTGGCCAAAGCAACGAGGTATCTGTGTGCAAAGAATTTTTTGGAAAAATGTTATTTCCTACAGATGTAAAGCGCTGACCGATATAACTGGTAAATTGGAAGTTTACCCGTATGTGCCACGCCCATCTAATTTACTTTTGCGTAAATCTAATCTCATACAAAATATATATTCATGGTACAAATTTGAAGCTTGTACATCTAATAGATCACGAGATATACACAAATACGTTTCAAAAAAGCAAAATGTACTTTAATTTTAAAAGTCCAAAAATTAAATTTTCATTTTAAAAACTTTTGTTGTGCATCGCTGGAAAGAGGACAAAAGGCGCCTTTGGAATGTGAAAAAAATAACCCTCTAAATTAATTAGGTCACGCTCTAGAGCAGTCCAAAGTTGCAAATTTTGCTGCTTTCGAGCAGCTATAAAACCGGAAATAGACGTCAGAAGTCTAATGCCAAATTGTCAACTGATAGCTAAAGTCAGTGACCAATGACCTTGTAAAGGTCAAGGTCACCAAAGGTCAAAGTCACTAGAAACAAGCCCCCAAACTAAAAAAAAAAACTGATTTTTTGCAAATGTCGCAAAATTGCAACAAACAGGTAGAAACATTTGATTTTTTGGGATAAACTGGCCAAAGTAATGAGATATATGTATGCAAGGTACTTTTTTGAAAAACGTTATTTACTGCAACCGTAATTCGCTGACCGATATAAATGGTAAATTTGAAGTTCACCCGGATGTGCCACGCCCATTTCGTTTTTTTGGAGGGGAATCTAATCATATTCAAAATGTATATTCACAGTAAAAATTTGAAGCTTGTACAGCTAATAGATCACGAGATATACACACATACATTTCAAGGAAGCGAAAATACGGCAAAATGTACTTTTCTTTGCAAAAATCAAAAAATTCAATTTTCATTTTACAAACTTTTGTTATATATTGTTGAAAAGAGGACAAAAAACAATCGAAGAATCTGAAAAAATTAACACTCTAAATTAATTAGGTCACGCTCTGGAGCAGCCCAAAGTTGCGAATTTTGCTGTTTTCGGGCAGCTATAAAACCGGAAGTAGACGTCGGAGGTCAAAGTTCAAAGTATCAACTGATAGCCAAGGTCAATGACCTTTGACCTACTAAAGGTCATGGTCACCAAAGGTCAAGGTCACGAGAAATAAGCCCCCAAACTTCGAAAAAATTCAACCGGATGTTGCAAAAAAGCAAAAGCAAAATTCAAAAATCGATTTCCAACATTTTGATCGCAATCGACTAAGCTTTCCAGAAATATAAACATCACACAAATCGCTCTTACTGTAGAGGCCCCATTTTGAGTTTTACAAAAAAGTGACATTTCAAGATGGCGGCCAATGTTTCACTTCCGGTCCGGATTTTTTCTGCTTCGTTTTTTTGTCTTCTAATTTAATTAGGATTGACATAAAATTTGTTGCGATACATCAATTACAGCACAAGTAGGTCAACCGGAAGTTTAAACCCGTTTTACGTTGACATCGGAAATAAAGCAAAAATTTCGACTCTGCCAATGTTTTCATATTCGTGACACTTGAAGGCACCCAAATTTTCAGATCAATCGGTCTAAAAATAGCAAAGTTGCAAAAATGTGCAAAATACGGCAAAAAAATGTGTGCTATGAATTTTCGAATTTCGAAATTTGTAACTGCTATCTTGTTGGAAATTGTTTCAAGTTTTCAAAAATGCAAACCCGAAAAAAATCGATCAAAAATTGCGACTTCTAGAGCTACTGACCGACTTTTTAGGCATGTTGCAACGCAGCACTTCCGGTTGTACAAAAAGGTTCCATTTTATATTTATGCAACACGTCGCCACTACAGAAGGTCTAGAGAAGTTGATATACTGTTGCAACTATTGCAGTCTAGGCGCAGTGAGGTGTGTAAATTTCGAAAAAAAAAAAAAAAAAAAAAAAATTGACAGACCGAAAACAAACTGGGACTTTGCGGTAGCAAAGTCCCATAATGACTATTTTATTTTACTGGGCACCTAAAAATTTCAATGGGCACAAAAAAATTGTATGTTAGGGGTCCAGTGGGCTCCTGACATGACTGTCTTAATTTGAATCCCTGGGATGAGATAAACGCGTGTCAGCGGCAATTAAAATACAAGTAAAGAATGTTTTATTGATTTATGGTAAAGAATTTTGATATTGAAAATGGTAGATCTTGTGAAAGAAATAAAGTTTGTGGTAGTTAGGGGCCCAGTATGTTCCTGACCTGGTTTTGTTAATTTCAACCCCTGCTGCTGATAATGCTGTTGACAGCCCTGGTGGTTTACTTTCATTTTTATACGCCCACATGAAATGGGGGGCGTATATTGTCGTCACCCACATCCGTCCGTCCGTCCGTCCGTCCGTCCGTCCGTCGGTCCGTCCGTCCGTCCGTCCGTCCACAATTGCTCGTAAACACTCTACACGGTGTAATTCTTGACGGATTTAGATGAAACTTAATATGAGTGTTTATGATCACGCAAGGATGAACCCTATTGAAAATCAGCGAAATCGGAAAAAAATTAGTATGAGTTCGTGCCCTTGTTCTTGAATGGCTCGTAAACACTCTACAACGTGCAATTCTTGACCGATTTTGATGAAACTTGGTGTGAGAGTATGTTATAACTCAAGGATAAACCCTATCGAAAATCAGCGAAATCGAAAAACATTTAGTATGAGTTATTGCCCTTGTTCTTGAAAACGCGTTCAATTTTAGCTTGTAAACATTCTTGAGAGAACAATTTTTAATGGATTTTAATGAAACTTGGCCTGAGTATTTGTTATCACCCAAGGATGAAGCCTATTGAAAACCAGTCAAATCGAAAAAAAATTAATATCAGTTATTGCCCTTGTTTTTGAAAACGCGTTCAATTTTTAGCTTGTAAACACTCTAGAAAGCACAGTTATTGACCGATTTTGACGAAACTTGCTGAAATTGTTTAATATCACCCAAGAATGAACCCTTTTGAAAATAGCACATATCGAAATATATTTAATAGGAATTATTGCCTTTGTTCTATAAAATGTGTTGGATTTTTGCCTTGTAAACACTCTACAAGTCACAATTCTTGAGCGATTTTGACATAACTTGGCATGAGTATTTGTAATCACCTAAGGATGAACCCTATTGAAATTCAGTTAAATCGAAAAATATTTAGTATCAGTTATTGCCCTTGTGTTTGAAAACGCGTTCAATTTTAGCTTGTAAGCACTCTAGAAAGAACAATTCTTAATGGATTTTGATAAAACTTGGCTTGAGTATTTGTTTTTACCCAAGGATGAACTTTATTGAAAATCAAATAAATCGAAATATATTTAGTGTCAGTTATAGCCCTTGTTCTTGAAAACGCGTTCAATTTTAGCTTGTAAACACTCTAGAAAGAACAATTTTTAATGGATTTTGATGTAACTTGGCTGGAGTATTTGTTGTCTCCCAAGGATGAACTCTATTGAAAATCGAAAAATATTTAGTACAAGTTATTGCCCTTGTTTTTGAAAACGCGTTCAATTTAACTCGTAAACACTCTAGAAAGAACAATTTTAAAAGGATTTTGATGAAACTTGCTTTTAGTATTTGTTTTCTAAGAAGGATAAACCCTATTGAAAATCAGATAAATCGAAAAATATTTAGTGTCAGTTATTGGGCCTGTTTTCAAAATCGCTTTCAACTTTTGGCTTGTGAACACTCTAAACATTCATTTTTGACAAAACTCGCTGAAATTGTTTAATATCAACCAAGGATGAGCCTTATTAAGAATTAAAAATATCAAAATATTATTAAGGGTGAACCCTATTGCAAATCATAAAAATACCGAAAAATATTTAATGAGTTGAGTTATGTACAATTCTTGACAGTTTTTAATGAAACTAGAGACCCTAGAAAAAAATATATGGTGGAAGGTTGAATATTTCATTCCACTTTTGTTACCTTACTGAAAAGTTTTTATTTGAAATAAATGCTGCCAGTGGGCGTATATTACCTTGCCTGGCAAGCTATCTTGACTAGAATTTTTGTAAAGAAACCAAGTTTTAGCCAGGATTTCATATGACATATTGCAGAGTTTTCAACAAGAATTCTAGCAAAAAAAAGTTATAGAAGGTTGAATTTTTTGATTTAACATGGAAGGAGATGGCAAATTATTCAACTTGAGCGTACAACTTTTGCTCCTGTGAAGAGTAACTCGTACATTATACTAAAACACTGCTGTAGAAAGTCAGACCCCTTGCTCCCCCCTTAAAAACGTCCTATTTTGCCCACCTCAGGACCTTGTAATTCGACTTTTGCTTACAAATTTGATTTATGTGTCATTTTGACCAGTTTAATGTCATAACCAAACCTACTTGCGTTTGTGGATAAACATGTTGTGTTGAGGAGTGGAAATGTCAAAAAGACAAAAACATTTTTTTGTCAGTATTTTGTGACATAACAATGATTATTTTAGGGAATGATGCAGGTAATATAGGGCTGGGAGATATACCGGTATGATGATATATACTGGTATGAGTATTGATACCTTTAGTAATATCGTCTGATGAGTAAAGTATCGATATATCGTTTACACCGCGATATACCTTTTTAGATAAATTATATCTTAGCTGATATACTGCAAATATTGTCTTGTTAAAAAAACGTAGCATCTTAGAAACGAGGAGTAGTATGTTTCTGTTGTTACTAGAAATAGACTGTTGTTCAACCTACTGTCTACAGGCCTTTCACTTTCCTTTCTTTCAATTCTTGTACTATATGGTGTTTATTAGATACATATTATGTATTTATAATGCGACTTCATAACACTTGCTCCATTTGTAAAACCGATAAACTTATTCGATACGCTTACGGCTAGGGCTAGATCTAATTATCACTATAGGATGAAAGTGCCGTTCCGACAAATTTGGGTCAGTCAGTCTCCTTTCAATAATATTATGCTGTGACCTATGACCCGTGAATCCATTAACCGTGACGGCACCGAATCAGTAAGCCCTATTATGACCTAGGCCTATAGTAATAAAAACCCAGTGCTGTTCTTAGAGGAAACTAATGATTGATGGATATTTAAAAGAAATTGAAATATTGGATAACGATGACAGAAATATACCTGGTTGATTATAGAAATATACCTGGTTGATTATAGAAATATACCTGGTTGATTATAGAAATATACCTGGTTGATTATAGAAATATACCTGGTTGATTATAGAAATATACCTGGTTGATTATAGAAATATACCTGGTTGATTATAGAAATATACCTGGTTGATTATAGAAATATACCTGGTTGATTATAGAAATATACCTGGTTGATTATAGAAATATACCTGGTTGATTATAGAAATATACCTGGTTGATTATAGAAATATACCTGGTTGATTATAGAAATATACCTGGTTGATTATAGAAATATACCTGGTTGATTATAATATAAGAGTTATTTTAAGTTATTGTTAATTTTGTTATGTTTAATTGTGTTGAATATTTACGTATTTCGACTTTGGCGAAAACGTATTGTAATCGTTCGGATTATTTTATTTTATTTTTTTTTTTGCGATTCTTGGATGAGTTTGCAGACAAACTGGTAAAAGGTACAGAAATTCTAAATCTACAGTTGATCTTAGAATGATTTCTATTATCAAATAAAACAAAACAGGAAGTTCTATCTCTGACCGGAAGTGAGAACCGGAAGTTGGGGTTTTTTTGCTTTAGCAAGTTTATTTTTTCTTCGATTTTGACCGGATTTTCAGATTTGAAAACTTCAATGGTTTTGTCAACTAACAATTATAGGTTTTATGCAATTAGGTTAAATATTTTACCCACGATTTTAGGGCTGGCAAAATTTATCGAAATTCCGATTAATCGTCGATTACTTACCTGCCGATTACGATTATCAATCTAAAATTCCATAATCGATTATCATGATTCAATAAATTATATCCAATCAATTTTTTCAAACAACTGTTTACAAGATGGAATGAACAATACTATCACAAAACCTACCAAATAATACCGCTATCGACTTTTAATACGACACAATAACAACTATAGGCCTATAAATAACAACAGTGTAGAGCTCCATCTGCTGGGAGGATATGCTACTTTCATTTTCAAATGTACTGTGTTTACGATACTCGAATGTGGTTATCTCCCTTACTTAAAATAGACATGAAAATTCTACCGATTATTAATCGATTATCGGTCGGTGCACGTCACCGATTATTTGCCGATAATCGATATTAAAATCATAATCGATTCCCAGCCCTACACGATTTGCAATGCAATATTCAAGGGTCATAGGCAAAAATTTCAGACCGTGATTTCTCGTTTAATATAAATGGTAAAATTTTGAAACTTTACCAGGTGATTATAATTTTTGAAAAAATGTGAAAAAAAAATTCCACTTCCGGTTTAGCCTGAAATGACGTAATTACGTAACTTCCGGTCTATAACAGCTAGGTGAAAAGTGAAAACTGTTTTATAAATAACTTGTCAATAGTAATTGATTTGACCTAAGTAATTAGGTCAAGCTGCCATATCGGCCGCCATTTTGAATTTTCATTACAATTCTTAAATCCGAAATTCAGACACTACTGATAGACCGATTTTGATGAAATTTAGCACAGAGATACAATGGATCATTATCTACCTTTTCTTGGAGGCCGATTTTTAAATTTCGTATTTTTTTTCGAATTATTCAAATTTCAATTTTTTCAAAATTAGGTCACTTTAACAGCTACGGAAGGTGTGACCCACTTAATCTATGACCTTGAAAATTAAGTCAAATAATATTCAATATATTGTCTACAAGTAGATATTTTTTAATTTAGCTTACTTAAAAAATTCACAGAGATAAGTGTACTTAAATACAGCAAAAATTGATAATTTTCATATTTTTGCCATTTTTAACCGTTACGGAAGGTATGACCTAATTATTTTATGAGTTTGAAAACTAGGTCAAATGATATTCAATATATTGTCTAGATGTAGGTCATTGCAAATTTAGCCTACATAATATTTTAAGGCTCTCGAAATACGTTCATAATTGTAAGCAATTCTAGTTTTTTTTTTTTTTATCTTGAAAAATGTTTATTCAAAATATATATATATATGTATATGTACATAATAATATAATAATAATAATAATAATAATAATAATACACAATGCATAAATACAATAGCAGGCTTTAGATCTATTTACAGTTGTAAAAACTTTTTTTTTCCTTTAAAATATATATGTACATGTGCTATTTAAAACTGTGATGCATTTACAGGTAAAAGCAGAGCCTGTCTTAGTATATACAAAAATATATATCAATAGGCTGACCTCCAGGCTGGTACCTTTATACAAGAACTAAAAGAAAAGATACCAGTTAAGGAGGACTTCCAAAAGCAATGGCCTTGCAAAAATGATGTTCCAGGAGAAAAAAAAAAGAACACCTAAAAAATTATACTAGAATTGCTTACAATTATGAACGTATTTCGAGAGCCTTAAAATATTATGTAGGCTAAATTTGCAATTACCTACATCTAGACAATATATTGAATATCATTTGACCTAGTTTTCAAAGTCATAAAATAATTAGGTCACACCTTCCGTAACGGTTAATGATGGCGAAAATATGAAAATTATCAATTTTTGCTGTATTTAAGTACACTTATCTCTATGAATTTTTTAAGTAAGCCAAATTAAAAAATATCTACTCGTAGACAATATATTGAATATTATTTGACCTAATTTTCAAGGTCATAGATTAAGTGGGTCACACCTTCCGTACCCGTTAAAGTGACCTAATTTTGAAAAAATCGAAATTTAAATAATTCAAAAGAAAATACGAAATTTGAAAATCGGTCTCCAAGAAAAGGTAGATAATGATCCATTGTATCTATGTGCTAAATTTCATCAAAATCGGTCTATCAGTAGAGACTGAATTTCGGATTTAAGAATTGTAACGAAAATTCAAAATGGCGGCCGATATGGCAGCTTGACCTAATTATTTAGGTCAAATCAATTACTATTGACAAGTTATTTATAAAACAGCTTTCACTTTTCACCTAGCAGTTATAGACCGGAAGTTACGTAATTACGTCATTTGAGGCTAAACCGGAAGTGGAATTTTTTTTTCACATTTTTTCAAAAATTATAAACATATCGCCTATCAACTGGTAAAGTTTCAAAATTTTACCATTTATATTAAAGGAGAAATCACGGTCTGAAATTTTTGCCGATGACCCTTGAATATTGAATTGCAAATCGTGGGTAAAATATTTAACCTAATTGCATAAAACCTATAATTGTTAGTTGACAAATACATTGAAGTTTTCAAATCTGAAAATCTGGTCAAAATCGAACTGAAAATAAACTTGCTAAAGCAAAAAAACCTGAACTTCCGGTTCTCACTTCCTGTCAGAGATAGAACTTCCGGTTTTGTTTTATTTGATAATAGAAATCATTCTAAGATCAACTGTAGATTTAGAATTTCTGCACCTTTTACCAGTTTGTCTGCAAACTCATCCAAGAATTACAAAAAAAAAAAAAAAAAATAAAACTAGAATTGCTTACAATTATGAACGTATTTCGAGAGCCTTAAAATATTATGTAGGCTAAATTTGCAATTACCTACATCTAGACAATATATTGAATAACATTTGACCTAGTTTTCGAAGTCATAAAATAATTAGGTCACACCTTCCGTAACGGTTAATGATGGCGAAAATATGAAAATTATCAATTTTTGCTGTATTTAAGTACACTTATCTCTATGAATTTTTTAAGTAAGCCAAATTAAAAATATCTACTCGTAGACAATATATTGAATATTATTTGACCTAATTTTCAAGGTCATAGATTAAGTGGGTCACACCTTCCGTACCCGTTAAAGTGACCTAATTTTGAAAAAATCAAAATTTAAATAATTCGAAAGAAAATATGAAATTTGAAAATCGGTCTCCAAGAAAAGGTAGATAATGATCCATTGTATCTATGTGCTAAATTTCATCAAAATCGGTCTATCAGTAGTGTCTGAATTTCGGATTTAAGAATTGTAACGAAAATTCAAAATGGCGGCCGATATGGCAGCTTGACCTAATTATTTAGGTCAAATCAATTACTATTGACAAGTTATTTATAAAACAGTTTTCACTTTTCACCTAGCAGTTATAGACCGGAAGTTACGTAATTACGTCATTTGAGGCTAAACCGGAAGTGGAATTTTTTTTTCACATTTTTTCAAAAATTATAAACATATCGCCTATCAACTGGTAAAGTTTCAAAATTTTACCAATTATATTAAAGGAGAAATCACGGTCTGAAATTTTTGCCGATGACCCTTGAATATTGAATTGCAAATCGTGGGTAAAATATTTAACCTAATTGCATAAAACCTATAATTGTTAGTTGACAAATACATTGAAGTTTTCAAATCTGAAAATCCGGTCAAAATCGAACTGAAAATAAACTTGCTAAAGCAAAAAAACCTGAACTTCCGGTTCTCACTTCCTGTCAGAGATAGAACTTCCGGTTTTGTTTTATTTGATAATTGAAATCATTCTAAGATCAACTGTAGATTTAGAATTTCTGCACCTCTTACCAGTTTGTCTGCAAACTCATCCAAGAATTACAAAAAAAAAAAAAAATAAATAAAACTAGAATTGCTTACAATTATGAACGTATTTCGAGAGCCTTAAAATATTATGTAAGCTAAATTTGCAATGACCTACATCTAGACAATATATTGAATATCATTTGACCTAGTTTTCAAACTCATAAAATAATTAGGTCATACCTTCCGTAACGGTTAAAAATGGCGAAAATATGAAAATTATCAATTTTTGCTGTATTTAAGTACACTTATCTCTGTGAATTTTTTAAGGAAGCCAAATAAAAAAATACCTACTCGTAGACAATATATTGAATATTATTTGACTTAATTTTCAAGGTCATAGATTAAGTGGGTCACAACTTCCGTAGCCGTTAAAGTGACCTAATTTTGAAAAAATCGAAATTTGAATAATTCGAAAAAAAATACGAAATTTAAAAATCGGCCTCCAAGAAAAGGTAGATAATGATCCATTGTATCTCTGTGCTAAATTTCATCAAAATCGGTCTATCAGTAGAGTCTGAATTTCGGATTTAAGAATTGTAACGAAAATTCAAAATGGCGGCCGATATGGCAGCTTGACCTAATTATTTAGGTCAAATCAATTACTATTGACAAGTTATTTATAAAACAGTTTTCACTTTTCACCTAGCAGTTATAGACCGGAAGTTACGTAATTACGTCATTTGAGGCTAAACCGGAAGAGGAATTTTTTTTTTCACATTTTTTCAAAAATTATAAACATATCGCCTATCAACTGGTAAAGTTTCAAAATTTTACCATCTATATTAAAGGAGAAATCACGGTCTGAAATTTTTGCCGATGACCCTTGAATATTGAATTGCAAATCGTGGGTAAAATATTTAACCTAATTGCATAAAACCTATAATTGTTAGTTGACAAATACATTGAAGTTTTCAAATCTGAAAATCCGGTCAAAATCGAACTGAAAATAAACTTGCTAAAGCAAAAAAACCTGAACTTCCGGTTCTCACTTCCTGTCAGAGATAGAACTTCCGGTTTTGTTTTATTTGATAATAGAAATCATTCTAAGATCAACTGTAGATTTAGAATTTCTGCACCTTTTACCAGTTTGTCTGCAAACTCATCCAAGAATTACAAAAAAAAAAAAAAAAATAAAATAATCCGAACGATTACAATACGTTTTCGCCAAAGTCGAAATACGTAATAATCCGAACGATTACAATACGTTTTCGCCAAAGTCGAAATACGTAATAATCCGAACGATTACAATACGTTTTCGCCAAAGTCGAAATACGTAATAAAAAGATTGAAAAAACATGTTTAACTATTTAGTTGTCAAATGGAAAATAAATGAAATGGGAAACCAAGTGGTTATAAGGGTCAGTAGGCAAGCCAATTATTTTTACCAAAAGTAGGTCAGTAGAGCATGACCTATTTTAAATGTGCAGGAAGTCTTCTATACTGTAGTCTAATAGTAAAAATGAAGAAAAAAGAAAGATTTGAGTACACTAAAATAAGATATGAGGTTAAATCAAAATTATGGAATTATCAGAATTAAAATAAACTATGAATTACATAATTATGAAAGTTTGACAATAGTTTGTATGTTAATTACATCAATATATGGTGGATAGGACAAAAGTTTTTTTGAAATTACTGTCTTGAAGGAAATAATACAAATGTTTAACATGATATTCTAGGAGCTTTATAAAAAGAGGCATTACATCAACAAATCTGCTGTTTTTGACATATAAAGTTCTACATCTGATAATTGCTAATCTAACAAATGATAAAATTATATTAAGAATATTGTTAATCTTTTTACAGCTAGATAATTTATAAGATAGTCAAATATATTAATGGATTTGGTTTCCAGTAAAACCTGAAGGCATAAAATCAATAAGTAAATTTCTGACCAGCTCAACTAATTCCTGTATGTTAGGACAAGAAAGAAATAAATGTTCCATATCTTCAATATTATCAGTATTACAAAGTTTACAAACAGGAGAATCTATCATCTTGTATTTAAATAGCTTTGCATTTGTATAAATAATATTATGAGCAATTTTAAAATCATTAACAGTGCAATCATTACCTTGATAAGAAATAAATACATTGGGCCACATTATTTTGAAATCTATGGTAGGAAATAAAGTTAACCAGAAGTTGTGTGATGTTGGGGAATGTGAAATATTGGATCTAAGAGTATTGTAGATAAATGTAGAGGAACATTCTGACATATTGACCTCAGTGTCATTGAAAGGAAAAAATAATTCAAGCTCGCCATGGGTGGTGTTTCTATTTTCAATCTGTTGAATCCATTCTTTAGGTAAGGATGATATAATGTTATATTTCCTTTCAATGACACCGGAATTAATATTAATATTTCTCTCACTGAACATCTCTAAGATTCTATCAAAGGGGAGTAAGCTAAAATCATCATAACATATAATATCTGAAATAGTAGTCATTTTACAATCAATGAAAGGTTTAAAATTCAAGTGGCGTCCATTATAGGTTATAAAAGGATTGAAAAATAAGGGTTGATTAACTAACATATTAAAATTTACAGGTTTAACTCGAATCTTATTATTAATATTATCCCAAGCAATTAATAGACTTTGATAAAAGGAGGGAAAACAATTAAATCCTTGTTTGATTGTTTTCATATAGAAAGCAGATATAGTTAAAGAACATTTCAAATATAGTGACAAATAAAAGCTTAAAATAAATTTCCATGTAAATACACAAGATATGTCTTCATATCTCTTAAGCCAAATTAACCTAAAGGCTTGTTGTCTAAGTAAAATATTTGGTATATTAAGCTCTCCATCTTTAAAATTCCTAATTGAAGTAGTATTTTTAATGAGTGAAGGTTTTCCATGCCATAAAAAGTTTTTAATAGAAGAATTTATATCTGTGACAACAGAGTCAGGAATATCAAATACCCTTAAGACATACTAAATTTTACTCAAACATAGTGAGTTTATAATAACAGATTTTCCTATCAGAGATTAATTTTTCTGGGTCCATATATTAAGGATAGAGTCGATACTTCTAACTCTGCTGTCCCAGTTGTACTTCATACAAAGTGTTGTATTGGGTCCTAAATAAATACCTAAGATTTCTACACATTCTTTTACTATGCTCAGTTTTATAGTAAGTGAAATAGGAACATCTGCGGCTGCGCTTAAGGGTAAAAGTTGGGATTTGTCCTCATTAAATTTAGCACCCGAAGCATGACAGTAAGGTTTTAGAACAGTAAAAACATTTATAACTGAAGCTGAGGAAGATACAGTAATAGTACAATCATCTGTATGTTGATATATAATAGAGGGATCAGGACTGAAGGGGATTGGTATTCCATGAATATTGTTACCAGCTTTAATAATACAATTTATAGGTTGGGCAGTTAGAACATACAGTAAAGCACACTGTTATGTTACTATTGACATTTCCACAAATTCTCATACAATGGCTCATTAGACTTGACCTTCAAGAACAAGTAGAGTGTTATATGCTCATAGACTCAGTTTTGGTGTTGGCGTTACCCCACATGTATAAAAGGAGCAATAAAATGCAAAAATGGTAGCAGAATGATCAATATCTCAGGAAAACAAAATATTGCGATATATACCCATATCGCAATATAATCAGCTCTAATATCGCGATATTGATTTTGACCAATATCGCCCAGCCCTACACTTGCTTGACAGTCTGTTTGTTTGCGGCGTTCAATGCGTAAATATGCACTGCTCACATAATGTCCTTCAACATTTCAGAGACAAAAACCGCTCAACAAAATTCTAAATTGCTATCAATTTTCGACCTATAGAGCAGAAAACTACTACTCAATAAATGAATTAATTCGGACGCTTGATAATCCATTAATTAACAATGATCAGCGATCATTTAATTAACTGAAAGATCAGAGGCATTTGAACTTTGACATCTACAAACCGAAAATAGAATATAATGATTAGCTGATATAAATAGATAGATCTTTTATTGTTTGGAGGCAACCAGAATGTAAAATAACAATGAATAATCTTTATTATGGATTATTTGGAAGGAAATTACAACCTTTAGAATTTTAAATAATATTCTCTTAAGCAAAAATAATGTACAGTTGAGTGGACTAGTGGTATAAGGGACGGAACTATATAAAATACTCTCTTAAAGATGGAAAGCCGCGCTGTTAATTTGATGTCTCTATGTTATACCATGGAAACTTGCCACAAATTGCAGGATCTAATGTTCCTACTACACCTAAATTAAGATTGATAAATAAATAAATAAACAAATTAACAAGTATTAACGATCTGGAAAGATAATGAAATCCAAGATCAATTTGTAATCTCAAATAAGGTGTTATGTTCCACAAATTTGTTTTTTCGACGTTTTGTTTTACACGCTAATTTAACAGATATAAATGTTACAAGAAGAGTTAAGAAGATAATGTAACAGGTCATAAAGTCAAATTGTGTTAATTTCTTATCGTTTGGTCAAGACACAAATTTTGACATTTCCAGTTAAAGTATCGCAACCAATCAAAACAAGTCATTATACTGAGTAGGCGTGGTTAGTTCTATTTTAAATGACAGCCAGGAGATATAACAAATTCTAAATATCTCGGAAGCTGCACAATTGTTACAAACAGGTCTAGTTATTATTATGGAATTGGATATTATAAATGCAACGTTTCACCCATGCAATAGAAGGGACGCGCACTGCCTTGGTACCGTCTAACGGTTCTAGTCTTTATTTGAATGACCTAAAAAATGATCTAAAGATATAATAACGGCATCTGTAAATTTTTCAAACTCAAACTCAAACTTAGTAACTTACACATGAAAGGGGAAGTGACATCATGTAACAGAATTGTTAACTCTTGGAATTAAGCTTTTTTTATACCGCCACATGGATATGTGGACGTATATTGTTGTCGCCCCTGTCCGTCCCTCAACATTTGTTATAGACACTATAGAAGCTACAATTTGATATGGATTTTGATGAAACTTGGTGTGCGCATTGGAATTGACAAGTTGGCGGTCAAGTTCGAATTTGACAATTTTTCGATGAACAGTTCATGAGTAATTGCACTTGACTTAGGGGTGGGCGGTATTGCAAATTCTTAATACCATGTTTTTTTTTTATAGAATTCTGAGTCTTGTCACTTCTATGTCGCTGTCCATTGTCTTGCGTTCCTATGTTCACTTTTAGACAGTTATTTTTTTCTTTATAAAGAACATGTGCTTCCTGTTGGTAACGGTACTAATAGTTCTATTCTATTACTAGGGTGTTCAGGACAAGTGACGTTATCCATTAAAATGTCTAGATTTTTAAATATAGAGTCAATTTTAGATATTTTTGAATGAATTTGATCTTAAGCGTATATAATATTACTGCATTGAGATAACTGTAAAAAGAAAATAGCGGTTAACTTGTCACAGGCCTGTAAAGAAGGATAAGGGTGGTACTTTTTATACGCCCACATGAAATGGGGGGCGTATATTGTCGTCACCCACATCCGTCCGTCCGTCCGTCCGTCCGTCCGTCCACAATTGCTCGTAAACACTCTACACGGTGTAATTCTTGACGGAATTAGATGAAACTTAATATGAGTGTTTATGATCACGCAAGGATGAACCCTATCGAAAATCAGCGAAATCGAAAAACATTTAGTATGAGTTATTGCCCTTGTTCTTGAAAACGTGTTCAATTTTAGCTTTTAAACATTCTTGAGAGAACAATTTTTAATGGATTTTAATGAAACTTGGCCTGTGTTTTTGTTATGACCCAAGGATGAAGCCTATTGAAAACCAGTCAAATCGAAAAAAAATTAATATCAGTTATTGCCCTTGTTTTTGAAAACGCGTTCAATTTTTAGCTTGTAAACACTCTACAAAGCACAGTTATTGACCGATTTTGACGAAACTTGCTGAAATTGTTTAATATCACCCAAGAATGAACCCTTTTGAAAATAGCACATATCGAAATATATTTAATAGGAATTATTGCCTTTGTTCTATAAAATGTGTTGGATTTTTGCCTTGTAAACACTCTACAAGTCACAATTCTTGAGCGATTTTGACATAACTTGGCATGAGTATTTGTAATCACCTAAGGATGAACCCTATTGAAATTCAGTCAAATCGAAAAATATTTAGTATCAGTTATTGCCCTTGTGTTTGAAAACGCGTTCAATTTTAGCTTGTAAGCACTCTAGAAAGAACAGTTCTTAATGGATTTTGATAAAACTTGGCTTGAGTATTTGTTTTTACCCAAGGATGAACCTTATTGAAAATCAAATAAATCGAAATATATTTAGTGTCAGTTATTGCCCTTGTGTTTGAAAACAGGTTTAACTTTTTAATAAATACTCTAGAAGGTACAATTCATGACCAATGTTGACAAAACTCACTGAAATTGTTGGATATCGCAAGGGATGAGCCTAATTGAAAATTAAAATTATCAAAATATATCTAATATGAATTATTGCCCTTGTTCTTTTAAACGCGTTCGATTTTTGTCTCGTAAACACTCTACATGGCACAATTCTTGATGGATTTCGATGAAACTTGGTGTGAGAGTGTGTTATAACTCAAGGATGAACCCTATTGAAAATCAGCAAAATCGAAAAAAATTTTAGTATGAGTTACTGCTCTTGTTCTTGAAAACGCATTCAATTTTAGCTTGTAAACACTCTAGAAAGAACTATTCTTAATGGATTTTGATTAACTTTGGCTTGAGTATTTGTTTTTACCCATGGATGAACCCTATTATAAATCAAATAAATAGAAATATATTTAGTGTCAGTTATAGCCCATGTTCTTGAAAACTTTTAATTTAAGCTTTTAATTTTAGCTTGTAAACACTCTAGAAAGAACAATTTTTAATGGATTTTGATGTAACTTGGCTGGAGTATTTGTTGTCTCCCAAGGATGAACCCTATTGAAAATCGAAAAATATTTAGTACAAGTTATTGACCTTGTTTTTGAAAACGCGTTCAATTTAACTCGTAAACACTCTAGAAAGAACAATTTTGAATGGATTTTGATGAAACTTGGCTTTAGTATTTGTTTTCTCACAAGGATAAACCCTATTGAAAATCAGATAAATCGAAAAATATTTAGTGTCAGTTATTGCGCCTGTTTTCAAAAACGCTTTCAACTTTTGGCTTGTGAACACTCTAAACATTCCTTTTTGACAAACTCGCTGAAATTGTTTAATATCAACCAAGGATGAGCCTTATTAAGAATTAAAAATATCAAAATATTATTAAGGGTGAACCCTATTGCAAATCATAAAAATACCGAAAAATATTTAATGAGTTGTTATTAGGTACAATTCTTGACAGTTTTTAATGAAACTAGAGACCCTAGAAAAAAATAGGTTGGTAGGTTGAATAATTCATTCCACTTATTGTAACCTTACTGAAAAGTTTTTATTTGAAATAAATGCTGCCAGTGGGCGTATATTACCTTGCCTGGCAAGCTATCTTTTTTATAGGTATATATTATTATTTATATTATGGTACCGTCTTCACGACGTCATAGTCATGGGGTCTCCTTCTTATTGGCTGTTACTGCCATGTATTAAAATAACTGGCCAATAAAATGAATGTATTGGGATTCCCCAATCTCTGACCTTTCTATTTGCCAATAACGGAATATACTATTATCAATAGAAGGGGAAAGGGGAGATTTTGCTTAAAAAAAAGTCTTATTTTGCACTGAAATATTAAGTTAAAATCATGTTGATTTGAAATCAGTAACCATTTCTACTTTAGAAAGTATTAAATAGAATTATGTGGACATAAGCAGTCGGCAAAATTTTCTTTGAAATGGAACTAACACCCCCTCAACAATAACGAAATTGACTCTTCTGGTGTAGATCAAATGTCAGGTTTGTTTGTGTGTATTGAGTCGTTTGTTGATGAATTTGGCAAACCAGCATGATTAAAATCAAAATAAGACCGGCTGATTTTAAGATAAGCATAAAAAACACATGATTTTCTTTAATATTTTGACAGTGACTGTCAGATAATCAGTATCGTGGTACATTGAAACCAGTGAAATCATACGGGACGGAACGAATTAGTTCATTATAGCCGAAATTCGTTTTCATTTTCTATGTCCGCCATCTTGGATAAAGTCAAAATTACCCATACCATCCCCAAGACTTTTAAAAAATCGTCCAGTCTTATGGTATCTAGTGCATCGGTAAATTTATTCACCTCGTACCAAATTCTCTTCAATTCACCTACACGCATGTCGTTATTTTCGTCATCGGATTCGGAATTTTATGGGCTTTGTACTTAGCCATGTTGATGTTGAGAATAGAATGACACTTGAGGACGGTTATCGTTATTTACGATTTCGCCGTATATTTATTGTTTTGACCGGTAACCAAAATGAATATCTTGGGACTGTGGGTGAACAGAGGAGGACAAAAGGATTACACAAAATGTTAATTAAGTTTAATTGATAAATAGTAATTGATATGGGTGTGAAATTCTGTGACAATTTATTGCCGTGATTGGGGCGATTGAGATTATCGGTTTATTATGACTAATCCATTCGTAATAACAATTAATTTGGGTACACAGGGTGTCAATTTCTAATTGTTATTACCGAAAAATTCGCTACTAGCATTTCGTTTTATCCATTTATTTTTCAATGAAATTAGTGCAGTGAAAAATGGGACTTATAAATGTGTTCGTTATTACCGGTTTTTCGGTATAAGCATGTTCGGTATAAGTGAGGACCACTGTATTTTCAATGAGCATTTTTCAATGGATTTGAATGAAACTTGGTGTGAGCATTAGAATTGATAAGACGGCAGTCAAGTTAGAATTGGACGATTTTTCAATGAACGCTTTTTAAGTTATTGCCCTTGACTTAGTTACATCACATCAAAATTGATGATGCAATAGAAGATACAATTTTCAATGAATTTGAATGAAACATGGTATGTGAATTGGAATTGATAAGGCGGTGGTCAAGTTTTGAATTTGACAATTTTTTGATAAACGGTTTTCAAGTTATTGCCCTTGACTTAGTAAAATTGCGTCAAAATTTTATTGTGAGTGCAATACAAGCTACAATATTTAATGGATTCTGATAAAACTAATTGTGAAGGATTGAAATTGATAAAAACGCCGGTCAAATGCTAATATGACTATTTTTTCAAAGAATGGTTTGCGAGTTATTGCCCTTTACTTTGTAAATAGCGTCAAAATTTTATTGTGCGTGCGATAGGGGCTACAATTTTCAAGGGATTTTAATGAAACTTGGTATGAGCATTGAAATTGATAAGGCAGTGGTCAAGTTCGAATTTGACAATTTTTGGATAAACAGTTAATGAGTTATTGCCCTTGACTAAGTAAAATTGGGTAAAAATTGTTATTGTGGGTGCAAGAGAAGCTACAATTTTCAATGGATTTTGATGAAACTTAGTATGAGTATTGAAATTTGATAAGACGGCAGTCAAGTTCGAAATTGACGATTTTTCGATGAACATTTTTTTTAGTTATTGCCCTTGAATTAGTAATATCTTTAAAATTTTATTGTGGGTGCAATAGAAGCTTGATGAAATGGGTTGGAGCATTGGAATTGATATGACTTCAGTCAAGTTCGAATTTGACAATTTTTTTGATGAACAGTTTTTGACCTATTGCCCTCGACTTAGTAAAATCTTGTTATAATTTTATTGTTGATGCAATAAAACCTACAATTTTCAAAGGATTTTGATGAAACTTGGTGTGAGCATTGGAATTGATAAGACCTCAGTCATGTTTGAATTTGACAATTTTTCAATGAACGGTTTGGAGTTCTTGCCCTTGACTAAGTAAAATTGATTCAAAATTCTATTGTGGTTGCAATAAGAAGCGGCAATTTTCAAAGGATTTTGATGGAACTTGGTGTAAGCATTTGAATTGATAAAACAGTAGTCAAGTTTGAATGTGACAACTTTTTTTCATGAATGGTTTTTGAGTTTTTGCCCTCGACTTCAATACTCAGTTAATGTTTTTATACACCCACATTATAATGTGGTCGTATATTGTCGTCACCCCTGTCCGTCTGTTCGACCGTCCACAGATGCTTGTGAGAGCGATAAAGACTACAGTTTTCAATGGACTTGAATGAAACTTGCTGTGATCATTTATATTGAAGAGATCTCGGACAAGTTTGAAATTAGCAATTTTTCGATGAATGTTTTTTATTTATTGCCCTTGACTTAGTATAACGCATTAAAATTGGCTTCTAAATGCTAAAGAAACTACAGTTTTCATCGGATTTGAATTTGAATGATACTTGCTGTGATCATTTATATTGATGAGTTTGAAAAAGGCGATTTTTTCGATGAATCGTTTTTGAGTTATTGCACTTGACTTAGTCAAAACACACCAAAATGGGCTTGTGAAAGGGATAGAGATCACAAATTCCATTCGATTTGAATGAAATTTGGTGTTATCATTTATATTGATGAAATCTTGGGCAAGTTCGATAGTGACATTTTTCCGGTGAATGTTTTTTTGAGTTATTGGCCTTGACTAAGTAAAAACGCCTTGAAGTAGAACACGATAGAGACTACAGTTTCCATCTGATTTAAATGAAATTGGGTGTGATCATTGAAGTTGATGTCATCTTGTTCAAGTTCGAAATTGACAATTTTTCAATATACTGTTTTTGAGTTATTGCACTTGACTTAGTCAATTGGCTTGTGATTGCGATAGACAATACAGTTTCCATCTGATTTGAATCAAATTTGGTGTGAATATTTATATTGATGAGAACTTGGATTAGACATAAATAATCTTAGAGTTTTTGCCTCCGTTAAAACCGAATATTTATTTTAAAGTGGGCGTATTTTGCTATGCAACCACTTATTTGAGTTATTGCTCAATTTGTTATTCAAATTCAATGCTTCCAGTGGGCGTATGTGACCTTGCCTGGCAAGCTATCTTAATGAAATGATGATTTTTCGATAAATGTTTTTGAGTTATTGCCCCTGCCTCTATATTGTTGTAGACACGATAGAAGCTACAATTTTCAATAGACTTTAATGAAACTTGGTGTGAGCATTTGAATTGATAAGATGGCGGTCAAGTTCGAATTTGACAATTTTTCATAGGAACAGTTTATGAGTAATTGCACTTGACTAAGTAAAATTGTGGAAAAATTCCTTTGTTGTAAACACTAAAGAAGCTACAATTTTCTATGGATTTTAATGAATTTTGGTTTGAGCATTGGAATTGTTCCAAGCGGTCATGTTCGATTTTAATGATTTTTTTGGTTAACAGTTTTTGAGTGATTGCTAAAACTTCCAATTTTCACAGGATTTTGATGAAACTTGGTGTGAGCATTTGAATTGATTAGACCTGAGACAATTTTGAATTTGACAATTTTTCAATGAGCATTGGAATTGATAAGACCTCAGTCATGTTTGAATTTGACAATTTTTCAATGAACGGTTTGGAGTTCTTGCCCTTGACTAAGTAAAATTGAATCAAAATTCTATTGTTGCAATAAGAAGCGGCAATTTTCAAAGGATTTTGATGGAACTTGGTGTAAGCATTTGAATTGATAAAACAGTAGTCAAGTTTGAATGTGACAACTTTTTTTCATGAATGGTTTTTGAGTTTTTGCCCTCGACTTCAATACTCAGTTAATGTTTTTATACACCCACATTATAATGTGGTCGTATATTGTCGTCACCCCTGTCCGTCTGTTCGACCGTCCACAGATGCTTGTGAGAGCGATAAAGACTACAGTTTTCAATGGACTTGAATGAAACTTGCTGTGATCATTTATATTGAAGAGATCTCGGACAAGTTTGAAATTAGCAATTTTTCGATGAATGTTTTTTATTTATTGCCCTTGACTTAGTATAACGCATTAAAATTGGCTTCTAAATGCTAAAGAAACTACAGTTTTCATCGGATTTGAATTTGAATGATACTTGCTGTGATCATTTATATTGATGAGTTTGAAAAAGGCGATTTTTTCGATGAATCGTTTTTGAGTTATTGCACTTGACTTAGTCAAAACACACCAAAATGGGCTTGTGAAAGGGATAGAGATCACAAATTCCATTCGATTTGAATGAAATTTGGTGTTATCATTTATATTGATGAAATCTTGGGCAAGTTCGATAGTGACATTTTTCCGGTGAATGTTTTTTTGAGTTATTGGCCTTGACTAAGTAAAAACGCCTTGAAGTAGAACACGATAGAGACTACAGTTTCCATCTGATTTAAATGAAATTGGGTGTGATCATTGAAGTTGATGTCATCTTGTTCAAGTTCGAAATTGACAATTTTTCAATATACTGTTTTTGAGTTATTGCACTTGACTTAGTCAATTGGCTTGTGATTGCGATAGACAATACAGTTTCCATCTGATTTGAATCAAATTTGGTGTGAATATTTATATTGATGAGAACTTGGATTAGACATAAATAATCTTAGAGTTTTTGCCTCCGTTAAAACCGAATATTTATTTTAAAGTGGGCGTATTTTGCTATGCAACCACTTATTTGAGTTATTGCTCAATTTGTTATTCAAATTCAATGCTTCCAGTGGGCGTATGTGACCTTGCCTGGCAAGCTATCTTAATGAAATGATGATTTTTCGATAAATTTTTTTTGAGTTATTGCCCCTGCCTCTATATTGTTGTAGACAAGATAGAAGCTACAATTTTCAATAGACTTTAATGAAACTTGGTGTGAGCATTTGAATTGATAAGATGGCGGTCAAGTTCGAATTTGACAATTTTTCATAGGAACAGTTTATGAGTAATTGCACTTGACTAAGTAAAATTGTGGAAAAATTCCTTTGTTGAAAAACACTAAAGAAGCTAAAATTTTTTCTATGGATTTTAATGAATTTTGGTTTGAGCATTGGAATTGTTCCAAGCGGTCATGTTCGTTTTTAATGATTTTTTTGGTTAACAGTTTTTGAGTGATTGCTAAAACTTCCAATTTTCACAGGATTTTAAATGAAACTTGGTGTGAGCATTTGAATTGATTAGACCTGAGACAATTTTAAATTTTTGACAATTTTTCAATGAGCATTGGAATTGATAAGACCTCAGTCATGTTTGAATTTGACAATTTTTCAATGAAGGGTTTTTGGAGTTCTTGCCCTTGACTAAGTAAAATTGAATCAAAATTCTATTGTTGCAATAAGAAGCGGCAATTTTCAAAGGTTTTTTGATGGAACTTGGTGTAAGCTTTTTGAATTGAAAAAAACAGTAGTCAAGTTTGAATGTGACAACTTTTTTTCATAAAATGGTTTTTGAGTTTTTGCCCTCGACTTCAATACTCAGTTAATGTTTTTATACACCCACATTATAATGTGGTCATATATTGTCGTCCCCCCCTGCCCGGGCCCTGTTCGACCGTCCACAGATGCTTGTGAGAGCGATAAAGACTACATTTTTTCAATGGCCCTTGAATGAAACTTGCTGTGATCATTTATATTGAAGAGATCTGGGGACAATTTTTGAAATTAGCAATTTTTCGATGAATTTTTTTTTATTTATTGCCCTTGACTTAGTATAACGCATTAAAATTGGCTTCTAAATGCTAAAGAAACTACAGTTTTCATCGGATTTGAATTTGAATGATACTTGCTGTGATCATTTATATTGATGAGTTTGAAAAAGGCGATTTTTTCGATGAATCGTTTTTGAGTTATTGCACTTGACTTAGTCAAAACACACCAAAATGGGCTTGTGAAAGGGATAGAGATCAAAAATTTCCCCATTCGATTTGAATAAAATTTTTGGTGTTATCATTTATATTGATAAAAATCTTGGGCAAGTTCGATAGGGGACATTTTTCCGGTGAATGTTTTTTTGAGTTATTGGCCTTGACTAAGTAAAAACGCCTTGAAGTAGAACACGATAGAGACTACATTTTTCCATCTGATTTAAATGAAATTGGGTGTGATCATTGAAGTTGATGTCATCTTGTTCAAGTTCGAAATTGACAATTTTTCAATATACTTTTTTTTGAGTTATTGCACTTACCTTAGTCAATTGGCTTGTGATTGCGATAGACAATACATTTTTCCATCTGATTTGAATAAAATTTTGGGTTTGTGAATTTTTTATATTGATGAGAACTTGGATTAGACATAAATAATCTTAGATTTTTTTGCCTCCGTTAAAACCGAATATTTATTTTAAAGTGGGCGTTTTTTTGCTATGAAACCCCACTTATTTGAGTTATTGCTCAATTTGTTATTCAAATTCAATGCTTCCAGTGGGCGTATGTGACCTTGCCTGGCAAGCTATCTTAATGAAATGATGTTTTTTTCGATAAATTTTTTTTGAGTTATTGCCCCTGCCTCTATATTGTTGTAGACAAGATAGAAGCTAAAATTTTTTCAATAGACTTTAATGAAACTTGGTGTGAGCATTTGAATTGATAAGATGGCGGTCAAGTTCGAATTTGACAATTTTTCATGGGAAAACAGTTTATGAGTAATTGCACTTGACAAAAGTAAAATTGGGGAAAAAAATTCCCTTTTTGTTGAAAAACACTAAAGAAGCTACAATTTTCTATGGATTTTAATGAATTTTGGTTTGAGCATTGGAATTGTTCCAAGCGGTCATGTTCGATTTTAATGATTTTTTTGGTTAACATTTTTTTGAGTGATTGCAAAAACTTCCAATTTTCACAGGATTTTGATGAAACTTGGTGTGAGCATTTGAATTGATTAGACCTGAGAAAATTTTTTGAATTTGACAATTTTTCAATGAAGGGTTTTTGGGATTTGACTTCAATATTCAGTGAATTTTTTTTATACGCCCACATAAAAATGGGGGGCGTATATTTTTTGTCACCCACGTCCGCCCCGTCCGTCCGTCCGTCCGTCCGTCCACAATTGCTCGTAAACACTCTACACGGGGTTATTCTTGACGGATTTAGATGAAACTTAATATGAGTGTTTATGATCACGCAAGGATGAACCCTATTAAAAAATCAGCAAAATCGGAAAAAAATTAGTATGATTTTCGTGCCCTTGTTCTTGAATGGCTCGTAAACACTCTACAACGTGCAATTCTTGACCGATTTTGATGAAACTTGGTGTGAGAGTATGTTATAACTCAAGGAAAAAACCCTATCGAAAATCAGCGAAATCAAAAAAACATTTAGAATGAGTTATTGCCCTTTTTTCTTGAAAACGCATTCAATTTTAGCTTGTAAACACTCTAGAAAGAACAATTTTAAATGGATTTTGATGAAACTTGCTTTTAGTATTTGTTTTCTCACAAGGAAAAACCCCTATTGAAAATCAGATAAATAAAAAAAACGTTTTTCAATTTTTTGGCTTGTGAACATTCCTTTTTGACAAAACTCGCTGAAATTGTTTAATATCAACCAAGGATGAGCCTTATTAAGAATTAAAAATATCAAAATATTATTAAGGGTGAACCCTATTGAAAAATCATAAAAATACCGAAAAATATTTAATGAGTTGTTATTAGGTACAATTCTTGACAGTTTTTTTAAAGAAACTAGAGGGCCCTAGAAAAAAATAGGTTGGAAGGTTGAATATTTCATTCGACTTATTGTAACCTTACTGAAAAGTTTTTTTTTTGAAATAAATGCTGCCAGTGGGCGTATATTACCTTGCCTGGCAAGCTAAACTTTTGAGTTATTGCTCAATTTATTATTCAAATTCAATGCTGCCAGTGGGTGTATGTTACCTTACCTGGCAAGCTATCTTGATTTTTTTTGAACAAGTGTTGATTTAGTTTTAAAACAAAAATAACTAACAAATGAAGGAGTATGAATAAAGCATTAAGGACTAGGATTAACAATTTAGACGTCTTGATATTGGACTGTTTGCTCTACCATATTAATGAATTGTATATATATATATATAGATGGAGAGTGGTGAAATTCTAATGTTGTCATTTTTTGGGGTATTAGGTAATGAGTCTTTTGATTACTTTTTGATATTTTGGAAGGTTTGTCTGTTGTTTTAGCATGTAATTCCTATCTCTGTGGGCAGTGATGTACTATACTTCTTAGTGTCAGGAAGATTTTCTTTTTCAATATGATTTAGGCTTAAAGGGGCACAGTCTTGATTTGTTTCGGACAATAATCCGACATCCTCAAACACATGAAATCTTTTGTTTAGCTAATCAGAAATAGTCTACAGAGCTTACCTTTGAAATTTGAGCCTTCAAATCCATGGGTATACATATTTATCCGTGTTTGAAAATCATAATGTCTTAAGATATTATGAACGTCCCGCCATATTGGAAAATCAAAGAGTTATAAATAGACTACTGCACAGGCCCACACTGATAAAACAAAAAGAAAGTACATGTAATAACAATTGTAGATTTTGTCAACAGGACACACAATTTTCAGACTGACTGAAGACCAGCCGCGTACAGCACGGAAAAAAATAAAAAGTGAAATTTTTTAGGTATATTTCGAGGTATTTTGCGATTTTCGTAAAGCTTGAGTATTTCTGAGGACTGTTTAAATGTAACAAAGGCCCAAAACGACCACTAAAAATCAAGATTGTGCCCCTTTAAGATATTGTAGTATAGAAATATCAATGTCATTCTTTCTATTGAATATCCACTCAGATCATAAACTGACTGATTTAGTATGAGTTATTGCCCTTGTTCTTGAAAACGCGTTCAATTTTTAGCTTGTAAACACTCTTGAGAGAACAATTCTTAATGGATTTTGATGAAACTTGGCTTGAGTATTTGTTATCACCCAAGGATGAAGCCTATTGAAAACCAGTTAAATCGAGAAAAAAAATTAATATCAGTTATTGCCCTTGTTTTTAAAAAAACTCGTTCAAATTTTGGCTTGTAAACACTCTACAAAGCATAGTTATTGAATGACCGAGTTTGACAAAACTTGCTGAAATTGTTTAGTATCACCCGAGGATGAACCCTTTTGAAAATAGAAAATATCGAAATATATTTAATATGAATTATTGCCCTTGTTCTATAAAATGTGTTGGATTTTTGCCTTGTAAACACTCTACAAGTCACAATTCTTGAGCGATTTTGACGTAATTTGGCATGAGTATTTGTAATCACCTAATGATGAACCCTATTGAAAATTGAAAAATATTTGATATTCAAATTTTTTAGCTTGTCAATCCTCTAAAAGGCACAATGATTTGTTAATTGCCACTCAAGGATGAACCCTAATGAAAACAAGAAATATCACATAATATTTGATTGCCCTTGTTATTTCAAATGATTTCAATTTTTTGGCTCATAAACACTATAAAAGTCACATTTCTTGACTGATTTTAACGGAACTTGGCACGAGTATGTGGAATCACCTAAGGATGAACCCTATTGAAAATAAGATAAATCTTAAAATTTTAAATATCAGTTATTGCTCTGTTTTTGAAAAAAGCATCAAAACTTTAGCTCGTAAACAATTTAGAAGGCACAATGCCTTACAGATTTTGACAGAACTTGCTGAAATTTTTAATTATCATTCAAGGATGAAGCCTATTGAAAACGCTTTCAATATTAGCTTGTAAGCACTCTAGAAAGAACAATTCTTAATGGATTTTGATAAAACTTGGCTTGAGTATTTGTTTTTACCCAAGGATGAACCTTATTGAAAATCAAATAAATCGAAATATATTTAGTATCAGTTATTGCCCTTGTGTTTGAAAACGGGTTTAACTTTTTGGCTAATAAACACTCTAGAAGGTACAATTCATGACCAATGTTGACAAAACTCACTGAAATAGTTGGATATCGCAAGGGATGTGCCTAATTGAAAATTAAAAATATCAAAATATATCTAATATGAATTATTGCCCTTGTTCTTTTAAACACGTTCGATTTTTGTCTCGTAAACACTCTTCATGGCACAATTCTTGATGGATTTCGATGAAACTTGGTGTGAGAGTGTGTTATAACTCAAGGATGAACCCTATTGAAAATCAGCGAAATCGAAAAAAATTTTAGTATGAGTTACTGCTCTTGTTCTTGAAAATGCGTTCAAGTTTAGCTTGTAAACATTCTAGAAAGAACAATTCTTAATGGATTTTGATTTAACTTGACTTGAGTATTTGTTTTTACCCAAGGATGAACCCTATTATAAATCAAATAAATAGAAATATATTTAGTGTCAGTTATAGCCCTTGTTCTTGAAAACGCGTTCAATTTTAGCTTGTAAACACTCTAGAAAGAACAATTCTTAATGGATTTTGATTAACTTTGGCTTGAGTATTTGTTTTTACCCAAGGATGAACCCTATTGAAAATCAGATAAATCGAAAAATATTTAGTGTCAGTTATTGGGCCTGTTTTCAAAAACGCTTTCAACTTTTGGCACTCTAAAAATTCATTTTCGACAAAACTCGCTGAAATTGTTTAATATCAACCAAGGATGAGCCTTATTAAAAATATCAAAATATTATTAAGGGTGAACCCTATTGAAAATCATAAAAATACTGAAAAATATTTAATGAGTTGAGTTAGGTACAATTCTTGACAGTTTTTAATGAAACTAGAGACCCTAGAAAAAAATATATGGTGGAAGGTTGAATATTTCATTCCACTTATTGTATCCTTACTGGAAAGTTTTTATTTGAAATAAATGCTGCCAGTGGGCGTATATTACCTTGCCTGGCAAGCTATCTTTTAATAGATTTGATGAAACTTGGTATGAGTATTGAAATAGATAAGATGGTGGTCAAGTTTGAATTTGACGATTTTTCATGAAGTTTTTGAGTTTTGCCCTTGACTTCAATATTCAGTGAATGTTTTTTGAGTTATTGCTCAATTTTTTATACGCCCACATAGAAATGTGGACGTATATTGTTGTCGCCCCTGTCCGTCGGTCCGTCGGTCCGTCGGTCCGTCTGTCAACAATTGTTTGTGGACACTGTAGAGACTACAGTTTTTTTTTGGAATTTCTTGAAACTTGGTATACTTGTTTATAATCACTCAAGGAAGAACCCTATCGATTTTGGTATGATTTCGAAAAAAATTCCTGGAATTCTTGGACTTTGAATTTCAAATTGTTCTGTTTGTAAACAAAAGCTTGTGGACACTGTAGAGACTCCATTTCTTTATGAATCTTTTTGTAACTTGGTATATTTGTTTATTACCATCCAAGGAAGACCCCTATTGATTTTGATATGATTCTGAAAAAAATTCCTCGAATTCTGGAACTTGTAATTTCGAATGTACTGTTTCTCATCCGTCTGTCAACAATTGTTTGTGGACACTGTAGAGACTACAGTTTTTATTGGATCTTCTTGAAACTTGGTATACATGTTTATTACCATTCAACGAAGACCCCTATCGATTTTGGTATGATTCCGAAAAAAATTCCTGGAATTCTTGAACTTTGAATTTCAAATTCCGTCGGTCCGTCGGTCCGTTGGTCCGTCTGTCAACAATTGTTTGTGGACACTGTAGAGACTACAGTTTTTATTGGAATTTCTTGAAACTTGGTATACTTGTTTATAATCACTCAAGGAAGAACCCTATCGATTTTGGTATGATTTCGAAAAAAATTCCTGGAATTCTTGGACTTTGAATTTCAAATTGTTCTGTTTGTAAACAAAAGCTTGTGGACACTGTAGAGACTCCATTTTTTTATGAATCTTTTTGTAACTTGGTATATTTGTTTATAACCATCCAAGGAAGAACCCTATTGATTTTGATATGATTCTGAAAAAAATTCCTGGAATTCTGGGACTTGGAATTTCGAATTGTACTGTTTGTCATCCGTCTGTCAATAATTGTTTGTGGACACTGTGGAGACTACAGGTTTCATTGGATTTTCTTGAAACTTGGTATACATGTTTATTATCATTCAATGAAGACCCCTATTGATTTTGGTATGATTCCGAAAAAAATTCCTGGAATTCTTGGATTTGAATTTCAAATTGTTCTGTTTGTAAACAAAAGCTTGTGGACACTGTAGAGACTCCATTTCTTTATGAATCTTTTTGTAACTTGGTATATTTGTTTATTACCATCCAAGGAAGACCCCTATTGATTTTGATATGATTCTGAAAAAAATTCCTGGAATACATCCAAGGAAGACCCCTATTGATTTTGATATGATTCTGAAAAAAATTCCTGGAATTCTGGAACTTGGAATTTCGAATGTACTGTTTCTCATCCGTCTGTCAACAATTGTTTGTGGACACTGTAGAGACTACAGTTTTTATTGGATCTTCTGAATGCAATACAATATAGTTAACTTCCAAGTTCCTTGTAAATCAGGAACCAGCTGTAATTGGACTTTTACTTTTACAATCAAAGCTATCAGTGGGCGTATGTTACCTTGCCTGGCAAGCTATCTTTATTCAAATTCAATGCTGCCAGTGGGAGTATATTACCTTGCCTGGCAAGCTATCTTTTAATAGATTTGATGAAACTTGGTATGAGTATTGAAATAGATAAGATGGTGGTCAAGTTTGAATTTGACGATTTTTCATGAAGTTTTTGAGTTTTGCCCTTGACTTCAATATTCAGTGAATGTTTTTTGAGTTATTGCTCAATTTTTTATTCAAATTCAATGCTGCCAGTGGGAGTATGTATTACCTTGCCTGGCAAGCTATCTTTGTAGATGTTGATTTCATAAAGTTTTCAGAAATTGATGACCTACAAAAACTAAATGCCCCTTTATTCAGACCTCTTTTTATACGCCCACATGAAATGGTGGCGTATATTGTCGTCACCCATGTCCATCCGTCCGTCGGTCCGTCAGTCCGTC
>CM060199.1:27006979-27024971 GCA_030562195.1 Nipponacmea schrenckii
AGTATCGGTAGCTTTTAGATTGGTCCACAGATTTGAAATTGATCTATAATAATTAAAATCGATGGCTACATACTCTAAGTCCTCCGCCTCTCCTCTTTCTACTTATAGGCCTACTAAAACATACTAAGCGGTAGGCCTTTTTAGAACTTTGATAATAATAGAATAGGCCGAATTTGTTTGAAAAAGGGACAAATCATGACATAACAAAGATCTCACGTGATAAGTGTAGACCCTTGTTTCTATATAACCAGAGCCTATATAAGTTCTGATATAACTCTTCAGTCGACTCGCCTACAACGTTCAGTCCACTCGCCTACAACATTCAGTCCAATCGCCTACAACATTCAGTCGACTAGCCTACAACGTTCAGTCCACTCGCCTACAACGTTCAGTCCACTCGTCTACATCGTTCAGTCCACTTGCCTGCAACGTTCAGTCAAATCGTTTACAACGTTCAGTCCACTTGCCTACAACGTTCGGTCCACTTGCCTACAACGTTCAGTCCACTGGTTTACAACGTTCAGTCCACTCGTCTCCAAGTTCAGTCCACTCGTTTACAACGTTCAGTCCACTTGCCTACAACGTTCAGTCCACTCGTTTACAATGTTCAGTCCACTCGTCTACAACGTTCGGTCAACGTGCCTACAACATTCAGTCCACTCGTTTACAACGTCCAGTCCACTCGCCTACAACATTCAGTCGACTTGCCTACAACGTTCAGTCCACTCGTTTACAAGGTTGAGTCGACTCGCCTACAACATTCAGTCCACTTGTCTACAACGTTCAGTCCACTTGCCTACAACGTTCAGTCCATTTGCCTACAACGTTCAGTTCACTCGTTTACAATCCAAGAGACGACTCGTCTACAACCAAATTATTCTAATAAACAACTTTCATTTAATTTTTGTTTGTTTTATTTATCATTTATCAAATGATCAGAATATCTTCAACATGGTTTCTGTAATGAGCGATCATTCTATTTTTCCATTATGTCTCATACAAGGGGACAGTCCCTAAACGTAAACATCCGCTTCGGAGTTAAATTCCTTTGATAGGCAGCAACGGCATATTGTCAAATGTAATCTTTCAGTTTTTGTACATTGCTGAATGTAATTGAAGGGGCACAAGTGTTCACATGGGTCATTCTTTTTGAAGAATGATCAAATATAATTAGGCCATTGTTTATAGTTGATGGTAGGTACTGGCAACCAATAAATGATTGTAAACAATGTCCAGTATTTAATGTCACTGTTTCATCTGTCTATTTCTCTAAATTTAACCAGGGAGTTTCTATCCGTCCACCTGAAAATACATCAAAAAGAAGTTTGTAAATGACTCAAAGATAATGTTCTATTAAAAAGATTTATATGGAGGTTTTCAAATTACTGACACAATACCTTGTGTTGAAAATGCCTAACTTGATTTTAATGTAAGGAGCTGAGGCCAACAAGACAAAATACCCATACGGCAGCAAATCATATGGCAAATTTCGCCTATACAATTGCATTACTTCTTCAATGAATTATAATCTCTATCCTGTTCATAAGCATTTTGTGGAAGAATGGATGGACTGCGGCGATGCCAATATACATGTACGTCCACATTATGATGCAGCCGTGTAAAAAGTATGACACAGCAAATCAACTTTCAGACGAAAACTAGTTTTCAGTCCCAGATCAAAGTGTGCTAAAAGAGACTTACGTTCTATTCTTTTGAGAAATTTCTCAAAATTGTACATTAAGACTTCCTCGTCTGATTTCTCTTCCTCTTGAGAGGAATAACTAGTTGAATAGAACTCTATTATTTCCACTGTAGAGGCCATAGGTGTACGTTTCAAAAATAGTATTCCATCTTCTGGAAATTGGCGCATAACTTTAAGAACTCCTAAGAACTTTAAACCTACAAAAAAAGTGCAATATCAGTTGCCACATCCAAATTCGCCAAATATAAACAAAAGGTAGTGGACAATTGCCTTAAACGCCACTGCAGCAAGAGTTTGTTTTTTAACTCAAATGTTGAGGGACAGACAGACAAACAGGTTTACCGACAATATACGTTTAGAAAGTGAGATGTTGATGTATAATAATTGTACTATCAATAAAAATTAATCTTTAAACCTCAGTAACAAATTTTTTTTATTGATAATTAAGGATGCAGAGTGCATCAGTTTGCATAACATTTAGAGACTTTGTACGAAGGATAAAATCAACTGAAAGATCTCTTTTCAAAAATATAAAAACTGTGGCTTGCTAAACATAGCATTCTCACTCCCCCACCCACTAGACACCCATATGATTTTATGATTAGGGCCAAATTTATAGACAGACAGACAGACCGCCATGGTTGACGACAATATACACTCCACGTCTAAAAATTAGTTAGTTAAAGATAAGTTCCAGAGGAACAGATTCCATTTTCTTGGGTCGATTTGGGTCTTGAATATATGCAAATAGCCTTCAGAAGTACTAGAAATGAACACAATTCGCATAATCCCCTAAAATATATATAAAACTAGAAATTTCTCTTCCTATTTCTAGAAATATCTTTTCTATACATATTTCATAGTCAGGCTAATATCTGACACATATTATAACTTTCCAATCAGATAATTATGGACGTACATAGATTTGAAGGCTCAAATTTCTCCAGTGAGTTGTGATCACCGGTACTAAATACCTGAGCTAAAAGAATTCCTGTTTCTGAGATTTACCCAAATCAACCCACGAAAATGAAGATTGTTCTTCCTTAAAGGAAAAACTGTCCTTTATTTCATCTAATATTCATCTGATAGTGTGTTTGAGCATCCAAATACACACAATGAAAAAAAATGGATTTCTGTAGCATGAATTATGAGCTTTATCATATTTGTATCATGAGATGTTTGTGTTTAGCTAAAGTATTCTAATTTGTGATTCTTATTTACCTGTATTAGATTTAGCCCTGTTCAGTTGGTTATATATATAACTGATTAAAATTAATTACTGAAACATTAATTAACATGAAATCAAGCATCAACTGATTTTGGAAGGTTACTTAACCTTTATTCAAACTTTGAAATAAATGAATAATTAACATGCAATAAAACAAAAACTATAATTTTCAATATAATCATTACTTCTGGGTATCATTTTTCTGTAGCTCAGACTCTAAATCCTATAAAATATAACAGTAATTTGACATACAAAATTTCATATTTGCCAGTCATGTTCGACCATAAGTGCAAGATGACTGACAGTCTGTGATATCTGCTTGCTGAAAAGAAACGTTAACTAGTCATTTATCACCACCACCATCAGGCATTCTGCTTAACAGAACATTATTTCAGTAAAATTATTATATTTTACATAATTCACATGGGATATGAACATTGGTTGGTACATATTAAGTAGCTTCTCAGTTAATTCTTATATAAATTAATCTTTAATAACATGAAAAAACATTATTTTAAAGCCTATTACTATGTTCTATCAACAGTCTTGTCCCTAGCCATGTTCACGAAATAATATTCTCTGTTTGCTAAACTGTGCCAGTACTTTTGTATCATTGCTCTTGCAATTTTACAACTGTGATAGGTGAAGTTGGCCGCACCTTTTTTTCCTCGAAATTCTTGCTGTTATCACACCAAAAGGTTAAGCATATAGTAACAAAACATTTCAGTTGTTTACAGTATATTAAAGATTTGTAATAATAAGAGAGCAAATGCATCTTACTTCTTTCTGACATGTATAGTCACAAATTGGTCTTATCTTCATTTTCTTCTTTATAAAAGGTAGTGCATCATCACCCTGTAACAGGAATAAACAAAATAAAACAAAGATTAGAGGTTCAGACTTTACAAAGACTTTGAACACCTTAATCTTTTATATTTCATTCCTGTCAAGAACAATTGTCAGTGATAACATTGTATTCTTCAGACCCTTAACTTACCTAAATGATAATTTTAAAAATACAGCAATATCATTAATGAAAAAGTCAAAGTAAATTGGATAAATTCACTTTCATGAAAACATAAAAACTTTCAATTCCAAATTCACTGGGGCTATCAAAAACAACTTTTTTAAAAGTAAAAATTAACTTATTTGTGAACTAAGAAACAGCTTTTTGTGTATGTTTACAGGGCCTTCATCTATCTTCTGGTAGTGAGCCAGCACAAAATTGAACACAAGTAGTTCTGAGCCATACCTTGTGATGGTTTTGAAAACGGTCAAGGGGCAAATACTTTTTGTTTGAGCTATTCTTATTCTTATTCTGATTAATTTCTGGTCTACTTTAATGCTAGCTAGCCTATGCCTAAAACATTTTCTGTTATCCAGGGTTTTATTTAGTTACACAGAGATTCAATATTTTCAAAGGTGAAAGAATCTTCTTCTTTCTAAATACAGCTATGTGTCATTTCAATTATTTTGAATTGACTATATGGCAATCATCAAATACAATATCACTGCTGTTTGTCTATTCCAAAGACAATAACTCACCTCATGTTCATCTTTGATATGAGACTTCAGTTGAATTATGGGGATGTCTTTTTCACATATCAAACACTTCAATTGGACAATCATCTGTGGGCTAAAATATCAATAATGGTAAAAAAAAGTATAAACTTGTGTTTACCAAATAATAAAAACCCAAGTACGAACAATCCAAACTGTAAAACAAACATCAAAATCCATAAAATCATCTTGGCAATATATTGACAGAGCAAGCTCAGAAATCAACTGCTATTAATATCTATGTGACACACAAAATAAGGCATCTAAAACCAAAATAGGAATAAAATAGATTGTCCCTACCTCAGAATTATCTGCTAATATATCCAAATTTAAAGCCTGCTGTAGAGGCCTGATGAAAATAACACTCTGTCCTAGGCTACAGGAGTCAGCCAAAAATGAACTTGTGTAGCCTGATCTCTGGGGTGGTATTATTTCCAAGCATGTTCTATTACAACTCCTCAGCAGTTCAAAACCCCCTCCTCCTTTTAATTTGGGGAAATTGTCAAGGACACACTCCATAAAATAAGCTGGATCTATTGATTTGTTTAACACCAGTCTCTTTTCCCCCAAACCAGCCATGGAAAGATTGACTTTCATGTCTTTGCTTGGGATATAATCCTAAAAGCAGAAATAAATTTGTATTTTAAGTTAATACTATTAAATAAAAATAAGACAAAATATATATTGAATTTGTTTTAAAATAAAATAACATGGAGTTTTACGACCTACTCTTCTTCTAATGAGGACGGGCAACGCCATGCAGTGTGCAATGAGGACAATTTTGCCAGGACAGCGGCATTCTCCTGCTCTTGTTATCGATTTCCAACTGTCAAGGGATCTTTAACGTGCACAGCCTGTAGCACACAGGCCCTCGGTTTATAGTCCCTTCTGAATCATGTCAGCCCCTCAGACCTGCATCACTGATAGGGGGGAAACTGGGTTGAAAAATCTGAAGGTATCACCTCGACCCATGCCAGGATAGAATCCTGGACCTTCAGGCCAGCGAGCAAATGTCTAACTCACTGGGCCATGGTGGCCCCCCCCCCTGGAGTTGTTTTAAAGATGATACCAAAAACGATAATTCATAATATACCTACTGAATATGCTATGGCCAAAGGCACCACTGATTCTGATAAAAAAAACACGCAATAGTTATATTGTTCGATTATTTTTACCAGAATCTGGTGCCTGTGGCAAAGGCTGCTATAAATGAACTGAATTCCTTGAGTAGGTACAAAAATATAACTTTTACATCCATCCAAAGCACATTTGCTGAATACATTTTAATGTGATTTAAATATTTCAAACGTTTTAAAATGTTAATGTGTAATAGGCCTACTGTAGATTAATTGTAATCAAGCATCTGCAATAAATACCTGCTGTGGATCTGCCAAGCATAAAAATTTATGTGACCATTTTGGCAGTCTCTGATGAGTTGCTGAGATTTTTCTAGGGTTCGATCTGTTATACGGTGTGAAAAGTCTTCTGATTTCACTTGACGTACCACTACCAGTGGGCCTAGTCATGGAAGTGCTAGGCCCCTTACTGGTACTATTAGAAGAAGTGCTATTTAACAGCCTCCTAATTTCGCCATCTGCCGCAGGATCATTGGCAGCAGGTATTCTTGCAGTAGCAGTATCTCTTGCGGTGTTTGCTTCCTCTAATGAAGCTACTGCTTGTCGCAGTAGATCTACGGTTTTGGTAATGTTTAAATCCATTCAACTGAAATTTAAAAAAAAGGGTTCATACTAGAAATGGGGAAAGCTCACAGGAAAATTGAGGGTTTCTAGCAGTGGTAAATTATAATTGCTTTTTTTAATATAGATCAACACCTATTAGGCCTAATAATATGTAGGCAGTGTAGTTGGGCCCGTGTAGTTGTCATTAATGACATTCCGATCAAGAGACATACTAAGTAGAAAATATAAAAAGAGAGTTTTTTCGTCTTTTCACTCTCAACATAGATCTAAAGTTTAAGACTAGAGTACCAGAATGATATCATCTAAAGAAAAAGTATACATACCAGCAGTACAAATTAATTCATTTATAATAGAACTATAAATAAACTAGAATTGCTTACAATTATGAACGTATTTCGAGAGCCTTAAAATATTATGTAGGCTAAATTTGCAATTACCTACATCTAGACAATATATTGAATATCATTTGACCTAGTTTTCAAAGTCATTAAATAATTAGGTCACACCTTCCGTAACGGTTAATGAAGGCGAAAATATGAAAATTATCAATTTTTGCTGTATTTAAGTACACTTATCTCTATGAATTTTTTAAGTAAGCCAAATTAAAAAATATCTACTCGTAGACAATTTATTGAATATTATTTGACCTTATTTTCAAGGTCATAGATTAAGTGGGTCACACCTTCCGTACCCGTTAAAGTGACCTAATTTTGAAAAAATCGAAATTTAAATAATTCGAAAGAAAATACGAAATTTGAAAATCGGTCTCCAAGAAAAGGTAGATAATGATCCATTGTATCTATGTGCTTAATTTCATCAAAATCGGTCTATCAGTAGTGTCTGAATTTCGGATTTAAGAATTGTAACGAAAATTCAAAATGGCGGCCGATATGGCAGCTTGACCTAATTATTTAGGTCAAATCAATTACTATTGACAAGTTATTTATAAAACAGTTTTCACTTTTCACCTAGCAGTTATAGACCGGAAGTTACGTAATTACGTCATTTGAGGCTAAACCGGAAGTGGAATTTTTATTTTCACATTTTTTCAAAAATTGTAAACATATCGCCTATCAACTGGTAAAGTTTCAAAATTTTACTATTTATATTAAAGGAGAAATCACGGTCTGAAATTTTTGTCGATGACCCTTGAATATTGAATTGCAAATCGTGGGTAAAATATTTAACCTAATTGCATAAAACCTATAATTGTTAGTTGACAAATACATTGAAGTTTTCAAATCTGAAAATCCGGTCAAAATCGAACTGAAAATAAACTATCTGAAAATCCGGACAAAATCAAACAGAAAATAAACTTGCTAAAGCAAAAAAACCTGAACTTCCGGTTCTCACTTCCTGTCAGAGATAGAACTTCCGGTTTTGTTTTATTTGATAATAGAAATCATTCTAAGATCAACTGTAGATTTAGAATTTCTGCACCTTTGACCAGTTTGTCTGCAAACTCATCCAAGAATTACAAAAAAAAAAAAAATAAAAATAAAATAATCCGAACGATTACAATACGTTTTCGCCAAAGTCGAAATACGTAAAAAACTAGAGCCGTACGACTAACGGCACTGAAGCAGTGCGTTGCATAACGGGAATGCAGCATTAAGAATTCAAAAAATGAAATAATGTATTTGCATCGTTTCTATTAGACGTTGAGAGAGGTGTTTTACAAAACGTCGAAAAAAAAACAATTCGCGATCTAAGGGTCATAACACCTTATTTGAGATTATAAATTGATTTCGGATTTCATTAACTTTCCAGATCGTTAATCATTTTTAATCTGTTTATTTATTACTAAACATCTATATTAATTTAGGTAGTAGGAACATTAGATCCTGCAATTTGTGGCAAGTTGCCAATGTATAACATAGAGACATCAAATTAACAGCGCGGCTTTACATCTTTAAGAGTGTATTTTATAGAGTTGCGTCCCTTAGACCACTATTCTACTCAACTGTACATTATTGTTGCTTTAGAGATATAATGTAAAATTCTAAAGGTTGTAATTCCCTGCCAAATATTCCATATCATACATCGCCCACAACGAGAAATACACAATAATCCCTTTTATTTAAGATATATAATAGCTTAGAATCATTTTAACTGGATGTAGAACGATTAAACGAAAAATAAATTTGGATCGCTGAAACTCATATCTTGTGGATCGCCCAAATGTAACGTTTCTAAAACAGACCGTTTTATATGAATTTGCAATTTTTGAATGCCGATAAAACCTTAAGTATAAATCTTACAATAAAGTTTTATATATCATTGGATAGATCTTCTCGAGACCTATCACATTTGTACAGGTCAAAAGATCGCCCAATGCCAACGTCACAATATACGACCCTTCAAAGTTTTTAAAAATTTTAATCGTAAAAGAATCAAAATCAAAATCACAATTAAAAAATCGGTTTCCATATATATTTCGGCGATCGGTAATAGATGCTATATACATCAAAATAACACAAATCGAATTATCCCCTGAGACTCTATTTCGATTTAAAGAAAAACACGCACAGTTAGTGTAGAAGAAATTACAAAATTTTGAAATTTTTAAACGCGCAATTTTGATTAAAGTACCAAGTGTGATATATTAATAGAAAGATGCGATTAAGCGTAAAAGGAATATGTAAGAAATTCTGTCCAATGTAAATTAGGTCACGTGATAGAGCTATTAAAAGTTAAAATTCGTGATTTTTAATTGGCTGCAAAACCGGAAGTAAACATCGGACAACAAAAGTGAAGATACCATTGGGTAGATATAATCAAGGGCAATAACTTTTGTTAAGGTCAAAAGGTCACCGAAGGTCAAGGTCGCGAAATATGACATTTTAAATTTTTGACAATTACTGGAAAATTTCAACCGGAAATAAAAGAAAAGCAAAAGCGAAATTCAAAAATCCCTTCCCATACTTTTTTGCGCAATCGTTAAATGTTTTTAGAAAATCTAAAATTATGCAAATTAGATTTAACCCTGAGGCCCCATTTTGAGTTTTACAAAAAATAGTCATATCCAGCTGGCGGCTGATCCGTTACTTGCGGTTCGGATTTTTTTAATTTAGCATCATTTAATAGACAATTGTAGCTAATTGCAAAAGAAATTTTTCAAATATCTTCAATATTTCGGAAGTGCAAAATTCAACTTTAAAAGCAAATAACTTCAAAACCGGAAGTGATATCGAAATTTCGAAAATTAATTATAGTTCGCAATCAAAATGTTTATATATCTGTAAATTTTCAAATCGATCGAAATAAAATTGTAGAAGTTGAGAAAAGGGCAAAAATTAAAATTAAAAAAGTCAGCGACAAAGTTCAAACTTGTAAAAGTTTGAAAAAGCTATCTTGTAAAGAAAGATAGATAGTAATAAATAAAAAAAACGCTATCAAAATTGATTAAAAACTAGCGTCGTAAATGAGAAAAAACCTAAAGTTAGACATAGGCCCGTACGTCATTTCCGGTTGGACAAAATGGCGTCAAAATACATTCATGTAGTTTAGTTTCGCCGGTTTTGCGGGAGAAATGTTAACAGTTTTTATGTGGCATTTGTAGTTTTGGCTGGGCGCGATGGGAAGGATTCGAAAAAAAAAAAAAAAAAAAAAGAAAAAACATTTCGAAAACAAAGCAGTGCGTTCGAAGAACGCAATGCAATAAAATAATCCGAACGATTACAATACGTTTTCGCCAAAGTCGAAATACGTAATAAAAAGATTCGAAACGAAACTAATAAAATACGAACGAAAGTTAGGTCTTTATTTTGATTAGACCGACGAAACAACCCAAGGAGAAACACAAATAGAGTTAGATCAATATTAAATTACGAATACGATTTAATAGCCATCTCAAAAACCCCTTTTACATCCATAGATATCCTATAAATAGCTCAGGCCGCGATAAAGCGTTCCGTTCTCGGTCCAGACCAGGCTGCGATAAAATGTGCCCATTTACATTATACAAAATCATGCGTACCGAGAACGGTTTCGTTTGTTTAGTGTAAACGGTGAAGGTTCTCGGCACGCTTGTTAGTGGAACTCTTCTGTAAAAAGATTAGAAATAATCCTTTATGTCACCCGGATGTTGCAATGACGCTTGATATGGTCATATTTTACCTTTTATACTAATTTTTCGTACGCAGCAGGAAAGAATGAAAAAGGTTTGAGTATGAGAGAACCCTATCGAGCCCAAATTACCCATGGACTTTTATTTGAAAGAAGTACTAAGTAACAAATGCGCGTTACCTACAAGGAGAAAATATATTGTCATGGCGTTTGTTAACTCGTTGTGTACATTCTGTCGGGCAGCCATTTTAAAATTTTAGGAATGATGACGAAATTCCGTGAGAAACGGTCAAGATCGTCTTTGACGCATGCGCAGTGAAGTAGACTCAGACCTTAGACCGTTTACATTACACAAATTTATCGAGTCTGTTGTCGGAACTGTTCCGAGACCACTTCCCTGAGGTGGTTCAGAATTGGAACGGTTCTCGGTACTTTCGACCGTTTACATTACACAAAATTCATCAGTATCGTTCTCAGAACGGTACCGAGAACGGAATATTTTTGTAATGTAAAGGGGTTAAAGTCTATTTAGAGGCATGACGATTTGTTAGGTCTCTAAAGGACTTTATCTTTGATTAGGCTGAGGAGTCTTGAGTAGGTGTCTGTCTGATGGTAATGGTTAAAGATAAGGGGATAAGCGGCGGCATGCTCTCTCTTTCTCAGGGTGTCATTCATATTACTGGTAATACACCTCCAGTGTACACAGTCAGTCTCCTAACGTTCTTTGTACAGAGATGACCATCGAATTGCCTGTTTTTGTATTTAATTGTAAAAGAACTGGATTTTGAAGAAATGGTTTGCAGAGGTTCTAATCGTGGAGAAAATCGATTTCTTAGTATGCAAAAAGTCTTGTATATTATCACTAAACGGTACTGTTAGAAAGTTCATATCATATATGACAATATTTTATGAAGTGAATGGAAGCGGCATTGACTATGAAGCAGAAAGGTTACCAATAATTCCTGAAACAGTTACGACACAGACAATATCAAACGTAATTAATAAAAATAACATTGGAAACATGCCAACACAATTTCTTGATGTTAATAAAAATGAAATAAGCGACTATATTTAGGACAATTCGAACAAAAACACACTAAGCACAACATTCTATGAAATTAAAACATTGCAATCATTCTTTAATGAACGTGTTCTTTTATCCATGTGAAATAAAGAATTATTTTGTATTAACTTATTTTTTCTTAAGAGCAAGGTCATTATAAGAATCTATTACAAATGGTACAGAAGCTTTTATGGGAATGAACAAAATAACCCACGTTAGTTAAGCTGAACATGTATCTCAATTCTATTTCAGGGTCCAAAAGAATAATAAAAAATGCATTGAAGCTTCAAATAAATTCACAGAATGCCCAGAAACTAAGACAACGATTTTGGAACTGGTTAAAATTCAGAATCCAGAAGCCTGCGGAGGAGCGGCCGGATTTGAAAGCGGAGTTTTCCAATCGGATAATACAACACCACCTAAAGACCAATCAGATATTACAACACCACCTATAGACCAATCAGATAATACAACACCACCTAAAGACCAATCAGATAATACAATACCACATTTAGACCAATCAGATAATACAATACCACATTTAGACCAATCAGATAATACAACACCACCTATAGACCAATCAGATAATACAACACCACCTAAAGACCAATCAGATAATACAACACCACCTAAAGACCAATCAGAGAATGCAACATCACCTTTGTACCAATCGCTTATACTATTGATAACTATATCGCTTATGAAGTTTATATTTTAAAATTCCTTAGATATAGATTCCTTTTAGTTGCAGCTATAATATAACAACTATATAATAACTTGACTTAATGAATTGCTTTACTTGTTAAATAAATAGAAAAATAAAAACAATAACTTGACTTACTGTACTTCTCTTACCTAGTTTTAATTATAGCTTTAATATAAGAACTATATAATGACTTGACTTAATAAATACTTTCTAGTTTTACTTGTTAAATATATAGTAAAATAAAAACAATGACTTGACATACTGTATTTCATACACCTAGTTTTGAGCTTTAATAGTTAAATAGTTAAATAAGAACAATGAATCGATATACAGTATTTACCACACCTAGTTTTAAGCTTTAATAGTTAAATAGTTAAATAAGAACAATGAATCGATATACAGTATTTACCATACCTAGTTTTAAGCTTTAATAGGTAAATAGTTAAATAAGAACAATGAATCAATATACAGTATTTACCACACCTAGTTACTAGCTTTAATAGTTAAATAGTTAAATAAGAACAATGAATCGATATACAGTATTTACCACACCTAGTTTTAAGCTTTAATAGTTAAATAGTTAAATAAGAACAATGAATCAATATACAGTATTTACCACACCTATTTTTAAGCTTTATAGTTAAATAGTTAAATAAGAACAATGAATCGATATACAGTATTTACCACACCTAGTTACTAGCTTTAATAGTTAAATAAGAACAATGAATCAATATACAGTATTTACCACACCTAGTTTTAAGCTTTAATAGTTAAATAGTTAAATAAGAACAATGAATCGATATACAGTATTTACCACACCTAGTTTTAAGCTTTAATAGTTAAATAGTTAAATAATAACAATGAATCAATATACTGTATTTCTCACACCATGTTTTAAGCTTTAATAGTTAAATAGTTAAATAAGAACAATGAATCGATATACAGTATTTACCACACCTAGTTTTAAGCTTTAATAGTTAAATAGTTAAATAAGAACAATGAATCGATATACAGTATTTACCACACCTAGTTTTAAGCTTTAATAGGTAAATAGTTAAATAAGAACAATGAATCAATATACAGTATTTACCACACCTAGTTTTAAGCTTTAATAGTTAAATAGTTAAATAAGAACAATGAATCGATATACAGTATTTACCACACTTAGTTTTAAGCTTTACTTTTAATATAGTTAATTGAAAACAATGAATCGATACACTTTTTCTTTTTTACATCTAGTTTTAAGCTTAAATAGTTAAATAAGAATAATGAATCAACCTAGTTTTTTGTTTAATGTTTCCTTGTCTACTGAACGCGAGAATTGTATGGAGGTCAATCGTATTCCGAATTAGATTGAATATTTCATTTATATTTCCTTTACACTGATCGCATATTTAATTAATGCATCCGAAGTCAATATTCTGCATTGAAAGTGTCGTCCAGGCTTTAATGGGACTTACTGCAAAGTTTCAACGAGATTTCTGGAAAAAGTTATAGAAGGTTGAAATTAACATGTACAAATGAATTAGAATAAGTGGATTGAGTCTACTAAATACCATACCTTTCCACGGTAAATCACACAATTCAACCCTCTTAAACATTCTCAGAATCTCGTTCTCCAGGAAATGATAATAATGCATCGCGGCTTCAACACGTTATTTACACGTTCATTTTACAGATTGATATATGCTAGATACAGTCTAATTAAAATCTAGAACTAACTTTCGTTCGTATTTTATTAGCTCCGTTTCGAATGTTTTATTATCTATTGGCTTTTACGTATTACTACAGTAAGGTCTGACACTGGCCTACAAGACGGGCTGTTCAAACGACTTTTGACTTATCGATCTTTTGACCTTATGACCTCTGTTTTATCTAGTCCACATAATTTGAACTGATTCTGAACAGCCAATGAAAAAGGCTGGTACAACAACGTTCGTCACAATGACGACTTGAGCGGTCTTGATAAGCTAGTTTAATACAACTCAACGACTCAGAATGCACCAATTGTTCGCGTCACATTATCCCGTAGCAGGAAAGGGCAGCCACCTGATTGGTCAAAACACAAATAGGTCAAAGGTCGTTTGAACAGTTCGTCCTGCAGACGAGTGTTAGACCTTACTGTAGTGATTACGTAAAAAGCCAATAGATGATAAAACATTCGAAACGAAACTAATAAAATACGAACGAAAGTTAGGTCTATATTTTAATTAGACTGATAATAGGTAAAATAATATTCCCAACCCTGACTTAATCCTTAGTGTGGAAGTGTTCAATACAAACTACATGATGTTTACTTTGGACAAATTTTTCCCCGATATTAGCAAACCATTTAAAAGATAATTCTTGGTTTTTATAAGAAAATTTTGATTAACCTTTTCAAAATATAGCCTATATAGATCCAGGCCTTTTGTCAGGTATAAGTTTTATTTTTATAGGCTTCCGCGTACCGGGACCTTTAGAGCCTTCACAAAAGATGAACAGATGCAACTAATTGCAGTATGAGCTAGGTTTCAAGGTTTTATAGGCGAGTTTAAACCGTCTATAATAATGGTCGAGGCCTAGTATCGGTAGCTTTTAGATTGGTCCGCAGATTTGAAATTGATGTATAATCATTAGAATCGATGGCTACATACTCTAAGTACTCCTTCTCTCCTCTTTCTACTAATAGGCATACTAAAACATACTGAGTGGTAGCCCTAGTTAGAACTTTGATAATAATAGAATAGACCGTTCAGTCGTCTCGTCTACAACGTTCAGTCCACTCGCCTACAACATTCAGTCGACTCGTCTAAAACGTTCAGTCGACTCGTCTACAACGTTCAGTCTATCGTCTACAACATTCAGTCCACTTGCCTACAACGTTCATCCCACTCGTCTTCAACGCCCAGTCCCCTCCCCTACAACATTCAGTCGACTCGTCTAAAACGTTCAGTCCACTCGTCTACAACGTTCAGTCCACTCGTCTACATCATTCAGTCCACTTGCCTGCAACGTTCAGTCCACTCGTCTACAACATTCAGCCCACTCGTCTACAACGTTTAGTCCACTTGCCTACAACGTCCAGTCCACTCGTTTACAACGTTCAGTCCACTTGCCTACAACGTTCAGTCCATACGTCTACAACGTTCAGTCCACTTGCCTACAACGTCCAGTCCACTGGTTTACAACGTTCAGTCCACTCGTCTACAACTTTCAGTCCACTCGTTTACAACATTCAGTCCACTTGCCTACAACATTCAGTCCACTCGTTAACAACGTTCAGTCCACTCGTTAACAACGTTCAGTCCTTCAGTCCACTCGTTAACAACGTTCAGTCCACTCGTTAACAACGTTCAGTCCACTCGTTAACAACAACGTTCAGTCCACTCGTCTACAACGTTCAGTCCACTCGTTTACAATGTTCAGTACAATCGCCTACAACATTCAGTCGACTTGCCTACAACGTTCAGTCGACTTGCCTACAACGTTCAGTCCACTCGTTTACGACGTTCAGTCGACTCGCCTACAACATTCAGTCAACTTGTTTACAACGTTCAGTCCACTTGCCTACAACGTTCAGTCCACTCGTTTACAAATCAAGCGACGACTCCTCTACAACCTAATTATTATAATAAACAGCTTTCATTGAACTATTTTTTGTTTTATTTATCATTAATAGAGGTGGCTTCAAACGATCAGAATACCTTCAACATGGTTTCTGTAATGAGCGATCATTCTATTTTTCCATTATGTCTCATAAAAGGGGACAGTCCCTAAACGTAAACAGTCTACTGTTCATTGTGTAAGAATTGTGAGAGATTTGTTGCGTTATAAACTGCTGGACACTGTTACAGGTTATCCACAACTTGATCTTGAGAAGCAAAAGTGGAGGTAAATGGAGGTACAAAATAATGTTCCAGAAACCATTTTAAATGTATTTGAGTAATTTCCCCAGTCTGTGGGATACTATTAAGAACTAACTTTTGCCAAGCTGTTGGGGTGGTGAATCCATTTACTGAGATTAAAGGTTGCTACCCTTCTCGAGACTTAAAGGACTGTCGTCGATATGCTATGATTTGTTCTGTCCCACATACAGGTCTAAATTTTTCGCTGAACTTTGTTTCAGTTATTGTAAAACGACCTATAATCTGAGAATAGACTAACATTATATACTATAAACCTGGCTGAATTTGGCCTGCAGTGTTATGTTAGTACATGTAATTGTGAAAGAGTACTACAATATACTCATAACAATAAAACACCCTATTCAACAGATTATTATCAAAATCGATCATATTACCCCCCCCCCCCCCCAATAAAATCGTGTTATATCCTGATTATTTATTTGAATCGATCTTTTACGGTTGAAATAATACAATTACCAACACTGTAGATACTGCATTCTGGTTATCAAATACACTCAAATTTCTAAGAAAAAGATAGATACCGTAGATATGAAATACGTTCATACCGGGCGAGCAACAGATCAGCATTGAGCACTTGACGGGCAACAAGGAAAAGGTCTTCTACAGAATAAAGTATAAGTTGTTGAAATCAAGATGTTTTTACAGTTGGTATTCGTTGCTGTTATTGGTATGTATTTTACTTGTTCAACCTTATTCGAATTTACAAACAGAAAACTAAAACGGCTTCCTCGTAGTGAAAGAAGTAATTACCTTCTCCTGGAGAGTTTACAAGACTAAGATCCAAAAATGCAAAGGATTACTTCAGGGAGATAATGAAAGGGGATCTAATCTAGCATGTACAAGAACATAGCTCAGATTTTTATTCCTTTTGTAAGCAGTCACTAAACGATTAGTATATATATCAGGGCATTCATCCTGGAAATAGCAATCATAGAGGCATTTTTAGCTGTGGAATTGTCGATGGCGACAGGAGGTATAATTTGATTGCCATGCTGAATATTTAGACCGTGAGGTACACCTGTTTGTAATTGGTTTATCCAGAAACTCTCCCTCTGCAGTCGCCTTGTGGTAGGTTTGGTTGTTGTACAAATAGACACCTTTTCTATGGGCATAACAATAAAATGTTCAATGGAATAATTAGTGCATTGAAATGATTCGCGATTATCTTTTTTATGGAGAATATCCAAGCGTTTACCGCTTAAACCATTACACATTGCGTTTTGGGCTTCAACAAAATATCATAAGTCGCATTTTCTTACAGTAAATGGGGTAAATGTTTGTACCGATTCAGCAATTAGTAAGCTTGATTTCAGTTTTAACTATAGGAGAACTATAAGAGAATAATCTTGAGACTAATTAAGCTAAAAACTTTGAATTGTGGTTCGAATATTGAGACCGCAGTGTTCCCTTGCCGTTAAGAAATTTATAATTTTCTTTCCACAACTACATATTGAACCGTCTCTAATAATAATAAAAATAATAAAAATGATAATAATAATATTAATAATAATCTAACATTGAGCCCGTTAAAATACAAAAACTACAAATAACACATATACAAGGCGATAAAAAACATATTGTACAGTTTATAAACAGCCTATAAATACTATAGAAATTGAAGGGGAGAATTATATAATATTGTGCTGTTTTAATTCTCCATAAAAATGAAATTTCTGAAAAGAATACTGATTTGGCTTCTCTTATTTTAACTGACTGATTATTCCACAATTTTACACCTTTATATTTTAAACTGTGTTTATAAAGGTCTATTCTAGGTTTAGTAAACGTTAACTTTTTATTAATGGACGAATAAGATGTTTTGTAGGATAAAAATTATTACGTATCTTAAATATAAATACAACAGAATTAAACTTATGGCGTATAGTATAATCAATAATATTCATGGATCTAAGCTAATTTTTATAATTGTTAGAGATATAGTTATTAGTATTCAGTATTAAAAAGGCCCAGGCTTGATTTGTTTCGGACAATCATCCGACAGCCTCAAACACATGAAATCTTTTGCTTAGCTAATCAGAAATAGTCTACAGAGCTTA
>CM060199.1:27025471-27050262 GCA_030562195.1 Nipponacmea schrenckii
TAAGATCATTGACTTAAAGGCAGTCAATTTTTTTTCCAGAGATAAAGTTTATTCAATGATGAAACAGCTAGACCCTGAAGGAATCCAACTACGTAAATCACACAGGTTGTCCAGACGGATGTATTCTAATAGGGGACCAAATTATCTTATTCATATTGATGGGTATGACAAAATAAAGCGTTATGGGTTCGCTATACATGGAGCCATATGCGGGTAGGTTACAAACCCTTTAAGCAAATAACAAGTGTCCTCAAAAAAATGGCAAATCATTAGATGCGTCGGACGAAGGTCAGATGGATCTAGTGGAATCGAAGATATATATATATATAAGTGGTGCAGATCTTGCAGCAAATAGATCATTTTTCATTATTGTCGTATGAAGACATTATTTGCCTTACAGCAAAACTATAAAATAAATAAAATAATAGCATCTATAATACACATATAGTCAATATTGTTCAAAAGCAATTGTTTAATATGTCGCATGTATGAAACATCGATTATGATAAGAAAAAACATATTCAATACTATATAAAGTTTTCTTCTTGTCTGAAACAGTTTGCTGCAAAGTATGCTATTTATCATGTAATAAGTAGCTATGCTCTTCCTATGAATAAGTAAAACTGCATTCATTTCATTTCATTTCCTATGAATAATATGACTTTTAAAGTTACATTTAAAACTGGGTTGTGGTATAAATGCTTTTTTAAATTATAGAGAATTCTTGAGATTTGCCTTCACCAATCTTATACAACAGGACCTAAACTACATAAGAGAAGATTGGAACCAACATAAAGTGGTCCATACACGTTCAATAAAGTCATCAATAACATTGATTCAATATATTGATTCAACATATTGAATCAATGATATTGAAAGAAAATGCCCACACACGATTCAATATTTCTGTCAATAAAGTTCTCATTTATTGCCAGTTGAAAGTCTGTACGTCGAGGCTAACGAACCCTCATTGTACGACAGACGTGATAGACTTTCACTACAGTATGCTATTAAAATAGCATCTTTGCCATACCATCCGGCTCACCGCCCCGTATTTAGTCCTTATTTTGAGCATTTGTACGAGGCAAAGCCTCGTGCAATTTCTTCTTTTGGAGTCCGCATTCAACCACTTTTGTCAGCGGCTGGTATCAGCCACGACAGTATTGCGGACTTCATAATGACCACAATTCCACCTTGGTCAATTGCTCCATTTCAGATAGACTTTAGTCTATCAAGCAATAAGAAGTCACGGACAAGCTCGATCGTATTCAAGTCGAAATTTCTTGAATTAAGGGCTAAATATGGGGATTATGCCCCTTTCTATACAGATGGGTCCAAGGATGGTGATAAAGTAGCAGCCGCTACCGTGACGCCATCCGAAGTCCTGTCTGTATCTCTTCCACCAGCAGCCTCTATTTTTACTGCAGAACTCATTGCCATTTTACAGGCACTCGAGTTCTTTCAGTCATCATCATTACAAAAATGTATAATCTTTTCTGATTCTTTGTCCGCATTACAAGCTATTCATAACATCCAGCTTGTGCACCCAATAATCGGAGATATTTACAAGCTCTCGGGACCGAAAAGGGACATTGTCCTTTGTTGGCTCCCCAGTCACATGGATATACGGGGGAATGACCGGGCAGATGCGGCGGCTAAGGCTGCTTTGTCACTGCCGGTCTCCCCCTTTTCCTTGCCTTACACTGACTTTAAGTCGGTGATAAGGACTTTTATTTTGCAACGATGGCAGCAAAAATGGGATGCTGCAGATACAAACAAACTTCATGCCATCAAGCCTCTTTTGGGGGATTGGCCATCCTCCTATTGTGCCAACAGGAGAAATGAAGTTGTTTTGTGTCGCTCTCGTCTTGGACATACTCACCTTACCAACTGTTACCTGCTCAAGCGAGAGCCTCAACCAGTCTGTGAGCATTGCCAGGTTCGCCTGACAGTGAAACACATTCTGATTGAGTGCACGCATCTCAAACCTATAAGATCTCAGCACTACCGTGCTAGATCCTTGTTCCATCTGTTTGCGCAACCTTCTCTTTATGAGAAGGTTGTCGCGTTTTTAAAACAGACTAATCTGTATTTTAAATTTTAAAATATATTTTGTGTTATAGTTTTGTTTTTGCTATTTTGTTTTTAGCCTATTTTGGGTTACAACCATTCTGTGATATTGTTTTTTAGCATTGTTTTGTTGCCCTTTTTGGGGTTTCTGTGATAATTTTTATTTTACTGTATTGATTTTCTAGTTTTAATTTTTGTTTTTATTTTAAATCGTATTCAAGTGCTATATAGCCCGTTTTGGTGCTGATGCACTTTAATACATTTCATTTCATTTCTCATTTATTGATGACTTATTAAGATGGACACCGCTATTACTGCTTCTTTGCTTATGGCAGTCGAAGAAGAGCCACCCGAAAAGAAAAGAAAGTGGTCAAGGAGTTGGTTCTTGAGACGGAGGGAATACGGCCACATGTCGTTATTGCAAGAGCTCCGTGCAAATGAACCAGGTGATTACCGGAATTTTCTACGTATGGATGGCTCTAGGTTTGACCAACTTCTTGATCTGGTGCGGCCAATTATCACAAAACAGGACACTGTAATGCGAGAATCAATTTCGCCAGAAGCAAGATTAAGTATAACATTGCGATACTTTGCAACTGGGAATACTTTTGAGGATCTGAAGTTTCTGACCGCAACATCAGCACAGGCCATAGGAAGGATTGTTATAGAAACAAGTAATGCCATAATTCAGTGTCTCAAACAGCAAGAAATGATAAAGGTGAGAACTATTTTCGATAATTACCTTTAATACATAAACATTTGACATATTTTCATCAAAAATACAACAGCATCAAATTCAGAAAGTTTTCTTAACTTTCTTAACAAAACGAAAATAAAAAACTAAGAGCTTCTGACTAAAACATAATAACTAAAATTAGTTGAACATTTGTCCGAATGTGCTCTTATTATCCATCCATTATGTTTTTGTAATATTGCTTAACAAATTAGTTCGATAAAAAGATAACTCTCAGATCCTTGATAAAACACAACCAAATAAATATATTTCAACATCCTTTCACTTTTGAAAGTGAAATCCATTTCACTCGAATTTGGAGATCAAATTGAAGGGTCAAAACTTGAAAAGTAATTAGCAAGGCCGGGACCATGATTTCCAATAGTTGATGCATCCAGAGTGCACAATGATGCCTGGGATTGCTGGTCACTTCCTGTACTGAATGGGGTGCTGCATCGACTTGAAAGGGTTGTAGCCTGTCCACCACTGTTTATTTGAACTGAGTACCGGTTCAGAGTACCACACTGAGCCTCAAATAGTATGTCATTGAAGGCTTTTTTTTACATACATCTGTTTTGTGTGATCCAGCAACCGCAACCGTCTTCATCAGGGACTGGTTCCTTCAATCGAGCAGTAGCAAGCGAAATTAATTCATCCTTGTTAGACTTTTGGTATTCGGATACCTTTCTTTTCTTGGTAGTTGTTGTGGCCATTGGTGCATTAATTTTGGCACACGGAGCAAGGCGCATGGTTAACAGGGGAGGTGTTCTTGTACCTTCGTTCGAAGTAACCGTTTCCTGATTTTCAGCTGTCTCATCTCCATCTTGGCTGATATCATTACCACTACTCTGAAAGAAATTTAGATCAATATAATTATTATATTATAAATGTTTAAAACCTGTTATATAACTTTTATCTTCAGATGCCTACAACACCAATGGAATGGGTCGAAGTCAGCAACGGTTTCGCCTCAACATGGAACTTTCCCCACTGTATAGGAGCCATTGATGGAAAATCCGGATCATTTTACTTCAACTATAAAAAGTTTTTTAGTATAGTTTTAATGGCGGTTGTGAATGCTGACTATGAATTTATCATGGTCGATGTTAACGGTAGAGTTTCTGATGGAGGGGTGATAGCTGTGACAACATTTGGTCAACGACTTGCAGATGGAAAGTTAGGTCTCCCGGAACCAGGACCCATTCACCATAATGATATCACAAAACTGCCGTATGTATTTGTTGCCGACGACGCCTTCGCAATGAGTGAAAATCTTGTAAAGCCATATGGAGGTGAAAATCTGGGCAAAGAGGAAAATGTGTTCAATTATCGATTAAGTCGAGCGCGAAGAGTTTCTGAAAATGTTTTTGGTATTTTAGCCTCCAGATTTGGAATATTTCAACGACCAATTCTCCTCTGCCCAGAGAAAGCTGCTACCGTCACAATGGCTTGTTGTTACCTGCACAATTTTCTTCGGAAAAAATCAGGAAGTTTTTGAGGCCAGGGAGTGTTGATTGGGAGGATGCAAACCGTATTCGACACAATGGAGAGTGGCGGGAATCTCAAACAGAACTCGAAAGGCTTCGCAATACAGTAAACCAAACATGCTGGGGCAAAGGCACAGTTGACAAGAAATGGATTTCGACAGTACTTCAACACAGTGGGTCGTGTTCCTTGGCAACAATAACAGATCAAGTGACTATATAGAACATAGGACCATATGTTCATTTCTTTATTGTTTAAATGGAAGAGGGTAAATAAAAACTATGAATACATGTATTGAGTTAAATTATCTGGCTGAGATTGTCATACTCTGTGTCTTGTGAAGCTTGATCCTCCTGTACGAGAGAAAGTGTATTGAGAGAGCCAGATGGGGTCTCTTGATCTGTGAGAAATCTTAATGCATCATAGTACCATGAAGTGGGATGGTACAGGTCTTCGACTCCCCCGCGGGCCAGGGCTTTTTTCTTTTTTTCGCAAAATGTTTATTTTTTTCTTCATGTCATCCACGGTAGATTCGGGGAAGCGCTCCTTATACTTTTGGTGAAGTTTTTTGTACGCCGCAATCTTCTTTTCCTTGTTACAATAATCATCAGGGTTTAATTTTCCATAAGGATGGTAATGCCTGATAGAGTTCTAGAACTTCCAGCATGAACCTTTTCTCATCGTCTTTATTTTTCGCTTTTATTGTGGCCATTTTCACTGCTTGGAAGTGAACAAGGAAAAGAATTTGAAATATATTGATGATAATATATTGACGAATTGCCCACATACAATCAATAAACTGTTTCAAAATTAAACTTTTATAAGTTTTCAATAAAAATCAAAATGAATTTGATCCATCAATATGTTGACTCAAAAAAATGCTTATTGACAATATTTTCGTCAATATTGCCCATACACGATCAATATTGTAGATTCAATATGTTGAGTCAATATATTGAATCAATGTTATTGATGACTTTATTGAACGTGTATGGACCACTGGAAAAGATTCGTTCCTCCAACAATACAGAAACATCACCAGGGAAACCAGATATGCTTTTTATGCACCTGAACTTTACGGTAAATACAGTTGTTTCAGAAGAATTGCATCTTTTTTCTTTCAAGCCTTGTCAGGGTTCCTGCGGTCCTTTTCATTCCTGGAAAATCCTTAAATTTCAAACTACGTTTTCAAGGACTTGAAATATGCTTGCATTTGACGCTGGTTCAAAACAATCCTTATTTATCCTTTATCACAGGTTCTTGGGGTCAATAGTCGCGATACTATCATAATATGTATATTATATTTTGATATATTTTGACTATTATGATAGTATGATAGTATCACGACTATTGACCCCAAGAACCAGTGGATTTTATTTTTGAGGGTAAAATGTACTAAGCAAAGCATCAATTTAATCCTTCGGGTTTCATGAATAGAATTGACATCCATTGAACTAGAACAAGAGTTGAAGGTTGAATGTGTGATGCAACATGGAACAGGACTAATTGGCCTATTCTTTAGTATGACTGCCATTTGGGCGTATTTCAACGCATTGCATTGCTATCTTTTTATAATTTTCTTTAACCATTCACCTTACGTTTTAAATGTTTGTTTCTTTGCATTTCTTTTTTCTTACTTTTCATGCTTTTTTGATCAGATACATGTTTAAATGTTCATTTTTATTATGAGGGTTTTTTGCTCAATTTTCTAAAACCTTTATTACATTGGTAGTTCAGGAAATCTATATCAATTATTTTTAAATCATTATTTCATACTTTTCAAAGGAAGTCCTTCAACTTGTAAGTTACTTAATATCGAGTACATGATACGTAAACTGTTCATCTCTGTCTTCCAGGTACTGTAGATTACAAGACAGGTATTGAAAGAGATGAATTGGAAGCTTTCAGTGAATTTTGTCATTTTCCACATAGAAATGGCTGCAACCAACAATTTGCCAACCAATGTTGTGAATTGATAGAGGAAAGTGGTCAAACCTTGCCAAAAGATTATCTAGAGGCTCTGCAGCCATGTTAATGAATCTGAAGAAAATTAAAATACAAAATGCATGTATTATCACAAATCCAAAATATATTTATCATCGACTGAGTTGTTTGACTAAAATTGCCCAAGATGGAGCATATCTATTTATTTGTGGAGAGCATAGCACTATAATTTTTTTTTATGTATGAAAGTGATTGTCAAAAAATTTCCGGAAAAAATGACAATAACAATGATTACCCTCAAGTTCTTTTTCAATTATCATATCTCCTTAAACTATATTTTAACACGTGAAGCTTTGCAACACACCGATCGATTTCTTTCTAGGACAAAATAGTCTAGCTGTAAATTACATTCAAATAAGGGGTTTAGAAGTTTGACAAAGTAAATATCAATTCTGCGAAATTATGGCTGAATTGATGAACTATGACGTTACCCTCCCCCCCCCCCTTTTTTTTGATCCTAATTTACTGCTAAACTTTTTTCCTGGAAGAAAGCGATTGGTGCTGGAAAACTCAGAGTAAGCTTTTAAGATATATTTTTTTGTAATAACATCCCTTTAAGGACCCAAAATGTAGTATGGAAAATGGAACAATAATTGAATGAGACTACCACATTTAACAAATTTATTAAAAAAACATTTTCTTCTATGTTTGCTTAATTAAGCATAAAATATAAAACAAAAATACAAAAACAACTCTTGCAAAATACCTTTGACAGAAAGGCTATATCACCATAAAAATTATACATTTATTTTGTTAATTGGTTTCCAAAAGAAAGAAAAAATGGGGTTGGACCCAATCAGTACACTATTAGTGTAGGTGACCATTTCACGTGCTTTCTACATTTTTAAACTAAATAAAGAAGTATTACAAAACACCAGTCTAATTAAAATCTAGACCTAACATTCGTTCGTATTTTATTAGTTTCGTTTCGATGTTTTTATTATCTATTGGCTTTTTACATAACCACTACAGCTAGGTCAAACACTGCCCATCAATACGAACTGTTTGAACGACCTTTGACTTATCTCATACAACTCAACGACTCAGAATGCACCAATTGTTCGCGTCACATTATCCCATAGCAGGAAAGGGCAGCCACCTGATTGGTCAAAACACAAACAGGTCAAAGGTCGTTTGAACAGTTCGTCCTGCAGACGAGTGTTAGACCTTACTGTAGTGATTACGTAAAAAGCCAATAGATAATAAAACATTCGAAACAAAACTAACTAGAGCCACTTGTGGCACAGAGTGGCAAATTGCAACAAACAGACAGAAACATCTGGTTTTCAGGGATTAACTGGCCAAAGCAATAAGGTATCTGTGTGCAAGGTAATTTTTAAAAAAAACTTATTTCCTACAAACGTAATACGCTGACCCATATATATGGAAAACTGAAAATTCACCCGGATGTGCCACTCCCATCTAATTCTTTTCAGCGTGAATCTAATCACATTCAAAATATATATTCATAGTACAAATTTGAAGTTTGTACAACCAATAGATCACAAGATATACTCACATACATTTCAAAAATACGTAAATACGGCAAAGTGTACTTTTATTTTTAAAAATCAAAAATTTCAATTTTCATTTTAAAAACTTTTGTTATAGATCGTTGGAAAGAGGACAAAAAGCACATTAAGAATCTAAAAAAATTAACACTCTAAATTAATTAGGTCACGCTCTAGAGCAGTCCAAAGTTGCGAATTTTGCTGTTTTCGGGCAGCTATAAAACCGGAAGTTGACGTCAAAGGTCAAAGTATCAACTGACAGCCAAGGTCAATGACCTTTGACCTACCAAAGGTCAAGGTCACGAGAAATAAGCCTCCAAACTTTGAAAAAATTCAACCGGATGTTGCAAAAATGCAAAAGCAAAATTCAAAAATCGGCTCCCACAGTTTTTTCATAATCGACTGAAGCTACAAGAAATGTAAACATCACGGAAATTAGACATAACCCTGAGGCCCCATTTTGAGTTTTACAAAAAAGTAACATTTCAAGATGGCGGCCAAAGTTTCACTTCCGGTTCGGATTTCTTCTTCTTCGTTTTTTTGTTTTCTAATTTAATTAAGATTGACATCAATTACAGCACAAGTAGGTCAACCGGAAGTTTAAACCCTTTTTACGTTGAAACCGGAAATGAAGCAAAAATTTTGACTCTGCCAATGTTTTTAAATTCATGACACTTGAATGCACCCAAATTTTCAGATCAATCGGTCTTAAAATAGCAAAGTTGCAAAAAAGTGCAAAATACGGAAAAAAAATGTGTGCTATGAATTTTCGAATTTCGAATTTTTTCAACTGCTATCTTGTTGGAAACTAGTTCAAGTTTTTAAAAATGCAAACGCGAAGAAAATCGATCAAAAATTGCGACATCTAGAGCCATTTTCCTACTTTTTTGGTTAGTTGCAACGCAGCACTTCTGGTTTTGCAAAAAAGTTCCATTTTATATTTATGCAACACGTTGCCACTACAGAAGGTCTAGAGAAGTTGTGAAAAAATTGCAACTATTGTAGCCTAGGCACAGTGGGGTGTGAACAGTACTGAGAGTGGCAAACAACCCCTATGGGGCCACTTGATACAAGGTCACATGATATAGCCTTTTGAATTTTTAAACACTCAAAACAAACTTTTTAACAACCATTATAAGCATATGTATGGACAGCTTAGGTCAAGTACATTATTTGACTTGAAAATTATTAAGGTAATTGAAGGTCAAGGTCACTTGATATAGCCTTTTGAATTTTTTTAAAAACTAAAACGGGCACAAAAAAATTGTTGTCGACCATTATAGGCCTATGTGTGGATAGCAAAGGTCAAGAACATTCTACTTGTAAAAATTCAGGGTCATTGAAGGTCAAGGTCATTTTATATAATTGTTGTCGATCATAATAGGCATATGAGTGGATAGCTTAGGTCAAGAACACCCTACTTGAAAAAATTCAGGTCATTGAAGATCAAGGTCATTGTATTTGGCCTTTTCTAATTTGCCACTCAAAAAAAAAAGAATTGACAAACCGAAAACAAACACAATAAAATACGAACGAATGTTAGGTCTATATTATAATTAGACTGACAAAACACAGTTAACAAAAAACCTTTTTAAGAGTTATGCATCTGTAAACATGTGTCCTACATTCATGCAGTTCTCCATGATGTCTTTGAAATGCATGTAGTCATTTAAAACGGGTACTGTTAATATATTTGCACATGTATTAGCATATGATGTTTTATCATGCTCGTCAAGCGGATGTTTAAAATGAAGTTTTAAATTCGGCTGAAAACCTAAAGGGGGTATACTTTCCAATCCAGTTACAAAGCACAATAACTTCTTTAACTCATCTGTTTCTGAAATAAAATAATATAAATTAATATAATATAACAATACATATTTGTGTGTAATTCCTCGAATATATATGATATATATGATTTAAAAGCTAGCATTCACAATCTGAGAATTTTGACTAACATTCTGAATTCATCTCTGTCATTTACAATAAAAATGGTAAAGATATCTTTCTAGACAAAATACCTTCAAGGTCAAGAAGAAAGTCGCGCCAATAACTGTGCGAGTTCAGTTCATCTTGAAGTTTTTGACTATTTTCAGAAAATTCTGGCATGAATAGACCATCTATTAAGGCAGCTGTCAGTAGACCATCTATTAAGGCAGCTGTCAGTTTCACATCAGAATATACAAACAACTCTTTCATCAGTTCAGGATATTCATTGATCTTACTTAAAACACCTAATGTTTCCAATCCTTCACAAAATCTGAAAAATGATATTGCATTTGTATAATCTTCAACACCATGTGGTGCATGAATGCAAATAGCAGCTTTCAATCAATAACGTAAAACTCCATTCATTTCATTTCATTTCAATCAATAAGTTGTAACCATGGAATGTTATATACCAATGATGGCCTTTCTTAAAGATGGGTTCCCTTGTTATCATTGATGAAAATAAAAATGCTAATACTTACATAAAAAGAAAGTAGAGGTGTTCTAAAAAATAGTAGCTTGTCTCACAGGTTCTTAGAAAACTATCCTCTATTTAATCGATGATTCATTTTATAGATTGTGTTTTTCTCATCTCAACCCACCCAGCAAAATAAAAATTGGTTGATTGTAAGCCGAGTTATGCCCTTTTTAATACACTAAATAATGGCATAGGATGTGACGTCATTCCTAGTTTAGTCGCAAATACCCAGACGCAACAACAAGCCCGGCTGCACAAATTAGACTGGTTATTTGTGACTAAACTAAGAATGACGTCACATCCTATGACATTATTTAGTGTATTTAAGGTCATAACTCGGCTTACAATCAACCGATTTTTATTTTGCTGGATGGGTTGAGATGAGAAAAACACAATCTATAAGATGAATCATCGATTAAATAGAGGACCGTTTCCCTTTAAGTTTATTTTTTTGTAACCTTATGAAGGAGAACCACTTACTTGAATTCTTTTTAATCAAAATAAAACAGTAACTGCTTAATTTTGCAGTGATTTAAGTTTTACATTCACAATTAGAATTCTGCAAATTAAAAACGAACATGTGCATTTTTGTACATTTGTTCAATTATAAACTGGAAACGTCCCTTTGAATAATCTGAATGTTACTTGAAATTATTAATCCAATAACTGATTTTTGATGATTTTACTTTTGTTGTTTCTACAAAAGTCTTTAATCTTACGCCAATCTCTATGTTGCAAAAACGTTTCTTAACCTTTTCGATGTCTGCTTTTCCAGGTAATCGTAGATGAAGAGTCTTAAGGGACAGAATAGCTAACTTCTCGTCGTAAGTCCATGGTGTTTTAGTTTGACTTCTTTGCTTTTGAGAAACATTTTTAGATTCAGGTAGTTGTTCAACTGGAGTCCTCCTATAAATTTCATCTGTTTCATTTTCACCATTCATAGATTCATCTTCAGAATTAGAAGAATTGGAGACCTCCTTATCTTCTTCAATAATAGGTAGATCATCTAAAGATTGTCCTGAGTAGTTTTTCAAGCTTCCATTATCCATTGCAGTAAATAATCTGCTTAGCTTTGTCACCCTTGCGATCTCATTTGGAAGTGTATAATACTCCTTATGTACCCTTATGTCGTGACCCATATAACTGGCCAGTAATTCTAATTCATTTTCCTTTAACACGAGCATTTGTGATGCTGTGGCTACCTGTTTCCTTAGTTTTGTTGATCTCAGTGTTTTAGGGTCTTTTGTCACTCCATCAGTCAGCGGCTCTGATGTAACTCGTACTGTTATAGTGTAACCTAGGCAAAAGATAAGGATTCTCTGTACTTACGCCAACAACATCCCGCTTTTCAATTAGTAGATCTAATTGTTCTATCATTTCTGGAGTTAAAAGCACCGGTACAGTTCTTCCGCGTTTGCCGACTATTTCTACAACTTCAAAAATTTTGCAAAGATATTTTTCTAGTTCTGTTATGTTGGTCATATCAGTAATTCTAGTTTGGTGCTTCTTTTCATAATCAGCAAGCTTTATTTTTGACACTTCACCCTGTCGTCGTCTGTTAAATGTCATAATTTGACATAAAGTTACTTCGTTTAGTGTTTTCCATGCTTCAGTTTTGTCTGTTTCTGTAATAGCATTCTTTATGGTGTTCATGTTTTTATCTCTTAAACATTTCAGATGCTTAGACAGAGACACTACATCCTCATTTGTAGGTAGATATTCTGGATTGTTTCGTTTAGAATCCGATAATGTGCGGTGAGCATGAGCTGAAACCTCAATCTCCCACTTTATTTCACATAACCTGTAAAACCTATCCGCTTCTTCTTCACGAATTCTATCACCACATATTAAAGCATTAGCCTTAACTATTGTGGCACATTTTTTAATAGTATGTCCCAACTTGAGAGCCAATGACGGCGTGGCAAACGAATTAGCTTTGCTATCAAATTTAGCTACGTCGTGTACCGATTTAATCCATTCGTTGAAATACTTTGCGTTTATAAAATATTCTAAACAGCCATTAGGATTATTCGTGTTTGTCTGAGAAAGAAAAGAAGTCTGGCAACTTCTCTCAGCTTGGTTCTTATATAATTATGTTGCTCTTTGTTGTGTCCACTTTTAAGATATTCCCTCTTAGCTAGCTCTAAAATCAAATGGTCGCTTTTCACTATTCTGGAAATATGATCTGCTTTCATTGGACAGAGGATCTCTTTTAAGGTTTCTTCCAAATCAGTGGCAGACGGCTTCAGAAGTTGACTTTGTTTGCACATTCTTTCTGTTGCTTTTTTCCTCTTAGTGGGTACACAGACTTCATCCCCATCATGCTTTCTCTTTTCTGGTTTTAAAGGGCATCGATGTCTCCATAAATCACGTCGCACGTAATATCCAAAACAATAAATACATGGTCCGTAAACATCAGGATCAACATCTGGATTGTCAGGTCGATATGCAACGACTAAGTTTCCTTCACCTTTCTTTATAACGTCACAGTTATGTTTGTGGTTGCCCAGGTTTCGCAACTTACACAACATGTTTGATTTCTTATTCTTGTTGCTCTCTATAATGTATTTCGAAACAGCATCTTCATTGCCGTGTGCTTGAACTAAGTGTCTTGGTAGTTTGGCAAAGGCCTTTTCACAAAATAAGCAATACTGTTTTTTATCAAATGTTCGTTTATTGAATTCATTATTTGTTTTGGTCACTGTTATCTTAGACTGTTTTGAAGTTGATGGATATTCAATAGAAGATGAGGGCATATCAAAATCAGTTTGCGTGCTTGAAGTAGGCAGTTGATTGGAAGACGACACTAATTGATACGAGGATTCTGATCCTTGACTAATTGGAATAGTTGAATGAGGACTACTAGAAGTACACTTATTCCTCGACATGAAAGGCTGCATGGGAATGAGATCTGATTGGACAAAGTTATCTGAATCTCGATTTCTTGGAATTTTATATTAAAAGCATTCAAAATTTTTAACTTCAAAGAATCAATAATATCGTGGCTAATTACCCTCAGAAATGGCAGCACTTCACGTGTACTTCAAAATGGATTTCTCTCAGAAGAGATAAAACTTGGCAGGGGCTGCAGACAAGGGGATCCACTGTCTCCATATATCTTCATTATATGCGTCCAAATACTAACTATCTTGGTAAAAAATACAAAAGAAATTCAAGGTATTAATATAGGGGGAGAGGACTATCTGATTTCCCAATATGCAGACGACACAAGCTTTTTCTTAAATGGAACACCCGAGTCACTAGAACAAACTCTCAAACTACTAGACTATTTTGCGTCTATATCTGGACTAAAAATAAACTTTTCAAAAACGAAGGTGATATGGCTAGGATCCAAAAAATTTTCAAAAGAGGTCTACCACCACGCAAAATGGAAATTAGACTGGGGCTCCACCTCCTTTAGCATGTTGGGAATAGAGTTCTCAACGTTACAGCAATCAGACATTTTCAAAAACTATGACCTAAAACTGTCATCTATTAAAAAACTACTGAACTGCTGGAAGGCGAGAAACCTCACTCCTATTGGCAGAATAACTGTAATAAAAACATTAGCTATACCCATACTTACCCACTTATTCATTGCACTTCCAAATCCAGACAAAAACTACATTAGACAGCTAAATCATATTCTCTTCAAATTTATCTGGAATAACAAACCAGACCGAATAAAACGCTCTATACTCACACAAGACCATAAAAAGGGAGGACTTAACATGATTGACATTGACCAATTTATAACAAAAATGAAATTATCTTGGGTGAACAGACTTTTTCATTCATCAGGGGTATGGGTAAAACTTGCAGAATCAGTACTAAAATGTTCTTTCAACGATTTGATCATATTTGGCGATACATTCACTATTACAACAGGAAATAAGTTGAAAAACAAATTCTGGAAGGATGTCCTATCAGCTTGGACTGATCTTCAAATAAAGCAAATACCTACTTGCAAAGATCAAATTAATGCTTGTAACATTTGGCTTAATAGTTCTGTCAAAGTTGAGAACAAATCAATAAAATACCAAAATTATGTAAAACGAAATGTAATCTTCATTGGTGACCTGAAAAATAAAGATGGGACATACCTAGATTTTAATGAAACTAAAATTAAGTACAAAGTAAAAACAAATTTTTTACAACACGAAACCCTTTTGCACGCAATCCGTAAATATGAACTTAAACTGCTGACAAACACTGAACATGAAAAAGTCAACAAAAACATACATCCTCCCATATTCCCATTTAAGCTATCTCCATTTATAAATTATAAATTGTATGGAAAAAATAAAATAAACAAAACCTTGTCCAGTACAAATCAATGTGAAGCTAATTCTCGCCAAAAATACATATCCAAAGGCTATGCCTACAAATCTCAGAGTGGATAAAATATACAATCTATCATTCCAATGCTGTCTAAACACTACCCTTCAGTGGTTCCAATACAAAATTATACATAGAATTCTCACAACCAATACCTTCTTATACAAAATAAACATCAATACAACACCAAACTGCTCTTTCTGCTCCGAAAATCCTGAAACATTAGAACATTTATTCACAGACTGTATTTATGTAAAAGATATTTGGAACTATATATTTGATAAAATAAATTCTCAATATGATATTAATTTAACAGCAAACAGAAACCTGATAATTTTCGGTTGTTTTGATGAGAATATACCAAAATCAGCAAAGGATATTATAAATTGGTTGATAATAAATATAAAACACTGTATATATAAACTTAAATTCAAAGAAACTAATGGCAAAAACAGTTATAACACCGCTAGCAACTTTAACTCACCCACATCAAGCACGTGTTGTTCTATAAATAGCAACAAATCACTTCTGATACCGATAAAACAAATGATGAAATTTACATTAAAAAATCTTTCAACAAATTAACCTTAAAAATGACAAAACAGTTGAATTTCTCACCTTTTGCACTCCCTTGTTTGAAATCTTCGACTAATCCTAAATGTTACATTAATCTTTGTTAAGTATCAATTCCTATCTCTTAATTAAACTCCACTTTTCTTTCTCCCCCTATTTTCACACCTCTATCCTGGAAGAGTTCTCCCCTGTCCTTGACTGTGGCATAACGGTATGGTCGTTGTTTGATTAATACCATTGAGGTCTGATTGCTTATAATGTACACTGAACTGTTAATCTTAGGATAAATTTTTTATTTATTTATTTTTTTTTTTTTTTACGATGTAAGCTTATATAATTATATATTATCATGTTCTTGATTACGATACGTAAATTACATTGGGATAGCACTAATTTATAGTATTTACTATTGACTATTAAAGCTTAGGTTATTAGCTTAGGTGATTTATAATTATACATTATACAATATCTGTTTATAACATGTAATAGCACTAATTTGTAAATCGATGAACCAAAGGTTATCCATACTTTGCATCGATCGCACTATATTTGCTACATGGAAGAATAAAAAAAAAAAAAAAAAAAAAAAGTTATCTGAATCTGAAACTATTTCAGAATCGTGATCAGGGACATATTCACTTCCTGATTATTGGGTCTAAAAGAGAGATGACGAAGTATACATTCTTTACTCGTTCGAAATTCACAGTACACAAGGCATTGACAAAAATATAAACGTTCAAAGGCGGTGAAAAACGATAGCAACGGTAAAAACGGTAAAAAATTGTATGGCTCTGGCTCTCTTTCGACCAAATTCTCAGTCTCACATTTTTCACAATCCCATCATGCACACTGTCGCTAAGTAACGGCGACCTTTTATTCGAATAACCAGCCATACAGTTGAAAATTAAAATATACTTGACTCAAGACTGGATTAACCAGACGTTCTACTAACAGCAGACTCTATTTGTCGTGCGGGTCGACGATATTTGTCACACGTGTATTTTGAACATAACATACCGGCCCCGAGCTTATTATAACAAATTATAAGATATAAAATATTAAACATGTTCAAAATGAGATAAAACTAAAAATACTAATCCTTGCTTCGGAAAGAAAATTCAAACATGCAAATGAAAACATATATATGCAAATAAACACTAAAAGATTTTCACATTCATTGTCCTAACAGTTCAATATTGATATTGATTATCTATGTTCACAATAGTTCAAGTTTTACTACAGTTCACGCTTTCACAGTAGTTTTAATATCACGATTGTTCATATTTTCACAATTGTCCACGGTTTCGCACTAGTACACAGTTCAATTTTATAGTTCACGCATTAACTATTAATGTTCACATTGTTTCTATTCATCCTGTTCTAATAATAAACAGATTTTGTCTATAGGCCGAACTATCATAGATGTTTCAGTTTGATTTTTTACACTTCTAACAAGTCCTTGCTTGTCGGGAAATGTCTCAATAATCTTACCAAGAGGCCATGAATACCTAGGTAAATTGTCATCCACAATAATTACAATGTCACCAATTTCAAAGTTACGTTGTGGTCTGAACCACTTTTGACGCTGTTGCAACATGGGAAGGTATTCCCTATTCCATCGCTTCCAGAATAAAGATGCCAAGTACTGAATTTGGCGCCAGCGACGTTTGGCATAAATGTCACGTTCTACGAATGTTCCAGGAGGATACATCACTGGTTGTAATAATAATAACGAATTTGGCGTTATAACACTTAAATCATTACTGTCCTCTGAAACACGCGTAAGAGGTCTTGAGTTGATTATTGACTCAACTTCACACATTAAAGTTTGTAATTGTTTTTCAGTTTGACTAGTTCGAAGAAATTGTTCACCGAGTATGGATTGTAAGATTTTCCTAATTGTCCTTATCTGTCTCTCCCAGACGCCGCCATGATGAGACACCGTAGGGGTATTTAAATGCCACTGAAAGCCTAATTTTACACCAAAATTATTCAAAGTATCTAAATCTAATTCTTTACTGCTTTGTTGAAGTTCTTTATTGGCACTAACTAAGTTCGTACCATTATCTGAAAAGAAATCTTTCGGAACACCACGTCTAGCAATGAACCTACGAATTGCATCTACACAGGAACTTGTATCAAGCGAGTTCGCCACTTCAATATGTATAGCACGGGTGCTAAGACAAGTAAAAATAACTCCGTAACGTTTTTTCAATGATCTTCCAACTTTTATTTCATACGGTCCGAAGAAATCGACACCGACACTACTAAAAGCACCTTTATCAGGTTGCACTCTATGAAAAGGTAAATCTGCCATTTTTTGCTGGCCGACACGCGAATTTAATCTTCGACACATAACACAATTTCTCACTAAGTGCTTAATCAACACTCCAGCTCGAATAATCCAATAATGTTGACGAATCTCAGCTAAGGTATGGTTTCGACCTTGATGACCTACTTTTTTATGACAGAATCGGGCAATCAACTCGGACACGTGACCACATTTCGGTAACACAATCTGATTCTTAGCGTAATCGGGTATGGTAGCATTCCGAAGTCTACCTCCGACACATATAAGCTCGTTTATTAACACAGGATCTAAATTAGCTAGTGAGCTTTTATATTTCACATTTGACACATTATCACTTAAATTCTGATATTCCTCGGGGAACTCAGTAATTTGCACATATTTTAATATAGCTTTTTCCCCGTTTGACACTTCATCATTAGATAATGAATTTTGCATTAAATCATCACTGATTTCACGATTTCGAGCTTTTAATCTTAATATATTCTTAAAACGTAATAGCCACGATACGCCACGTTTTAATCTGATCCAATCGGAATAATGAGATATGAATTTGTCAATCACGCCTCGCGTGGTTTCACTTAATTTTACAACATTCACGTTCAAAATATTTTCACTGGCTACACAAAAGACAGGGTTCTCGGGCCACGATTCACGACATTCACGTAAGAATTCCGGACCTGTCATCCAATTTTCCAAAGTTAAGGCTTGAGCGCTTAATCCTCGCGATCCATGATCTGCTGGGTTCTGTTTTGAAGGTACATATATATCTCCATTGATTGATATTTGAGCCATCTCGAATGATTGATAATCTGTTTGACACAAATACTTGATGACGTAATTTCTCATTCGCAATATATCGCAAGATCGTCTGACTATCAGTCCAAAAAACAACAGAGTCAATTGGAATCGAAAGTTCACTATTTAGCATATTATTCATTCTCACTATTGATGTTGCTGCTGATAATTCAAGTTTCACAATGGTGTGCGGTCTTATTGGTGCGACACGAGATCTTCCTAGTAAAAATGACACATGAACTTCACCAAGTTCATTTTCAAACCGCACATAGCTAACAGTTGCATATGCATCCTGTGATGCATCTGCAAAATGATGCAATTGGGTGTTTACAATTTTGCCAAATAAGTCTGGTTTTATACATCTGTCAACAGAAAAGTGTTCTAAATTGTTTAAGTCGCTTAACCAAGATTCCCAGTCCTTTTGTTGCTTAGATGGAATATCTTGATCCCAAGAAAGTTTTTGGCGACACAGTTCTTGGAGTATTATCTTAGAACGTAACACATAAGGCGATGCAAAACCAAATGGGTCATACACACTGCTCATAACTGAAAGAATGTTACGACGTGTGGCCTTAGGATCCATTGTACTGACACTAAATTGAATTTTATCTAAGTCAACTAACCATTTAACACCTAGTGCTCTTTGAGCTGGTAAATTATCATTGTCAAAGTCTAAGTTTTTGGTTTCTTCAACCCTATCCACTTCAGGGATTGTCCTCAAAACATTCTTGCTATTTGACACCCATTTAGTCAAATTAAACCCGCCAGATTTCAAAGTTTGTTTTAAATCTTTCACTAAGTCAATAGTTTTACTTTCATTTTCAATAGATTTTAAAAAATCATCCACATAAAAATCATTCTTAATTGAGTCAATTACTGTCTGATCAACATGATTTTCATTGTCAATAGCAACTCTTTTCAAAATATAATTGCAACAACTTGGTGAGCTAATGGCTCCAAAAAGATGTACAAACCATACGGTACTCTACAATTTGCCCTTCTAAATTACCCTTGGGCCACCATAAAAACCTTAACATGTCACAGTCGTTATCCGAAACACGAACCTGGTAAAACATGCATTCAATGTCAGCCATTACTGCAATGTAGTTTTCACGCCATCTTAGAAGTACACTTAAAAGTCTATTTGCATAGTCGGGTCCTTGAAGGAGCAGTTCATTTAATGAAAATTGATTGTAAGTCACTGGGCAATTAAATACAACCCTAACTTTTCCAGGTTTTTTGGGGTGTGTCACTGGGTGATGGGGAATATACCGTACTCTTCCATCATCACGGTTTAATTGTTCACTAGGCACTTGTTCACAATAATTACTAAGTTCTAAATTGTCCATAAATTTTACATATTGTTCATGTAAAGACTGATTGTAAGTCAAGCGTTTTTTAAGTCTATGAGCATACATCTCTGCTTGAGATTTGTTATTTGGAAGTTTAATGTCAGAGTCACGAAATGGTAACTTAGTTTTATAATGTCCATTTTCTATGCTTACTGATTCATCCATAATTTTCACAAATTGCTTGTCCTCGGAAGAAGGATAAAGTTTTTGATCACATAGTCTTTCTGAAAATTCCAGATTGAAATAGTGGTTTCCTGGTCTTCAAGTTGAGAATCTAATTGACAATAATTTACTGCAGTTTGCCTAACATTTACTAACTTTCCGGGTAATCCGTAAAATAACCAACCAAGAGGTAATCGAACAGCATATGGATCCCCAAGTTTTCCAGTTACTAATTCCAGTGGCGTCGAAGCCGAGGGTACGCTTATTCCAATCATAATTGATACACTTGGTATACATAAACCAGATAATGTAGGTATTTCTATTTCTTTCAGATGTTTCCATTTGTTGAGATCGCTTTGAGTGGGTGCATCTTCTAAATTTACTGGTATAGATTTTCTTATGTAAGCCGAATTTATGTTAATGGAGTTATCTCCCTTTAAGTCACTAACCAATATTTCATCAGTAATATGTCCAGTTTTGACAGTTTCAATGTTATTAACTGTTTTTACAGAGACATCCACTGTTTTACTGCGTAGTTGCAACACTTTTGTTAGTTCATCAGTAATAAATACGGAAGAGAATCCATTGTCTAAGAAAGCGTAGGTATTTATCTGATGTCCTGTTAATGGTGATTTTACTTTCACAGGAAGGATTGCCATTAAAGGCTCACTACTGTTCACTGAATGTTTGGCTACAGCGTGTATTGAAGTCAAAGTTTTATGGTCTGTAGACTGTTTTTTATCTTTAGAGGTATCATGTAATACTGTAGGATGTTTTCTGGGACATAGGTCACAGTTCAAAATGTTCTGACATTTGTCTTTCATGTGTCCAGGGTTAAGACACCCATAACATATTCCTTTTTTGCGCACAAAATCAGATTTGTCGCTTTGTGATAAAGCTGTAAATTTTCGACATTCAAGCAAGTTGTGTTTTGTTCCTTCACCACAAAACAAACATGGTGCTACTGAGGACAAAGCCACTCCACTGTTTGTGTCTCGTTTGACCTGGGTCGTGTAAACCTTTTTCTGTGGTGTGTTGGTAACATGCTTCACTGGTTGATTGTGGTTTTGACTTGACTTCTGGTAACCCAATCCACTCACACGTGGGTCATTCTCATTTCTGGACATTAGGTTTACAAAATGTTCAAAGTCCAACAAGTTCGGTGAGCGATTAGAGTGGTCTCTAATTCTACCATTTTCTGACTTCCATTTTTGTTGTATTGACACAGGCAATTTTTGACATAGAGTTTTTATGAAGTCAAATCCGTCCAGACTAGTCATATCTGGGTTATTCTGTTTCGAGTTAACACAAGGAAAATGGAAAATTTCCTTAAAGCATTTTTATCACCAGATGCTATTTTATTCCATGATTCAGCTCTGTTCATAAATTCTTGGGCCATAAGGTTTGGATCCCCATAGTCTCTGTGCAATAATTCTCTAGCTTTTGTATAGGCAGCTTTTGGATCATTTATTAATGGTGTAAACTTAATCAGTTCATTTGCTTCTCCTTTTGTATATTTAAGCAAGAATTCAAGTCTTCTTGAAAAGTCATCTGTATGCCTTTCTACAATGAGTTCGAAGTTTTTCACAAAGGTAAAGTAATTCAAGATGTCTGATCCATCAAAAGCATCAATTTCTTGATTAGGTAAGGCTTGATCCTTTTGGGTTTCGATGAGTTTATTAAAGATTGTTAGCAATTCACTCGAAGGAGTGCCACTGGGGAAAGTTGCTGGAACTTCACAGTTTTCTTTCTGTTTTCCACAACAGTTTGTATTTCCTATAGGTGATTGTGCCACTGGTTCAAATGATCTCTGTAAGTTCATCGTTTTCAATTTCACCTCTGAACTTTCCAAATCTATCATATCATTCACCTCTCTCGCAGCCTGCAATTTAGCCCTTAGCACGATTTCTCTTTGTCTCTGAGTCATTTGCTCTGCTCTAATTTGTATTAGTCTTTTCTCATCTTCAATTTGATTTGCTTCCTGCATAGCTGCCAACTGAAGTTTTAATTAGATTTCACAATCCACAGATTGTGAAATCTATTGTTTTCGTTAAGATTATTATTTATTGCGTGGCAAATAAAATTTGTCACGCTTTGTTTTCGTTCGGATTTTTTTTTTTTTTTTTTTTTTTTTTTTTTTGGGAAGCTCGCTAGCCCAAACGGAAAAAGATAGACTATTTTTGTTTTCACCAATGGTTTTTATATGGGCTGGAATCAAAAATGAATATCTAACATAATATTTTCGCTAACCCGAAAGTGGCTAATTGCATAATATGCAAATAAGATTTCAAGCTAGCTCGGGCCCTAATAGTCGGATCGGTCTGAAATTTACAGGATATAGATAGATAGGCAGCGCAATTAAAACTACATCATCAAAATGTTTTGATCACTTCCGGTTTGGGCGTGGGGACTTCCGGTTTTTTCGTCTCATGTCGGGCGACCCTGCTTCCCATGTAATTCAAGAATCTAAACAAAAACAGTATATTTAAGCTATACTAAATGATTTTAATCCCCTGAGATGAAGAAAAATTAAATTGAATGTTGCGCATGCGCAGTTTTCAAAAATGGCAAATTTTTAAAAAAATTTAATAAGTCCGGCAATTAATGACCGATTTTTATGATTTTGGTGTCTATCAAAACCTTGATACTTTATCTAAAAAATGTTGGGAACAGAATTTCGATTTTCGAATTTGAATTTTTTTTATGCCCGTTCGAATATTTCAAAAATTTAAAACTCTATATCTCGTGACCTTGACCTTCAATGACCTTGACATTTGAGATGTAGAATGTCCTTGACCTCAGCTGTCTATAGATGTGCTGATATTGCATGACAAATATTAACTTCCGGTTTTATAGCCCAGCGAAATCGGACTATTTTGCAATTTTGGACGGTTATATTACGCTTTCGAGCTCTAATGTTCGGATCGATCTGAAATTTACAGGATATAGATAAATACGCAACACAATTAAAAATATATCATCAAAATTTTTTGATCACTTCCGGTTTGGGCGTGGGGACTTCCGGTTTTTTATCTAATTTCAGGCGACCCTACATCCCGTGTAATTCAAGAATGTAAGCAAAAACAGTATATATTAGCTATACAAAATAATTTGTATCCCCCGAGAAGAAAAAATTCCAATTGCTAGTTGCGCATGCGCCATTTTTCCGAGAATGGCAAATTTTCTTTAAAATTTAATTAGTCCGTCATTTATTATTTATGCCCGTTTGAATTTTTTAAAAATTTGAAATTCTAAATCTTGTGACCTTCACCTTCAATGACCTTGAAATTTTCCATATAGAATGGCCTTGACATCAGCTGTCTATAGATCTAACAATATTGTTACGCTTGTTCCACAATTGGAGGCTGAAAAGTACCGGAATTGAAAGCTAGCAGGTTAGAAGTTTCAAAATGTTCGAAATCCATGGGATAACGCATAGTTGCCACGCTCGGAGCTGTTCACAGTTCTAGTTTTTTTTTTATTATTATTCTTCCGTATTTTCCAAAGCCTATATCTCCGAAACTGCTGCATGGAATTCATTGAATTTTTTTGCGTAGAATCTTATATACATGTATTAATAAATGAATGCTATTTGAAGGCTCAGGTGTCAACGGAAGCGCCGCCATTTTGAATTGAAATTTAGGCCCATTTTTTATATCTCAAAAACTATAGATCCGATCGTTTTGAAATTTACAGTATAGATTCTTATTAAAAGTCGGGGGAAAATGGCGAAAATATTTTGTCGGTATCATTTAACCGGTAGCCACCATCTTGAATTGAAATTTAGCCTTGATGCTATTCAAAAGCCTAAGGCTCTGAGGATTATGGACCGATTTTGAAATTTTTTTCTGATTATCAATCTAGAAAACAATACGAAAAATTCCTTGGGAACAGATTTTCAATTTTTTGGTTTCCAAGATGGCCGCCGAATTAAGGCCTATTTTTTTTATCTCGAAAACTATTGATCCGATCGTTTTGAAATTTACAGTATAGATTCATATAAAAAATCAAGGAAAATTGGCGAAAAGATTTTGTCGATATCATTCAACCGGAAGCCGCCATCTTGAATTGAAATTTAGCCTTGACGTCATTCAAGAGCCTAAGGCTCTGAGGATTATGGACCGATTTTGATTTTTTTTTCTGGTTATCAATCTAGAAAACATTACAGAAAATTCTGTGTAAGTAGAATTTCAATATTTTTTATTTCCATGATGGCCGCCGATTAAGGCCTAACTTTTATATCTTGAAAACTAATGATCCGATCGTACTGAAATTTAAAATATTAATTCAAATTGAAAATCGGGGGAGTATGGCGAAAACATTTTATCGATATCATTAAATCGGAAGCCGTCATATTGAATTGAAATTTAGACCAAGGCTCCAAGACTTATGGACCGATTTTTAATTTTTTTTTTTTTCGGATTTTTAATCTATAACCTATATAGTTATAAAAATTTCAGTCTTGGTAAACAATATCACCATCATATAAATAGAGCTGTGACAGTAATTCATCTATTAGATTTAACTTTAGAGTGTATGTTTAGGATAGTCAAGTGTGAAGTTGAAACGTCTCTTAATCCGTTAATTAAAGTGTTTAACTTGATGTTTGACCACCTGTTACTTGCTTGCTTCACAAAGACGGTAACTCCTGCAAGAAACAAATATTATATATCGTTTTGATGTTAACCTACAATTTCGACTTTCGAGTAGAGTAACATCACAAACAAAATTGAACAAATTGCTATATTTGTTAAGTATCAACGATTCTACTCATTTCGGTTTTTTTCTGGAGTTGAAAAATGGATCTAATAACAAATTACTTTTTTTTTTATCTTTATTTTAAACACTTAGCTACCAATTTAGTTCATACATTAATTCCTTTATGAAATCTGGATTCAAATTGCAAAATAGGATGTATGTGATGCTACTATTTGGATGTTTGGATGTTATATATATTTGCATGCCGTTAAGTTAAAAGTATTTATTGCTC
>CM060199.1:27050762-27135370 GCA_030562195.1 Nipponacmea schrenckii
ATCTGTACATAGACAGTCGCCAGTTACTTTGCCTCCACAATTTCAAGATTTAAATGTCAGTATTTTCCTTGAAGAAATAGAGCGGATAGAAGAGGAGACCCGCCAGCAGAACACCTGCAACAAGTGGTACCAACATAGGCGGAACAGACTGACGGCCTCCAACTATGGGAAAGTGCTTAAAAGGAAGGCAAAACCAACAGATTCATTTATAAAGAGTGTACTAAACCAAAATTCATTTTCTTCGGAAGCAATGGAATATGGAAAAAGACAAGAAAAAAATGCCAAAGCCAAGTATTTAGAAACTTTCCCTTCCAGACATATTAAGTGCACATAATAGATCTAAATATTTTCCAAATTTTGCAGTAAATTTATTGAATATCAGATAATAAATCGTCCTCATATACCATAGTTAATTGTGTTAGTATATCCTATAATAAACTTAAATAAAATTATGCAATGTACTACAGGATATTTTTTTATGGTGTTCTTAACAAAATTAATTAAACTAATATTATACACACCTCATCAATTTGGCCCAAAATCTTGGTACCGGTCCCTGATACTGAAGTCGAGTCTTCTAAATTTACAGAACTCAAACTGTTTTTGGTAGGTCTCTTTGGCTTCAAAACTGATTTTCCAAAATTATATTCAAACTTTGTGGGGTGTGGATTTTGAATAGTTGGTTCGCCATCAATGAAGTGTAAGCTACAAAGTCGTGAATGTTTGTTCGGCACAAAAAAATCTCTCCGCATCAGTCTGACCCACTTATTTCTATCCTGATTACGCCTCTTAGTTGGAAATGGGAAAAAACGAACGCCGGTCATCCATGGATACTTATCCAGTTTATCAAGTTTTCTGCTATCAGATGTACAACCAACAGCTGCACAATGAAATTTACTCGGCATTTCTGAACACCGTCGTCAATGTAAACAAAATTTGACAGACGACATTTTTTCTGCTCAACCCATCATCATTTGATACCGTATAATCTACCTTTAAACCTTAGAGAGCTGTTAACCGTGAAACGGTCTATTAACCATAATTAATTTTGTTGAATTTATATGTCTAGGCCTAAGTCTAAATGAAAAAAATTTATAGCCTATGTAGCCTAACATTTGCTTACGAAAAAATTCATTAGTCTAGGCCTAAAAAGAAAATATTTTGGCCTAGCATTAAGTGGTAAAATAGAATCCGGGCTATTAGTAATTAGTATTATTGGGAATTTTATAGTCATCAACGTTATAATAAATGCATACTCACAGTTCAAGTCAAGTCAAAATAAAATAGATCTACGTAGTTCTTTTCCTCCAAGTTCCTTTGCCTCTGTTGTGCGTTCAGCAATGACAACAGCTTACAGTACTAGTTTTTGGCGCCGGCGGCAATCATTCGATCACGTGTTACTTAGGTCAATGCGAGGTCATTTCACGTTGAGGCTCTAAGCACCTTGGGCCAGAGAGTATAGATAGACATTATGTAGTGTTGTAAATCTAAACATGTTTAGAATGTGGATACATGAAATTCGATGCGCTTAGAATTTAAATATTTTTCTAAACATGTTAATCTGTAAACATGGGTGTGATTTAGATCATGTTTAGGGTCTAAGCACAATTTTTACTGTAAACATGGGTGTGATTTCTGTGATTTTATTGTCTTCACTCAAAAAAGTATATTTGTTGAGAGAATAGGGCAAGACATACAATATATGCAAAATATGTTGTCACAGCTAAGTCAATTTATGACAGATAATGGCAAAGAAGTACAAACTCACATTTCTCTTCAGTAAAGGTAGCCTGTTCTCTGTATTTTGGAGTTTCAACTACTGTTTCAATTTCAATTTCTCTGGAAAAAAGACAAACATAAAAGTTAAATAGTGAAATATGATACATGCCCTCAACTATAGACCTCTAGCTAACAACAAATCTGTTTTATTTAATAAGTCATGTAGGTCTATATTAAAATGAAAATGTAAATTACAGGTATTCTAATTTGATACCTACATGAATTGTTTTCTAATGTTGTTGATAAAAGATGTAAATAAAACCAGCTTGAAACTACATATATGTACACTATATGTATGAAGATAAAATATGTGTTTTGTTTTGTTCCTGTTTTCAGCTGAATCTTTCAATTATACATGACATATGAAATTATACATGACATATGAAGGCTTGTCAAGTATTACTGGTGGAGGAAAGCACTTTAACAGTTTTTTTTGACAAACATCTACAACCGGCTATCGAAACCTAGGCCTACAGTGTATGTGTATGCTGACATAAAATTCTGCCACTTACTGCACATCTAATTCGCTTCGCATTTTCTTAGATGGGTTAAGGTTTTCATCCAAAGCTACCAAATGTTGCTTCTTTGGAAGTGGTCGCGATGGGATGCATCTGGTCCCATCAGCCGGAATAGGGTCTGGATGTTCCTGTGTAGGACCATTTCCTCCAATGAAATGCTGCAAAAGTGATAATAAAAATGTCCATTAGATATTCTGTCAATGAAATAATTACAACTGGTAATATTGCTATATAGGCCTACGCATATCATTATTTTGGATTGACTTGAAAATGCTGGATATGTTAGTCGAATAGACAGTCACTCAACGCTGCCGTTTTAACTAATAAATTTTGTTACCGTTTTCACATATTATGTTACCGGCATGGACTGTACTGAGTCAACCGTGACCACGATCGAGTAAGACCAAAAAAGCAACATTCTCTTCGATTTGAAATTAAAAAAATTATATGTAGGCTACACTTACTTTGTTGCGATTTCCATTGATCCTATCCACGTTTAGTTGGTCGTGTGGCCGTCCGCAGGCCTTGATCCATCTCAAACATTTCGCTAAATTAGTTTTCGGCTGAGGAAAGGGAATAAACTTCACTCCTACCAATCGTGCCGGATACCTTTGATCTACATTGCAAGTGCCCCATACACAGCGTCGAACCATTTAGAGACAAACTAATACAGAAATTATTCAGTACGGTACAGCTAAACGAGTGTATCACACGCTTTGTTTGTGATGCAAAGATGGCGGACGCTGATCGGCGCTCAGGGCTGTCGGCCAGCGCGTGAATTGATTGGCTGAAAATAAGCTTCGTCGGATCTATGAATTGGCATCGCATTGTCTATCTTCCAGGATTGCACCATTGTTTAAGAGCCTTTGTTCACCGTCAACCCATTGTTCGTCACTTAATTGCTTCAATAACCCCATTGTTCTCCATTGTTCTAGGTCTATTGTTTTTTTTCTATTCATGAAGTGCTTCCCTTGCTACTCATAAAGAATGATTGCAATTTACGCTTATGTGTAACAATAAACGAAGTTCAACTTTTCCGATTCGTACTACACCAACTATATCTATCATTAAACTTAATGACTTACTCTGCTTGGAAATGCTGCTTCGAAATGCATATTTCTCTATCTACATATTTACATTAAGAAAGTAAATTTAATGTTCAACATCACTAGGACAATCTAACTTAAAATTTAACTTTTTAACATTAACCTTTGGCAACCCTTAAAAACGGCCTTCCAACAGAACTGAAGGAAGCAGTATGCCACATGACGCGGTAACAACTGTATCTTGTCTTGTGGAACCAAAGCAAAGAGATGAACCTTCTACATGTACTTCTAATAGAATCTATCCAACGATTCACCTTTCCGACTTCGATCAAAACTTGATACCAGAAACAATTTTGAGAAGATAAAGTGCGTCAGTTCTTTGCGTTGTATGTTTATTTTTTTCTTTGTTTCCGTTGACATCAATCGGGCATTTTACTTTCTGTATGTAACACCATCTATCGGCATTGGTGTTAAAACCCTGACAGACTGTACACTGGTACTCTCCGCAGACGTGCATTTTGATCGTGACCAATTCCATCTTGGCAGTCTGGTCCTGATTGACAAACTTTTTTTAATTGTATTTTTCAACCATCATCTGAAAGTGATCTGTTTGATTCCACTATGAGGACGACCTATACAGCACACATTACTTAACTGTTTTATTCTCCCTTATTTTAAGGTAAAAAAATCATTACATAAACTTGTTATCAATCCCACGCATATAACGTTCATTTTAAGACTTACATTGATTAAATACAAATAAGTCCCACGACCAATTACTTCACCATTCCATACAAGTCTACATTTTATTTTGGAAAATAGATTCTGGTACGTTAACAACAAAATCATTACTAAAACAAAATCTTTACTAAATTTTACTACACCACCTGGTATCACTTTACTTTTACCGCCATCCTCATCTAAATGAACTTCTATAGAATTCATACTCTTTATACCGGAAGGATTTGCTTGCAATTTAAAATAAGAGCTTTTGAAGTAACAGAACGATTAGTACATCACATCTGAAAGTGACATGTTCCGGAGCCTTTAAGCTTTTATTAATTCTTATGGGCTGTGACTAAGCGGCAAAGTAAACATTGGTAATGGGGGACGGCTGTACGAGTTCTACTAATTTTAAACGTTCTACCATCCCCATGTTTGTCGTTACACGTGTTTAACATTCGATCTAACTCCATTTTCCCTCGAACAAAAGACTTTTGCCATGGTATACCTCAGAGCAGCGGCTTTATTGAGTTAGATTGACCCGTAGGTGTCGCCCCAGGCTTTTTCTTCGGCGGAATGGGTATACAAGGCACATATTCCGCAATCTCAAGTCCTACATATTTTTGATCAATAACGGGTTTATTGAGAAATGAAGAAAAGAAAACCACTAGAACTGTGAACAGTTCCGAGAGTGGCTAACAACCTCTATGGGTTCAAAAAATGTACGCGAAGTTTTATTATGTAATATTGTTACACCACAGTTTATAGTTAATCGCATATTAATGAGAAACTTGTTAAGGTTCCACCAAAAAAAATTTAAAGGTCAGAATTGTCAATAATATTTATTTTTGTGAATAAAACAAGAGGTTGAAATTTATCTACTATATCAAACATGGATAGATGTTGTAGCTTGCAATTCCACTAAATCAACGTCTTTTATGACGTCACCGACTTGGGCTCAACAGGAAGCTACTATTGATATCTGTGCAGATCCCAGCAGGGTTCTAAAAAACCGGAAGTGGTAGAAATTTTTTTATGATGCGGTTTTAAAATTCATGGTCATTGAAGGTCAAGGTCATTTGATATAGCCTTGTGAATTTTCAAAAAACTAAAACGGGTACCCAAAAAATTGTTGTCGATCATAATAGGCATATGTGTGGATAGCTTAGGTCAAGAACATTCTACTTGAAAAATTCAGGGTCATTGAAGGTCAAGGTCATTTGATTTGGCCTTTTGAATTTTCAAAAAAATTCAATCGGGCATTTAAAAAAATTAAATTTGAAAATCAAAATTCTGTTCCCAACAAGTTTTAGATAAAGTAACAAGGTTTCGAAAAACACCAAAATCGGACAAATCGAATAAAAATTAGCGGACTTATTAAAATTTTGCTGAATGTTACCGTTCTGTGATAACACATAAAGTATCACTTCCGGTTTGGATTTTTTATTCTAAAAGGGTTCTAATTATGCCTGATAGTATATATGTATAGCTTTTGTACTGATTTCTTATATACACCGGAAGTTGGGTGACCCAACGCGGTTATAAAAAATCGGAAGTTCTCACGCAAGAACCGGAAGTGGTAGAATTTTTTTTATGATGAGGTTTTATTTCTATAGGCGACTTCTTTATATTCTGTAATGTTCAAAGCGATCGGATAATAAGCAACAAAGTAATGCAATTATTAAATTATTATTATGCAATTACTAACTACTGATGCGTAAAATTTTTAGTTTTATATATTCATTTTCTATTCCAGTACGTATCTTATCGTATTTTTCAAACCAAATTTCTATACCATTTTCGAGTTGGGCTAGGGAGCTTCCCGAAAAAAAAAAAAAAAAAGTTTTTATGAAAACAAAGGGTGGCAAATTTCTAATTTGCAAACTCAATTAGTTTCGTTAGGCAAAATGGGTAAAAAGTTCAAAGAATCTAAAAACTTTCCTTCGAAATAGACAAAAGTTTTCCTGAATTGAAAGAAGCATTACTGTTGTCAAAGAAAATATCCGCAGGAACTTCATTAGATGCAAAGACAACAACAGATATTGCACTAGCCTTGAAAAGTGCAGAAGTAAACTTTGTGGATAAAGGGAAAAAGACAGATTACAGATCAACGGAAAGAAGACCTAAAAATGTACTTTAAAAATAACCGTACAATTCAAGCCAGGCAAATTGTTTGTCAATTTTGCAAAAAGTCAAACCATACGGCAGATAGGTGTTTTTTTTATAGAAATACCAGTCAGGTGTTTTTTATAGAAATACCAGTCAAACAGAAGGAACTATTGGAACAAATCACATTAGCAAGATGCGCTAGTTTCAAATCAGTCTTTGAACATTAAAAATAAAATGGTCAAAATTGTACTAGATACAGTTCAATATCATGTATTAGAACAAAACATTCAGAAAAACTAGGCTATAACTATACAGATTTATAGGAGTAGGCAGTGAAGAACATAAAATATTAAGAACTATATCACTACCTATCAAAATCCAAGGACTTGTTTTTCAATTTAATTTTTATGTCATTAGTTATTTACATCATCCTTGAATGATGTGTTTACAAAAGATGAAATTTAGGCCGACAACGCTCAAACAAAATTTGCAAGAATCATTTCTTGGGTCCGTAAGGCTACTTCTGAGAAGCTCTTTCTTTCAATTTGCGTCGGAAGGAACCTATAGAAGTTGACCATATCTCTTCTTCCGAAGCTCGCATATTGAATGGAAAAAGTAGACAAACTTATTGCTTCGATTTCTGCCAATCAAAATTGTCAATCACAGCCTACACCTACAATCAGACATCACGTGCACAACAGCCGCAATCACTTTTTTCTCTTTATGAGAATCGTATCCAGGTGCTTTATAGCCTATACATTTCATTTCATTTCTCACTATACTTTTAAATTTACCAGAGTGTTCATGAATTATAATTGGAATTTTATCATATGTCTCATCTCTAGAATAACACTACACTACCAGCCCAGAAGGCTATCAGAATATTTTGTTGATTGTAGACTCATTTTCTGGATTGCCAGAAGTCATACCGAAGGTAAGCTAAAGAGGTAGGCATTGTATATTATATTCACAAAATATGGTGCTCCAAGATCTATTGTCACAAAGGTGCACTTATTTTTCAAAATAAATGAAAGCTGTTTGTGAATTGTTTGATAACAAGCATCACGGGACAAATTCGTATCGTGATAGACGCAATGCTACCATGAAGCAAGCTTTACGAGCCTATGGCAAGAAAGTGAGACACATATTGGGCCGAATAAATGAAAGTTAAAAATACCTTACAAGCAAATCCTTTAAGCCAAAGCTTTTGCTTGTCAAGAAAAAGGTGAAGCCCAAGCAAAAGGTAAGAAGTGTATAAATAACCTTTTGCTAGAACTACTAGCTTTTCCTTGCTCAAGTTAGCAAATAAAAGTCAGTTGCCAGGTAATAAAGACAAAAAAGCGAAAGCCATTCAACAAATTACTACAACAACTGGAAAGAACTTAAACGAGAAACAAATATTGAAGAAGATTTCCAACATGAAGGTACAAGTTAAGAAGAAAACTGATGGAAATCAAACGGGAAATCGTAAAATAATTTTGTCAAAATGGAAGCAAGAATTATATGACATTCTAGAAGGAGATGAAAACCCAACCATCACCAAAATGTCATCTTCTGCAGGCTTCCAAAGAAGCAACGAAATTCCTATGAACACAACATTAACGTCAACTTCCTTTACTAAAGATGATCAATCTACCTCAATACCAGTCAATTCAAAGGTTTGTATTTTCATATATAAATTCCCATACTGCAATGGATGACACAAGTATTATTAATAAAATTTCTTAATATCTTTTACAAATATGTCCCTTTGAAGGTGAAATTATCCCCGCTCCCCCAATCTATCACTGCTATCTATGTAACATGCAGCTGGTGGGAATATTTCCTTATGGACGTCCGCTTGTATGTCTTCCTGAAAAGTAATAACTCTTTCACATGTTATTGTTTTAGATTTCACAAGCATGGTCAGAAGATACTACTTCTAGTCAGTCAAAAAGACTGAGTGCCCCGCCAGCCTCAGAAGAGGAAGACTTTGCCACGTGAGACTGATGAAACGATAGCACTATCAACACCAGAACTGCAACGGCTTGTATTATTGGAACAACTGAGATACCTAAGGGCAAAGATAAGTCGTTTGGATGAGGAGAAACAGCGCCTGGATGGGGAGAAACAGACCACCATTCCAGACCCTCCTGATAGATACGAGTCACCAAACTATGGTATGTTCCAGTATTCTTGGCAAGATCAATGGGATTAGAATATACAGCAGGTAGCTTTCGGACAGAAAAAAACCATGATTGTTTCTGAGTTTTTAAGATTTAGGTAAAATCAAGAAGCAAATTTCAGTTATTTTGTTTTGAGTTTTAGTTATTAAACCTTGTTCTAATGTACTTTTGTTGTTTTTCTACAAAATATTATTTCACTGATCACATCTCTCATAAAGGAAATTGGAAATTTCACGCCTCCTCTCTTCTCCCTGCAGCTGCAAATTACGAATAGGCGCTTCTGCTACAAAATCATTTGCATCAAACACCCCCCCCCCCCCCCCCCCATCTTGATGTTCTCCCTCTTGTAGATCAGCATCTGGATGATTCGGGAATTTCGAAATGTTATGAAGAATAAAGCATGCTAATATACATTTGGTTTCCAATTTAAGACGTAGACCATAGCGTAGAATTGGGAACCTCCTTTTCAATTACTGTTTATCACAACCCTGTTCCTGGCATGGAATCTATTAAAATGCCTTCCTGCTGCTGTAGCTGGTTCGTTGAATGGTGTCATCATGTATGGAGTTAGTCCATAGCCAGAGTCTCCCAGTAGAACACCTTTAACATTTTGTGTGATCATGGCATGTAGTTCTGATGTCTGAAATATACGTGAATCATGTACTGATCCTGGCCAGCCTATATCTACACTTGTAAAGATATACTTCTCATCACACGTTGCTTGCACATTGAAGGAAGGAAAGTTCTTACGATTAATGTAATTATCTCCGAATGGTCCTCCAGGCTTATCTATCCGAATATGTGTGCAATCTATTGCACCTAAAGTGAATGGAAAGCCAAGTTTATCAGCCCACCTTTGTTTCGCATTGGTTACTTCCTCATCAGATTTTATCCAGTTTCCATGTTAGGCTGTTATCTGATCTAACGTATTTGCGTTACATTTTGATACTGCTGGTTGGGTTACCCCCATCACCTCAGCTACTGATAACCTGGGTCTGCTAGATAACGTAGAGTTGTTTCCATACGCATTATTGGTGATAGACAACCGCCGCGTGTCTCTCCATTATCGGGAACAAATGTATTAGCAATCCATTCAACATTGGCTTTATTAAACCGGAAAAGTTTGCGATATGTTTCTGGTGATATCTCTTCACGATTAATCCTTAGTTTGTAAACTTTTTGATGATCCCTTGCGTTCATGAACATTATGGAAATGCACAAAAGATGAGTTCAAGCTACCAAAGAGGAGCTTACAAAAAACTAAGCAACTGCTACTATTAGTAAGAAATTGTTAGGTTTTATTTATATTCCTTTAAGTTTTTGCTAGGAATGTCAGCAAAGTCTTATCCAGATAAGCTACAGCTTTTTCTCGTCTGGAAATGCTTTTGCTAACTAGAATTTTCTTATTTTTATGAATGAACATTTAAGTAAAAGCTTACAAAAAGTAATTGCTAACTTTTATTTATTCGGCCCATTGTCTTTAATAATGTTGACCTTTAGGTCAACTGTGTCACAAAATGAAATGTATTAGAGTGCATCAGCACCAAAACGGGCTACATAGCACCTAAATACGATTTAAAACAAAAAAAAAATTAAAACTAGAAAGTCAGTACATTAAAAATATCACAAAATGGTTGTAACCCAATATGGGCTTAAAACAAAATAGAAAAAAAAACCACAACCATAACACAAAATATAGTTTAAAATTTAAAATACAGATTAGTCTGTTTTAAAAACGCGACAACCTTCTTGCGCAAACAGATGGAACAAAGATCTAGCACGGTAGTGCTGCGCTCTTATAAGTTTGAGATGCGTGCACTCAATAAGAATGTGTTTCACTATCAGGCGAACCTGGCAGTGCTCACAGACTGGTTGAGGCTCTCGCTTGAGCAAATAACAGTTGGTAAGGTGAGTATGTCCAAGACAAGAGCGACACAAAACAATTTCATTTCTCCTGTTGACACAATAGGAGGATGGCCAATCCCCCAGGAGAGGCTTGATGGCATGAAGTTATTTTGTATCTGCAGCATCCCATTTTTGCTGCCATCGTTGCAAAAGAAAAGTCCTTATCACTGACTTAAAGTCGGTGTAAGGCAAGGAAAAGGGGGAGACCGACAGTAACAAAGCAGCCTTAGCCGCCGCATCTGCCTCTTGAAATGAATCAAAATCATCCACTAACAACTGATAAGAATAATAGTAATAAATGCTGTGAAAAAATTATATTTTCTGGAAAGGCGCTGAATAGAGTAGAATTGTCATGTCAGTAACACCTATTTGAAAAGTGGGTCCTCAGTTAATAAGCACTCAGCAGACACAGCACATGATATATATCATGTGACGTTCCCTGGAATCATGTGACGTTCCCTGGAAACATTGTTGTTATTCTCCATATTAAAAAATCCAGATTACTTTTGAGGTAAGAATTTTAATATTTATAGGGCCTACCACTTTAATCATTGAAGTCACAATGAACATGAAATCTCCCAATCTCTCACGGATCGTATAGATATAGTTCAAGTTCGAAGTTTGGTAATCTTGAGCATGGCTTCTCTAATATTGTGAAAATCTGAACATCAGTTGTATTAGAAGCCTATAGAATATCGATTTTAACCAAAACAAATATCCGTTAGATTGAGGTGAAACTAGCAGACGAATCTTCGGGAAACTTCATTTATTTTTGCACGAAGTAAGGTAGAATCACACAATTGATGTCGGTCAACTTTTGCGGTGTTTTAAGAATTATGTCTGAATATTATAGATAAATTTTCAAGTCTTTTTAATGATCATTACATATTCAAAGCGAAATTTTGAATATCGGAGAAATATACATATTTTATTAGCTAATTTCGTTTGTGAAAAGAAAAGTGTGCATTGACCATAAAAAGATTGACATGCGCACAAATAGTAAACAAATGCTTTCAATCATCCAGACGCTCGACTCAATGATAGTGCTCATTGATATTACCGTAATGAATGTGTCTTATTAATCGAGAGTTTCATCTATTATACAAATATATGAATGTTGAATATGACTACGGTACTTGATGTTCGCGGCAACTACATCTGTCTATTTATAACTCACTTGGTTTATCAAAGAAAGAACAAGAACGATGAAATTTACCTCATAATCGTAATGGAATTTATCATAAAATCGGAGATATATGACTGCCGGTCACATTGACCGACCGCAACAGTACTACGGCTGTCAAATAGCGATAGTTTACCAGTCATTGACCGATGTCCGACGCTTATTTTCAGGCTTATATAATGATTATGTAGACTGCAGTTGAAAGTCGTGCCACAGAATTTCGGCTAGGCCCTACTGTGTATTTATTTTACTGTTTTCAGCACAATTCAAGTTAGATGTCAATAGTTACTATTTCGACATATAATTATTGATAGATTTTTTTTTCAGAATTTTTAGGAGTGTTTGCAGGAAAATTGATATTGAAAACTTGTTTTCTTCATGGTTGAAATTGGAATGCTTGTGCTTGAACTTATATTTTAAAATTAAAACGGAAGTTCTTTTTCCGCCCAGAAATGAGACACGGAAATTGTGGTTTTTAGCCTCTGGCTATTTGAATATTTGAAATATTCATTGTATTTGCTAAAAAATCGCAATTGAAGTTTTTGCAATTTCGTAAATTCGCTCGCTTAAATTTTGCAAATTAAAATTAGGGCTTCAATTTGGAAATTTTAAATCAGCGTTTAAATCAGCGTTTAAATCAGCGATTTCTCACTTATAAATTAAGGAAGAAACTTGAAACTTAGGCTACAGTTTCCAAAAAAAAAAAATAAAAAATTAAATTTTTTTTCTTAAACTTTGCAATTTGTTGCAATTGACCTAGATCTAATTTTACAACTTCCGATCTATAATTTTTTTCGAAAATGCCAATTTTCCATTTTTTTAGTATTCATTATTTTTATCAACCAGCATCTTACAGATAAATAATTATATTATATATTGCAGGAACTATATTGTTAATGGGATATTTGGAAAAAATTTGTTTGGTATATCTATTATCACAAGCAATAGCAAAGACTCTGCAGTTATTTCTTCCAGATTTTTTTTATGATATCTGTAATAGCTGATTTAGAATTTTCATTAATTCTTTTATTGCTGTGTATGATGTTTTAAAGGTTAGTGTAAACGCACTTGAGGGTACTTGAAGTTTTAAATGTTTAAAAAATATTATGAGTTATCTCAGCTTATTTTCAAGTAACAATATTTAATTTGATCATTACCGTCATTGATGATTTTAATCAAAATTAGCGCTTATAAAATAAATAGTTTACAGCTTTATAATCATATTGGTCAAGCTTTCTGTGCTATACATTTTTTAAAAAATAGTAAGGGCAGGATAAATATCATTTCACTGGTAATTATCAAATATATAAAGTGAATTGTATACATGATGTGTATACTATATATCTTTTACTTTGATTGCAATGTTAATTATAACTTAATATATTTATGTTTATCTTTCAGGAAACAACCTAGATATGGGAAAACATAAAAACTGTCCTACCAAAGCAGCTTACATTGTTGGTCAACAAGTACAAACTTTGTGGCCTCCCAATGGTGTTTGGTATCTGGCACATATTCAAAAAATCAACAAGTGTACCTATAGTGTTAAATTTAAAGATGATGGAATTGTAAAAAGATTATATCCTCAGCAAATAAAACCAAGCCGGAGTGAAGACAACAATGCGAACATTAAACAAGACATAGATGTAAACCTAACACAAGACATAGATGTAAACCTAACACAAGATAGAGATGTAAACCAAACACAAGATAGAGATGAAACCCAAACACAAGATAGAGATGTTAATCAAATACAAGATAGAGATGTAAACTCAACACTAGACATAGATGAAAACCTAACTCAAGATAGAGATGTAAACCCAACACAAGATAGAGATGAAAACCTAACCCAAGATAGAGATGTAAACCAAACACAAAATAGAGATGTAAACCAAACACAAGACAGAGATGAAAACCCAACACATGATAGAGATGTAAACCTAAATGAAAGTGATGCAGATGACGAATTTTCAGAATATTCATCAGGAAGTGAATATGTCCCTGATCATGATTCTGAAATAGTTTCAGATTCAGATAACTCTGTCCAATCAGATCTCATTCCCATGCAGCCTTTCATGTCGAGGAATAAGTGTACTTCTAGTAGTCCTCATTCAACTATTCCAATTAGTCAAGGATCAGAATCCTCGTATCAATTAGTGTCGTCTTCCAATCAACTGCCTACTTCAAGCACGCAAACTGATTTTGATATGCCCTCATCTTCTATTGAATATCCATCAACTTCAAAACAGTCTAAGATAACAGTGACCAAAACAAATAATGAATTCAATAAACGAACATTTGATAAAAAACAGTATTGCTTATTTTGTGAAAAGGCCTTTGCCAAACTACCAAGACACTTAGTTCAAGCACACGGCAATGAAGATGCTTTTTCGAAATACATTATAGAGAGCAACAAGAATAAGAAATCAAACATGTTGTGTAAGTTGCGAAACCTGGGCAACCACAAACATAACTGTGACGTTATAAAGAAAGGTGAAGGAAACTTAGTCGTTGCATATCGACTTGACAATCCAGATGTTGATCCTGATGTTTACGGATTTTTATGTACATGTTTATGTATTTATTGGTATGGATATGACGTGCGACGTGATTTATGGAGACATCGATGCCCTTTAAAACCAGAAAAGAGAAAGCATGATGGGGATGAAGTCTGTGTACCCACTAAGAGGAAAAAAGCAACAGAAAGAATGTGCAAACAGAGTCAACTTCTGAAGCCGTCTGCCACTGATTTGGAAGAAACCTTAAAAGAGATCCTCTGTCCAATGAAAGCAGATCATATTTCCAGAATAGTGAAAAGCGACCATTTGATTTTAGAGCTAGCTAAGAGGGAATATCTTAAAAGTGGACACAACAAAGAGCAACATAATTATATAAGAACCAAGCTGAGAGAAGTTGCCAGACTTCTTTTCTTTCTCAGACAAAACACGAATAATCCTAATGGCTGTTTAGAATATTTTATAAACGCAAAGTATTTCAACGAATTGATTAAATCGGTACACGACGTAGCTAAATTTGATAGCAAAGCTAATTCGTTTGCCACGCCGTCATTGGCTCTCAAGTTGGGACATACTATTAAAAAATGTGCCACAATAGTTAAGGCTAATGCTTTAATATCTGGTGATAGAATTCGTGAAGAAGAAGCGGATAGGTTTTACAGGTTATGTGAAATAAAGTGGGAGATTGAGGTTTCAGCTCATGCTCACCGCACATTATCGGAATATCTACCTACAAATGAGGATGTAGTGTCTCTGTCTAAGCATCTGAAATGTTTAAGAGATAAAAACATGAACACCATAAAGAATGCTATTACAGAAACAGACAAAACTGAAGCATGGAAAACACTAAACGAAGTAACTTTATGTCAAATTATGACATTTAACAGACGACGACAGGGTGAAGTGTCAAAAATAAAGCTTGCTGATTATGAAAAGAAGCACCAAACTAGAATTACTGATATGACCAACATAACAGAACTAGAAAAATATCTTTGCAAAATTTTTGAAGTTGTAGAAATAGTCGGCAAACGCGGAAGAACTGTACCGGTGCTTTTAACTCCAGAAATGATAGAACAATTAGATCTACTAATTGAAAAGCGGGATGTTGTTGGCGTAAGTACAGAGAATCCTTATCTTTTCCCTAGGTTACACTATAACAGTACGAGTTACATCAGAGCCGCTGACTGTATACGCAAACTGGCTGATGGAGTGACAAAAGACCCTAAAACACTGAGATCAACAAAACTAAGGAAACAGGTAGCCACAGCATCACAAATGCTCGTGTTAAAGGAAAAATGAATTAGAATTACTGGCCAGTTATATGGGTCACGACATAAGGGTACATAAGGAGTATTATACACTTCCAAATGAGATCGCAAGGGTGACAAAGCTAAGCAGATTATTTACTGCAATGGATAATGGAAGCTTGAAAAACTACTCAGGACAATCTTTAGATGATCTACCTATTATTGAAGAAGATAAGGAGGTCTCCAATTCTTCTAATTCTGAAGATGAATCTATGAATGGTGAAAATGAAACAGATGAAATTTATAGGACTCCAGTTGAACAACTACCTGAATCTAAAAATGTTTCTCAAAAGCAAAGAAGTCAAACTAAAACACCATGGACTTACGACGAGAAGTTAGCTATTCTGTCCCTTAGAGAGACTCTTCATCTACGATTACCTGGAAAAGCAGACATCGAAAAGGTTAAGAAACGTTTTCCAGTCTTGCAACATAGAGATTGGCGTAAGATTAAAGACTTTTGTAGAAACAACAAAAGTAAAATCATCAAAAATCAGTTATTGGATTAATAATGTCAAGTAACATTCAGATTATTCAAAGGGACGTTTCCAGTTTATAATTGAACAAATGTACAAAAATGCACATGTTCGTTTTTAATTTGCAGAATTCTAATTGTGAATGTAAAACTTAAATCACTGCAAAATTAAGCAGTTACTGTTTTATTTTGATTAAAAAGAATTCAAGTAAGTGGTTCTCCTTCATAAGGTTACAAAAAAATAAACGGTCCTCTATTTAATCGATGATTCATCTTATAGATTGTGTTTTTCTCATCTCAACCCATCCAGCAAAATAAAAATCGGTTGATTGTAAGCCGAGTTATGCCCTTTTTAATACACTAAATAATGTCATAGGATGTGACGTCATTCTTAGTTTAGTCACAAATAACCAGTCTAATTTGTGCAGCCGGGCTTGTTGTTGCGTCTGGGTATTTGCGACTAAACTAGGAATGACGTCACATCCTATGCCATTATTTAGTGTATTAAAAAGGGCATAACTCGGCTTACAATCAACCGATTTTTATTTTGCTGGGTGGGTTGAGATGAGAAAAACACAATCTATAAAATGAATCATCGATTAAATAGAGGATAGTTTTCTAAGAACCTGTGAGACAAGCTACTATTTTTCCAAGTCATTAGAACACCTCTACTTTCTTTTTATGTAAGTATTAGCATTTTTATTTTCATCAATGATAACAAGGGAACCCATCTTTAAGAAAGGCCATCATTGGTATATAACATTCCATGGTTACAACTTATTGATTGAAATGAAATGAAATGAAATGAATGGAGTTTTACGTTATTGATTGAAAGCTGCTATTTGCATTCATGCACCACATGGTGTTGAAGATTATACAAATGCAATATCATTTTTATACGCCCACATGAAATGGGGGGCGTATATTGTCGTCACCCACATCTGTCCGTCCGTCCGTCCGTCGGTCCGTTCCCACAAATGATACGTTCAGGGACTTTTTTTTAGTCCAAATAAGCCTTCTGCAACCTTTTTGCTTATGCGCCCAGTTGCATAAGAAAATTGTCCGAAGGTAAGTTAAAACTGTTCTTCTGGGCCTAAAATGTCCACATGCAAAAGTTGCACAAAAATTTTAGTCCGTTTATTGTCCATAGATTTAGTCGATAAATAGTGACACATTTCACTTACTAGTTTTTAGAGAAAAAGTTTTATGGACAAAGCATATGCAATTAAAAAACAACCAATGACAATCAAGTGAATTGACCAATCATATACATGTAATTATTTTTTGCGCATGTGTAATTCCATTGTTGGTGCACTTAAAGCTTTTGTAGGTAAGGAAGGTACCTTAAACAACTTTTTGTCTATAATTTTATTCAACTTTGTTCAGCCATTTTTTATGTCTACAAAATGGAGACAGACTCTATTATTATAATAAGTTTTCTTATCATAACTGTTCTTTGTTTGTGCTTGATAAGCATTGCGACCATTCTAACATTTCAAGTCGTCCGTATTATGTACACAAGATGGACAGGATTATTTATCCATGGAACCCGTGTAGTATAAAGGAAATCGGTATTATTTTATTATTATTTTCTTCCGTCTTCCTTCTTCAGTAGATGGTTTTATCATTTAATGGACACCCCAAGTTAAGTATATTAGGCTATATATACGTTTAAATCAAGATGTGATTAGGCTTTTTAAGTATGAGAACCGTGGCAGGAATTCGACACGCTCTTAAACTTTAAGTTAATGAAATTTTCTGTGGCGAAAAACGCACATGGGAAAAGCAAATACGCATGGTGTTTCCATTTTTTTTTTCAAAGAATAATCTTTTAACCCACATCGCTACAGTTGTTTAGACTTTACAATGAGCTTTTTTGCTTATGCGTCTTGTCATGGTTGCATAAGAAATTTGTTCGGACAGTTTTTCTGGGACTAAAACATGCGAAAGTTGCACAACATTTTGGTCCGTATATTTGAACAAAACATCGAAAATTTGCAGAACCTGCAATTTTAAAGTGACAAATTCTGGAATATAGGCCTTCAAATTTTTGTTGTTGCAGAATTTAAAATCATTGTTACAGAATGGTCAAAGCAAGAAAGGCAAAGGGTCCAAGAGAATTAGGTGGACTTCTGAACAGATTCAAGAAATTGAAACACTATTTCCGAACCACTTAAAAAATAAAACAACACCTGGAAAAAAAGAATGTTTAAAGATTCAAAAATGTAGTGAAATACTCAAAGTAAAACACTATACTGATATTGTGAAGAAAATATCAAACATGAATCACAAAAAAAAGTAAAATTTTGTAGGCGTTTTAGTATAAAGACATTAAGTTTGTACGTCTTTTTGTGTGTGTTATTGTTTTTGTTTATTTTTGATAAAGAATAACTTAGAGGTAAAGGATACCTAAAACTAATTATGTAAGATAAACCTAAAACTAAGAACGTGTAAAAACAACTTGGACTTTTTGAGTGGCGATATCCACATCTGAATCTCTTTGTCTCAATCTGTTGTCATTTTGTGGACTTTTTAAAACTTCTATGTTTATCTTGTAATTCATGCCTTGCCATAAATATGCAGCATTTTATTGCGCAAGGGAAATAAACCACAATCCAAGCCCATTCCATTATTTGGCTTAAGCCAACAATTCCAGTGTGGTTGTGTTCATTGGTAATGTTTTTCTTAGCTTACATCTCAATTAGAGATTGTTTAATGTATATCAGTTTGATGTCAATTATTATATAATATGTATAATATATATTATTATATATGTTAATAAATGTATAAGCATTTTTATGTTAGTTTATAAAATGTATGGGTTTGAAATGCTTGTGTAAGATGTCTCTGATGAAGTTGTGTCAAGGGGGAAAATAAATCGTGTGCAACTAAAATCCCACAAAATAAGTCTTACAAAGGTTGTTTTTGCAAGTCCCTCACAAAGTTAGTCCAAATTGTCTGGATTTCGTTTTGTGGTCAAAGTGGAAATAACTCGATGTCCATGTTGCATGCAACTATCCATTCACAAGACAGAAGGAAAGACCCAGTTGCTTAGACGCATAAAATATGGTTTAAGACGAAAAAAGATCTTGTGCAACTTAAAACCCCACAAATTACGTCCGACGGAAGTTGCATTGAAAGGTCCCTCATAAAATTAGTCCAAATTGTCTGGATTTCTTTTTGTGGCCAAAGTGGGAATAACTCAATGTCCATGTTACATGCAACTTTTTAATATATCGTAAACAAGACAGAAGAAAAGACCCAGTTGCTTAGACGCATAAAATATGGTTTAAGACGAAAAAAGATCTTGTGCAACTTAAAACCCCACAAATTACGTCCGACAGAAGTTGCATTGAAAGGTCCCTCATAAAATTAGTCCAAATTGTCTGGATTTCTTTTTGTGGCCAAAGTGGGAATAACTCAATGTCCATGTTACATGCAACTTTTTAATATATCGTAAACAAGACAGAAGAAAAGACCCAGTTGCTTAGACGCATAAAATAGGGTTAAAGACAAAAATAAATCTTGTGCAACTTAAAACCCCACAAATTACGTCCGACAGAAGTTGCATTGAAAGGTCCCTCATAAAATTAGTCCAAATTGTCTGGATTTCTTTTCGTGGTCAAAGTGGGAATTACTCAATTTCCATGTTACATGCAACTATCTAATGTCATTCACAAGACCGAAGGAAAGGCCCAGCTGCTAAGACGCATAAAATAGTGTTAGAATCCCACAAAGTATGTTCGACAGAAGTTGTATTGCAAGGTCCTTAATAAAATTCGTCCATAATGTCGAGATTTCGTTTTGTGGTCACTAAATGTCCATGCAAACTTTATAATAAGACCCATAACTAAAAAAAAAACACAAAAACTTTACAAAACACACAAACTTCAAAAAAAAAACAAAAACAAACGCACAAGCAAATACGGAAAAAAAAAATAACTCGCACGGTACCATTCGTGATTACAGTAGTCAATGGTATAAATGACGCACAAACTTTAAAAAACGCACAAGCATATACGGAAAAAATAATAACTCGCACGGTACCATTCGTGGGTACAGCAGTATTTTGTATAAATGACGCACAAACTTCAAAAAACACACAAGCATATACAGAAAAAATAACTCACAGGGTATCATTCGTGAGTACAGTAGTCCATTGGTATAAATGACGCACAAACTTAAAAAAACACACAAGCATATACGGAAAAAATAACTCACAAGGTATCATTCGTGAGTACAGTAGTCCATTGGTATAAATGACGCACAAACTTAAAAAAACACAGAAGCATATACGGAAAAAATAACTCACAAGGTATCATTCGTAAGAAAATGATAAAGGTCACAGAAAAAATGACACATAAGCAAAAGTTGTATATGGTATCATTCGTGGGTCCGTCCGTCCACAATTGCTCGTAAACACTCTACACGGTGTAATTCTTGACGGATTTAGATGAAACTTAATATGAGTGTTTATGATCACGCAAGGATGAACCCTATTGAAAATCAGCGAAATCGGAAAAAAATTAGTATGAGTTCGTGCCCTTGTTCTTGAATGGCTCGTAAACACTCTACAACGTGCAATTCTTGACCGATTTTGATGAAACTTGGTTTGAGAGTATGTTATAACTCAAGGATGAACCCTATCGAAAATCAGCGAAATCGAAAAACATTTAGTATGAGTTATTGCCCTTGTTCTTGAAAACGCGTTCAATTTTAGCTTGTAAACACTCTAGAAAGAACAATTCTTAATGGATTTTAATGAAACTTGGCCTGAGTATTTGTTATCACCCAAGGATGAAGCCTATTGAAAACCAGTCAAATCGAAAAAAAATTTATATCAGTTATTGCCCTTGTTTTTGAAAACGCGTTCAATTTTTAGCTTGTAAACACTCTACAAAGCACATTTATTGACCGATTTTGACGAAACTTGCTGAAATTGTTTAATATCGCCCAAGAATGAACCCTTTTGAAAATAGCACATATCGAAATATATTTAATAGGAATTATTGCCCTTGTTCTATAAAATGTGTTGGATTTTTGCCTTGTAAACACTCTACAAGTCACAATTCTTGAGCGATTTTGACATAACTTGGCATGAGTATTTGTAATCACCTAAGAATGAACACTATTGAAATTCAGTTAAATCGAAAAATATTTAGTATCAGTTATTGCCCTTGTGTTTGAAAACGCGTTCAATTTTAGCTTGTAAGCACTCTAGAAAGAACAATTCTTAATGGATTTTGATAAAATTTGGCTTGAGTATTTGTTTTTACCCAAGGATGAACCTTGTTGAAAATCAAATAAATCGAAATATATTTAGTGTCAGTTATTGCCCTTGTGTTTGAAAACGGGTTTAACTTTTTGGCTAATAAACACTCTAGAAGGTACAACTCACTGAAATTGTTTGATATCGCAAGGGATGAGCCCTATTGAAAATTAAAAATATATCTAATATGAATTATTGCCCTTGTTCTTTTAAACACGTTCGATTTTTGTCTCGTAAACACTCTACATGGCACAATTCTTGACCGATTTCGATGAAACTTGGTGTGAGAGTGTGTTATAACTCAGGGATGAACCCTATTGAAAATCAGCGAAATCGAAAAAATTTTCAGTATGAGTTACTGCTCTTGTTCTTGAAAACGCGTTCAATTTTAGCTTGTAAACACTCACTCTAGAAAGAACAATTCTTCATGGATTTTGATTAAACTTGGCTTGAGTATTTGTTATTACCCAATGATGAACCCTATTATAAATCAAATAAATCGAGATATATTTATTGTCAGTTATAGCCCTTGTTCTTGAAAACGCGTTCAATTAAACTCGTAAACACTCTAGAAAGAACAATTTTGAATGGATTTTGATGAAACTTGGCTTTAGTATTTGTTTTCTCACAAGGATAAACCCTATTGAAAATCAGATAAATCGAAAAATATTTAGTGTCAGTTATTGCGCCTGTTATCAAAAACGCTTTCAACTTTAAACATTCCTTTTTGACAAAACTCGCTGAAATGGTTTAATATCAACCAAGGATGAGCCTTATTAAGAATTAAAAATATCAAAATATTATTAAGGGTGAACCCTATTGCAAATCATAAAAATACCGAAAAATATTTAATGAGTTGTTATTAGGTACAATTCTTGACAGTTTTTAATAAAACTAGAGACCCTAGAAAAAAATAGGTTGGAAGGTTGAATATTTCATTCGACTTATTGTAACCTCACTGAAAAGTTTTTATTTGAATTAAATGCTGCCAGTGGGCGTATATTACCTTGCCTGGCAAGCTATCTTTCAGATTTTGTGAAGGATTGGAAACATTAGGTGTTTTAAGTAAGATCGATGAATATCCTGAACTGATGAAAGAGTTGTTTGTATATTCTGATGTGAAACTGACAGCTGCCTTAATAGATGGTCTATTCATGCAAGAATTTTCTTAAAATAGTCAAAAACTTCAAGATGAACTGAACACCTGTAAGATTCAATATTTTTTACTAGGCCTAAATAAATGGCTGGTTATCAATCTTCGCTTGTGTTTAAAAATTCTAATTTAAATCAATGAATTGTGTTTAAAAATATTTTAAGAAATAATACCTCCTATTTCAAGAAAGTATTCCAGAAAATAACTAGCAATAACATTTGGATCATTATTCGTTCTGTCGACTCTAAGCCAAAGGATTCGTCTCGAAAACCTGTAAGGAAAGAACAATGATAAAATACTAGATCTTTGAAAAAGTTCCGATGCGTCTGACACTATCACCGGAAGTATGAGGTCAAAAACCAAATTTTAAAAAAATCGAATGAAAATTGGAGGCTGTATTCAATTTCTTGTGGGCAATCAGAATTTCAGTTTTTTCCAAGATGGCGGCAAAACCGTAAATAATGTCTTCATACGACAATAATGAAAAATGATCTATTGGCTGCAAGATCTGCACCACTTATATATATATATATCTTCGATTCCACTAAATCCGTCTGACCTTCGTCCGACGCGTCTAATGATTTGCCATTTTTTTGAGGACACTTGTTATTTGCTTAAAGGGTTTGTAACCTACCCGCATATGGCTCCATGTATAGCGAACCCATAACGCTTTATTTTGTCATACCTATCAATATGAATAAGATAATTTGGTCCCCTATTAGAATACATCCGTCTGGACAACCTGTGTGATTTACGTAGTTGGATTCCTTCAGGGTCTAGCTGTTTCATCATTGAATAAACTTTATCTCTGGAAAAAAAATTGACTGCCTTTAAGTCAATGATCTTAAAGTGCAATTTTAAAAAAAAAACTTTCATTAAATTGTGAATGAAACGTGTCTTTTTATTGAAATTAAAAAAAATCAAACCTTGGAACATGTAGACCATACTTTGTCAGCAATCTCTTTGTCATGGATCTGTAGCCCAAACAACTTCCAGAGCTATTTATTTCCTCCTAGATATATAAACAAAGATCATTACAGACAGTTTTAAATTCTCGTCATGACCTTTAACAAATATAGCATCAATTTATATCCACTTTTTATTTGCCCTAACATGGTTTGTTTATTCAGTAAACCGAAAAGATCCATCAAGTTAAGAACATAAATATCAATACATTGCTTTTCAAAATACAAAAAGCAACAGTTAATAGTTACCTTTTAACAAATAATGTAAAAACTAAAATATATTTATAACTCACTTGTATTGCTTTAATCTTTAATCCTTTATTTTTTAAAATTCGGCGTATATGTCTTTCACTTCAAATGAAAATAAATAATTAAAATAATCCATAAGGATTATTAAATTTACAAGAGGTTCCCAAAGTCTGTAATCATATAGGTAACATAAGCCAGTCATAAAGTTCACATATTACAACCCCAAAAAAATCTTGCAAAATAAGTAAATGTATATATCAACTGTAACTGCATCCGTCTATTTGTTACATTAGGCCTACACCTCCTTCACTTATTGCAACAATAATAATAATAATAGGTATTCAAGATTGTTAAGAGTGATAATGTGGATAAATCTACTGTTATAGAAACAATGAATATAGATCTGCCTAATTCAAACTTACCAACAATGATTAAAGATCTGCCTAATTCAAACTTACCTAAGAACTGATGCTGTTTTTTATCATGCAAAACTGATATTTCTAAATTTGAGAAACCACCGAAGAAATATTCACGAATAAGATCGTCACCAACAGATTTTAAGGAAAATAAAGTAACTATTGAATAAACCAAAGATTCTTGAGAAATAATTTAAATCATTCACCTTTTTTCGAATTACTTTTAAAAAAAAGATACGATTTTGATGCTGTTGTTGCTCCGGATAAGAAAGAGATGTGTAAGAATTTGCCATTTTAAACATATATTTCTCGATCTTTTCTCAATTCTAATGGCGCATTAGTAAAACAGCTTACAGCGCATGCTCATGATCATGCGTAATGGAAAATCCGGAAGACGAGAACACGAGAAAACCGTCAAAACGAGAACGCGAGAGTAGAACATTATTAAAGGCGAGAATGCGAGAGTGCGAGAACACAGCAAAAGTTATATCTCGCGTGCTCGCACTCTCGACCTTCCATTCACTACAATGTTAATTTCGTTCTACTCTCGCACTCTCGCGTTCTCGCACTCTCGCGTTCTCGCACTCTCGCCTTTCTACTCAATGGAATACAAATGGACGCAATCGGCTTCCATAATATTGATGTTATATTAATATTACTACTACTACTAATATTACTTTTTAGTTCATCTATCCTTTTATGGATTGATGATTATTTTTTTGTCGGTGGGCGATTACGCCTCCGTATTTTTGTTTGTTCAAAATTTGTTTATTTAGTTCCTTAACCTTTCAAACTTTTCAAGGGTTGTCTGAGTTTCAAGGCCCTGTGCCTATGGAGCTTGTAGAAAATCAGGAATTTTCAGATATAGTTTCTTCCCCAGCAGTTGCCTGAGTTACGACCTCAGGGGGCTTATTCAGGTGTTCGTGTTGGAGCGGTGAGACGTTCCCAGTCTTGCCGAAAGTTTACGTCGTCTAAGGATCCGCATCCTAGCTGTGCCTCCTGTGTTCTTCGTGCTCTTTAGAGTCGTCCTGTGACTACTGTAATGGGTTGTCGGAGGAGTGTTTTCAGGAATATTTGGCTTCTGTCCAGAAGCGGTTTTCTGGCCGAAAATCGTCTTCAGGATTGTCTGGGCAGGGTGAAGGTGCTTCTCCCGCTATAACCCACTCGACGTCCTATACACCGGTTTCGGCAGATGTGAACCCGACTGAGCATTTCACGGCTTCCCCTCGGGGTTTCGTTGATATGCAGCCGTCGGATGGATCCGAACTATCTTTGATGACCTTCATGAAGCAGTGGACGGCTGAATTGGAACGTTTCAGATCTTGGAACGTCTCAGATCCAGCGGGCCATGAGCTCGTCTACTCGGGTAGGTATTGAGCATTCTTCCGATCTTCAGGGACGGAAGGATACTTTGTCACCAATTGACCGAGTGAAGGCGGTGTATGACATGTTTCCGGACCGGCCTACTCCAAGGGTATCTTGGGACGCAACAACGGGTTGGAGAGGAAGTGCCTATAAAGGTATTCCCCTGATCCTATTTGCTTGGTCCTCTTGTGAGTTCATTGGATAAAAGCCTGATGAATTCTCAGAGCCATAGAGCTTCTCCTGTACCGCCACCGCATTTCTTTTCCGCTGCACGGTATGGGCTTTCCTTCTTCGGCTCAAGTTATGGAAGCCGTGGGAGATCATGCTGGGTGTCCGCGGCCTGGGGGTGACGTTTCAATGCCATCACAGTTAGCGATGGCTTTGGATACGGCTTGCCGCCGGGCCATGCATGCGGTTTCGCATGCAGATACCTTTCTTGCAGCGGCAAACGAACGCTTTCGACAGTCTTCTAATACTACCAGGATTTTTTTCTTGTCGATCAACAATGCCTTGGAACACGTGGCTGGACAACTTACTTGGCTATTTATCTGCCAATTTGCTTTAAATTATAACAGAAGATCGTAGCAACACACAAATTTTTTTGCAAAGATATTCTGAATTTATTTCTTGAAATCCTGTATATACTTGGGATGGGAATGTTTCTCTGATTCTATTTTACAACACAGGATGGCAACACCACACGAACTTTTTTGCCAAGATACCCCCCAACACCACCTGGCAAACTGTCTGTATGCTGTATAACGGTTACGCCTGTAAAAAAAAACAGACTTTTCATTATTTTACATTTTAAATAATCAGAGCAGAATAAGGCATGAATACACTTGGCTAGCAGAAAATTCTATTTTAATAAAATACATATTGTAGAGTGCATACATGTACACGAACCCTTGGCCTTGGAACACGTGGCTGGACAACTTACTTGGCTATTTATCTGCCAATTTGCTTTAAATTATAACAGAAGATCGTAGCAACACACAAAATTTTTTTTCAAAGATATTCTGAATTTATTTCTTGAAATCCTGTATATACTTGGGATGGGAATAACGGTTACGCCTGTAAAAAAATACAGACTTTTCATTATTTTACATTTTAAATAATCAGAGCAGAATAAGGCATGAATACACTTGGCTAGCAGAAAATTCTATTTTAATAAAATACATATTGTAGAGTGCATACATGTACACGAACCCAACCTCATAGGTCATGATAAGCTATTATGTCATAACGAAGGTGCAAAAATGACGTCACGTCCTTCTTAAGTAATATGGCTGATGATTTGGTGGCATTTCATCTATCTTGTGATTCTTTTGTTGATTTCGGAAGTTTGGTGGTTGACAATTTGGTATGTTCACTTAATTTAGTAAATTCATATATCGGAGAACATATCCGAGTATTTCATAAAAGTTATATTATGTATGTAATCGCTATTATAAGTTTGGTCATATTAAGCCTCATGTCCAGTGACTCGTCACGCTTGATTGGTGCGCACATGTAGCTATTCCTTATATGGTTACGTAGTAGAGTTCAATGAAGTGCACTCATACTCATAGGCAAGCTTTATTTACATTTTAATCTAGGCCTATATCATAAGAAATTAACCATTGTGTTTAGCTGGTCAAATAAGATACTTATGATTGTAATATTGTCTTTTCAGTTGATCGTTTCCGCTTCGGTTCCCGTTCCGATACCATACTATTCTGTATTTTAATTCCATTATCTGTACGATTGTATGTTTGTTAACCTGTACAATTGTTTACAATTTGGATGATTAAAACTTTGATGAAAACGTCTAAACGTTACCTTTTTCTTATACAGTGGTGTGTATGTTAGTGGGTGAAGGGAACGCATCGACAGCATCCACACATATATAGGTACACATTTCAGTTCCTCTTCAAGTCATACATTGGATTGGGGAGAGGGGTCTTGTTTGGAAGGTGTGATAAACCTGAAAAATTAGTGAGTTCAATCAGAGCAATAATCTTGCAATTACATACCCTGGTCCAGTCTCCTCTGAATCTCCATATTGTTGCCTGTACTGTAGGTAAGCCGTTTCCAAGACAAATGGGTTCAAACGATCTGGTTCCTCACATTTACCCTCTACAACATTAACTTCCTGACAACAAACGCACTCTTCTATTGTTGACATGATGTCACAGTTGCCATAAAAACCTATAAATAAAATGTTTGCATAACTGTAGCCTACATAAAATTAATAGCCTAGCCTACTCTTTGGCCACATTGGGTTCTTAATTACATTTTGGCAATCATTTTAAAATGAATTGAAATATTAACCTCAAAATAGTGCTGAGAGTCTTAAATTGTCTTCGGGTTCATGAAAATGTCAACCATTAAAACTTTAAAAAAATTTACTAACCTGTTCGATTAATAAAGTCTTTGACTTTCGTCTTCTGTGCCGCCAACTGCTTCTTCATCAGTAACCATAGGCTCAAACGGATTCGATACCACTAATTTTATTAACAGTATTGAATTCGGTTTCAAAATCGTCGGATAGGGCCGATAGATCATTTAAATGTTCGCTTTCTGATTCTGAAACACTCCCGAACTCCATTATTTTTCATCACCAAGCGGCAATTACTGGCCAGAATCGTTACTTCGACTAAGTCACGTTTATTTTGAGTAACAAAGGAATCCACCAAATAGGTTTTACTGGCAGGTGTGAATTTCCAAACTTTCACGCGTCATATCTCTTCAATGAGTAAACCGATTTTCAAAAAACAAGTTTTATTTTAATCTCAGATGCTATACTTTATATACAGATACATTTGTCTGACCGCTGCCCCCTTTCTTATGAGCAAAATAGCTAAAACAAACTATAAGAAAATATATATTTTAAAATTTAAAATTCAGATTAATCTGTTTCAAAAACGCGACAACCTTCTCATAGTGACAGGTGTTGAGATCAAGACGGGAGAAAAAAAGTTGGGAGCTATTGAAGAAAATTTAACAACCACAATAAACAGAGCAATATGTGAAGTAGGGGAGATAATTAATAGTGGATCTAAAGCGAATAAGGAGTTCTAATACAAATGATAAGAGTTTTCCTATACAACTTGTTCAACAGTTTCTAAGAATACTGGTTCCAACTAATGGACTAACATAAGCCTTGTCCTTTATCCCGAATCCAGTTAATGTGTCATCATTGTAACCGATATTCTGATTTGTTCTATCTTGTCATAATGAACAATAACATATATTCAGTACAATATTTGATAAAATAGGTCAAATTTTATGTTGGTTAAATCAAGGGAGGTAACTTATGTAGAAATAAATTTTAAAGAACTTGTTTAACCGTTTCTAAGAATACTGGTTCCAACTAATGGACTAACATAAGCCTTGTCCTTTTTTCCGAATCCAGTTAATGTGTCATCATCGTCACCGATATGTAAATCAATAATCAATAAATAAATATTCAACAAATAATTAGATACAACTGTTATTGATTTATGTGCCTTCTGTTACTCACTTGTACTAGTAGTAGATGCTCATTATTAGAGCAAAATTTCAATTTTCACTGTAGGGGAGGTAACTCCTTTGATAATATTTTATTGTCTATATTCATTGAAAATATTTTTTCAAATGTCTGATTTTTTCTATCTTGTCATAATGAATAATAATAAAATTTACTCAGTACAATTAAATGAATACTTTTGACAAAATATTTTGCTGGTTATAAATAATTTGAGAAAATAGGTCAAATTTATGTTGGTTAAGTCAAGGGAGGTAACTTATGTAGAAATAAATTTTAAAGAACTTGTTTAACAGTTTCTATCTAAGAATACTGGTTCCAACTAATGGACTAACATAAGCCTTGTCCTTTTTTCCGAATCCAGTTAATGTCTAAATCATCGTTACCGATATGTAAATTATTATTCAATAAATAATTAGGCCTATTCAACAAATAATTAGATATAACTGATATTATTGATGTATGTGCCTGCTGTTACTCACTTGTACTAGTAGATGCCCATTACAGCAAATTTCAATTTTAACTGTAGGGGAGATTCATTGTTTCAAATGTCTGCTTTTTTCTATCTTGTCATAATGAACAATACTAAAATTTACTTAGTACAATAAAATGAATACTTTGTATAAAGTACTTTGCTGGTTAGAAATAATTGGAGAATTTAGGTCAATTTATGTTGGTTAAGTCAAGGGAGGTAACTTATGTAGAAATAAATTTTAAAGAACTTGTAATGTTACGATCAGTTCTGCTTTGTTGTTTCTCATTTAAATATTGTAAATTTTTACCAATTTAAAGTGAAGTTGTTGAACGTTCATTATATGTTAAACGGAAAAGTTACAATTATTCTCGTATTCTCTCTAAACATCTGTAATTAACGGCAATTCACTCCGTCATTATTCGAGACTTCTTCGTTTTTCGTGGCATATACGTTGACATTTATAACCTTGCTTATAATTTAAAACTTCCAGTTTAGTATATAACATAAAGAGCTTTCTATGAACGTATTATTTCTGATAACCATCTATCATTGAAATAAATATAGCAGGTTATTATATACGTCTATAAATATACGTCTGTAAACCTGATTATTGTCGTAATTCATCCAACCGTACTCGATTCCCATATCTAAGACATATCCTGATAAACCCAACAAAAAAAAACATAAACTTTCTAGCTGCTTGTAATTCTATTGCGATTAAAAATGGCTGAATATTCACAAGAGCCAAGTTCATCATCTACTCATCTGCCCAACAACACAGAAAAATCCGATGTGCTTTTTTCCGTGTCTAAAAAGAAAGCTATTCGAACGTTTCCAGAACATCCGTACAATGTTGCGGTATTCGGATCTACGGATATAAAACTTTTACATCGTCACTTGCAAATTCAGTGTAATGGCAATATGGGACTCGATCGTCGGCTTTGTCTCTTAGAATGTTGGGGTCATGAAAACTTATTGGTCTGTGGTGATTCTCAAAAGAGACTGGATATCGCACTCTCTACTCACAGGTTTCGCAACAAGGAATTAATTTTTCTCCACATTGGTGCAGATGATTTGGCTAATCGCGTCGAGCCATTAAAAGTTGCTGAAGATATCATTGCCTTTTGTGAAAAATTGCTGAAAACTTTTCATCCTAAATGCATTATTATTAGTCAAATAATCCAACGCAATCCAGAACCATTTGAAGGATTTAACGATAAAGTGATGGAAACGGTTTCTCGAATTCAAAGCATTTGTCTTAACCGCACAGATTTAAGCTTATGGCGGCACAAATTCGGTGTGGCCAATAAGCCATTGTACACCCCCGATGGAAAACACTTCACCGAAGTAGGGGCCAAGAGGGTGACAAACACCGTCCGTGATGCTGTGTTACGGCATATAAGATGGTATTGTTTGCCCTGATTAAAATGAATCGATTATATTAAAGCCAATAGAATGAGGGTGTTAATTTAAAAACTAGGTTTTGGGTGGGTTGGACACAGTGGACATTAGCTGACTTAACCCACCATTCCTGGGGGAAGCTGGTATGATAAGTCCACACCGATATCCGATCGTATTTTTCTGCAATTCGTGTGAACAAATTAGAAAAAACTTAAAAATCTACTACCTTAATGTATATAGTAGATGCTACAACTCTAGTCACTTTATTTTTTTTTTTCATATCCTACTTGTTTTGGTCACGGTTAAGATATTCAGTCTGTCGATTAGCAAACTCGGTTACATATATTCGTCGTTCCGATTTTAACATACAAGATGTTCTGTTGTCTTCCATTATATAAACTTTTTCGCAGATATTCTGCTAGTTTGGTTCCTGGTATTATAGACGAATCATTTGATCATGTCTGTCTATGAAAATGCTATAGTCAAAATGCTGCTTCGTAGTAATAGACAAGAAGCTGCCTCTGAGGGAACATTATGGATTCGCGAGCATCTCCATTTGTTTGGTTTTTGTCCATGTAAACTCGGGAACGGCGACCTTTAAATAGGACTTTGTAAGTCAACAGACACGTGATTATCTGCTTCAGCGCATAACCTAAAATTGTTCTGGACTATTACTAAAAGAGGACGAACTTTGTATAAGCGATCATAGCGGGGCTTCCAATTTATGGTCGTTTACATGGATAAGTGATAAGATCTCAAAACGGTTTGCAAGCATAGCATCGGCAACAAATGATTGTCTAGTTTGAGCTGACCAGTAGTCTTTACTTCCTGGTAACTTAACAACATACATCTATCATTTTTCTCATTTATTTATGGTCGACAGGTTTGATTTTCCATCTTTTCTGCTGATGCCGAAACCTATTTGTTTCCATATATAACTGCTCTATGGCCTCATTTCCGAACACTGACATAAAGATAATCTGCATTTGGCCTTTTTTCCTGGTATATCTTCAAAAATACGCACGCTCAGCACACAATAAATAATTACGTTAGTCGCAAAATTGCGACGCATAGCACCGAAAGGAAACTCGGGTAGCTCGGTCGTTAGAGCTCATGGTTCGAATCTCGTATTTGCATTTGCCTTCTGACCGGCCGGTTGAGTCAGCCTTATTGGTTCCAGTATTCTCAGGATCCATCGGGACTAAAGACCAAATCTTGTTCAATCGTTCCTATTATTTGAGATTTTAATTCTTTATGAACATAAAAATACGTACTGTAAGTCAGTGAATCTTTATTATATCCAAGTTATGAACATTAATATAAACATACATTTCTATTCGAAAGTTTTCACAATAAATACAAATATCGTTTATTTATAAACGCATTGTCATAAACTATCTACGCATGTTTCAAGTTTTTGATTTGATGAACACATTAGAATAAAACTGGACTACCAGTACCGCTCGTTAGTTACGGATGTTGTTATTCGGTTGCTATTCATCTATGCATGGCAGATGAACAAAGAATTTCGAAATTGATAGTGATAAGTTTTGCAATTTTTTATAATGTCTACAACTTTTCTTAATTTTCGACTTCATCTTAACGAAATCGATAATTTCTCTTTCACAAAAGATTAAAGGAAAGTTTTTCTAACCATAATCCATATGTAACATAGGATTTTATCGTACTTGACTGATGATGTTTCATGAATTTATCACATTAATCGAAACTTCCAATTTCGGGAGTAAATTCCATTATACAAAGGAAAGTCTTTAGTTTTTTTTCTTTATCCTCACAGCTGGGAGGGTTTGGGTGAAAGTTATTATCTTATGTTTTTTTTCTGAGCTGTTAAATATTTATTATTATTATTGTGAAGACACTAAATATCCTTTCTTAGCCTCTTTCATGTGTATATAATGTTTTATGTCTTCTCTGTATATTGAATATGACTCTGGATAAGTTTATTATCTCCATCGTCTGGAACTGAAAAATAAAATAAAAATATTTACAACAATGTAACATTGGGAAAAACATGTATATATTTATTGTATATATTAGATTACAAACCTACATTTATCTCCATACTTTCTTTTGACATGTAATTTACAAGCTAAGGATAACTAAAACACACTTTAACGTTTGGGTCCATTAGTCTCTCATATTCTAAGGATCCATTGGGACTATAAACCAAATCTCATTTAATTTTTACTATTATTTCAGGATTTAATTCTTTATGAACTAAAAATAAACTGAAAACACGTACTGTAAGTGAATCTTTATTATATCCAAGTTATGAACATTAATATAAACATACATTTCTATTCAAATGTTTTCACCACAAATTCGAAGCTTAGGTTTTGAAGTACCTGTAGGACTTGTTTTCCTTGTTAGTACCACTGGTCTTCCATAAAAGTTAAACTGGACTAGCTTCAAGACTCCTTTGGCGATACGTTCTTCGTAACCTTTCGCTAGGCCATCAAGGTCGTGCATTGTGAAAAACCGCTTTGACATCAGATTTGAATTTCACATCTAGTTCAAAATCATTTAGGCATCCCAATTCATTTTTAAATAATCGGAAATTTCCAATTGGGAATCCTTAAGGGCAGCATAAGCTGGAAGGTTGGTGAAATTAATTTTAAATGTTTTTTTGACTTTATTTTTTATTAGTGACCCCCACTAAATTTCCTGCCTAGATAATTAGTCCCGTAATTTAGATTGATAAGTTTAATTGGGGATTTTTAACAATGAAAAAATGGGCTTTATTTTATTTTTATTAGTTCACTTAATTCCCAACCTGGCATGTTTGTGGACCTCCTAGTTTGGTTTTATTCAAATAAGTTTTTGCTTACTCTCTTTATTTTCTTATTTAGATTAATCTTTAGGGTTAATTCCGGGGAAAAAGCCGATGAAATTTTTCCCCAAATAAAAACATTTAACCCATTTTTCTATAAAGTTCTTTCTTAGTTTTAATGTAGGACTGCCTTGGGGTCTTTGTTTTTGTAAAGGGGCAGCTTCAAGGGATTGGGGGGCCCAAAAACGCCTGAAACTCGTAGGCCTCAAGGGGTCTGATGTGAAAAACCCCCGGTTTTTCCATGTGAATTTAATTTAGTAAAATTTTGACCCATTCTTAGCTATCCGTCATCCAATCGTAGGAAAGCATAGCGTCATTGTTTTTTTTAATGGCCTTTTCTTCTTTCCTCCAAGTAAAAAATACGAAACCTTTTTCCTGGTAGAAAATATAAAAAAAGTTTAGATCGTAGAAGATTGTCTAAGAGTTTATCCAAAATTTTTAAAATCTGTTCGACGGTTTGGAGGCTAAAGCATGTTTTTATTTCCCATTAAAGATCCCAAGAGCTCCCTGGCGCGGACATTTTAAAAATTCGACTTTCATTTGCGGGAAAAAACTGAACGATCAAGATACGATTTTCCGGGGGAACGCCTTTTCTTGAGTTTAGAAAGTCTTTGGGGCTGTTGTTTCTCTCCAGTTTTCAATAGAAACTCGTAGTTCTTTCTTTAGATCTTGGAAGAGGCAAGGTTCATATTGAAGCCACTTATTAAGTCTTTTCTGGGAAATTTCGTTACTCTTTTTGAAACCTTTTTTTTCCTCCCAAAATGAAGTTTTTTGAGGGGCCCAAAAAAAATTGGTGGGAGTGCGGTTTTCCATTTTTCAAGCTATCCAAATATTCAAACAAAAAAAGCCCAGATTCGGAAACATTAAAATTCTCAGGAATTGCTCGTAGCGTACCGGGGGAGTATTGAAAAATTAAAAAAAAATGTTCTTCATTTCATGAATTTTTATTTTTTTTTAGATTAATCAGCGGGTCCTTTGAAACATGTTAATTTTTTTAATGGTTTAATCTGTGCCCGATTTCCTAAAATTTTTGTTTCATATGCAAAAGCTGTGAATTTTAAGTCGTTTCGACTTGAGGGGCGTTGGAATTCACTGCTTCATATCAAAAGGTTTCGATATCAGCGGGTCTTTCAAACCATATCCAGTTAATGTTTTCGTGCCTTTAAATCCAAAATGAAATTTTCCTCTAATCTTTTTTTATCCGTTGATGGACGCTTTGATCTATCTCCAAAAAAGTCTCCTATTAAAACGGATATTTCTTTACATACGTCCTAAAATGCTGGAATTTTATTATGATTTTTTGTGTTATTTCATCGACAGGAGTGACTTTGAACTTTGTCAGATGGATACCGACTCGTTATACTTCGCGATAACAGGCACTAAACTATTCGACGTAATACGCCCGGAAAAATTGGAGGAATATAAAGCTAGGTTATTATCTCAGAGTGGAACTGATGATATTGATGCGCATTACAATTTCCTTCCGAGAACGTGTTGCGCACGACATGCGCTGAGAGATAAAAGAACACCTGGTTTATTTAAGCTCGAAAGTTTCGGTTGCGAGATTATTTCCCTGAATTCAAAAAAATACGTCCTGCAAAAAGACGAAAATGACGCCACAAATTTTAAATTGAGTTCTAAAGGTTTAAACAAAACGCGCATCTCAAACCCTCTAAACGCGTTCCAAGAAGTGTTAGACAGTAAGGAAAGTCACTCTAACACCGTCTTCACATACGATCAAAGGCGAAATGGCATAACATATTTCTACTGTAAAAGAGAAGTGCAAGACGATGGGGTGTCAACAGAGCCACTAAACACGGAACTTTTCCCAGCAAAAATGAAAAGAAATGCGCTTTTTTAACCATCACCTTTATTTTCAATAACTACATTGTCTGCATGCTATATTTATGAATAAATATTTTGCTTATTTTAGTATTTTAACCAGTTATTGTCATTAAACTTAAAATTAACTATTCTTTTTTTTTTTCTATATATCCCGGAGAACAGTTCGGAGGCATCCATTGACGAATATCTTCATCACTCGATGAAGGCTTAGCATCGTCATCCTTTTCCACCATTTTATCTTTATCGCATTGAAATGATAGTAACAATCTGTCGTATTCTTCCTTCCTCACGAGAACCATTTCTTTACTCGCTGATCTGCCATCACTCGTCACGGTTGAGCAAAGGGTAGATGTATTTGATCGCACGAGGTAAAAAATTCCTAATAGAAATTATTAATCTTCGAGTAATACCTCGAGATACGCTTCTATCGACGATTTTTCTGATCTGTCGTTTGTAATTAGAAAGTTTTTGTTTATAATGAGAACTCACTTTAACGACTCCCTGAAGAACGTTTAACAACACTTCACAAATAGAATCCATTTGCGCATCTGTCATAGTTTTTTGCAGTGCGAGTCTTTGTTTATCTGATTTTGTTTCAGCGATCATCCTTAAAAAGGGCATTTGCCTTTCAATCTTCTTCATGATGGAAGAAAAACAATCGTGGCTTCTCCTGGGAATATTTTTGTTCGCAGTTGATATTTTTCGTCCGAGTGAGGGCTTAGACTGAAAGCGTTATCCCATATGAACGTAGACTGTCCTTTCCTATAGCCATAGTCTTCACCCCGGTTCTGTTAAACGGATATTTACTCGGTGTCACCGACAGGGCTTCGTTGTGACCCCATATAACTCCTGGATTGACACACACTTTCGATACCTTTAGACTACACTTCTAGAACTAATTCATAATCCTGGTCCGTCTTATTAGCCATCAAATAAAAAGAAGGCTTCGATCTATATAACTTCACTTGAATATCCACTTGATTCAGTATGTATCTCTTTAATCTAAATAGATCGTTTCCGTACAGCGGACCCTCCATGTCGAATGAACGGCTAAGTTTACATAATTCGTGCCTCATGAATAGTCCGTTGTTTCCCTCTGCATATCCAGTGACGTCCATTTTCTCTTGCGTATCTTTAAAAAACATTTCCGATGTTAAACGAGAATTTTGTGTCGCCGCATCTGTTTCACTCAGAACTTGAAACATAGCGCGATAAGGGTAGTGAACGGTGCTGGAAGTAACCAGCTTACCTTGAAGTGAAACTTCGCATTGGGACCAAATGGCGTGATGCAAGAGATTCACCGGCGCAACAACATCCTCAAACGTAAAAGTGACGAAATATGAACATCCTGTTGAATGGGAACATACGTTCCATAAATCCTCAAGCACTTTAAATCAAAATATATCCTTACATTTTTTTCCGCTAAAAAATCCCTACCAAGTAACAAATTTCTATTCATAGAAGAGACAACGTAAAATTTATGTTTAACATCCTTTTTCCAATTTTAAATTCAAATTCGGCACTGCCGCTAATTACCAATGCCTGTCCACTTACTGATCTTAATATTACATTTTCTTTCCTGAGTTTCGGCCTAAATTTTAAAGTATCATAAATACGTCGGTGCATTAAAGACACTTCTGCACCAGTGTCAATTAGTGTTTTCCTAATTTGATAAAACAGGTGCTCGGACTACCTGCCATGTTTATTGAAAAAGTCTTTTTATTTTTATAAGTCTTTTTATTTGTCACTTGCCATGTGAAATTCTCCCCTGTGATTGTTATCGATCCAATCGTATTTCTTCTTAAAAATGCTATTTCAATTAGTGTTTTACTAATTTGATAAAACAGGTGCTCGGACTACCTGCCATGTTTATTGAAAGAGTCTTTTTATTTGTCACTTGCCATGTGAAATTCTCCCCTGTGATTGTTATCGATCCAATCGTATTTCTTCTTAAAAATGCTATTTCAATATCTTTTTTCAAACTACTAAGAAGTCTTGTTTCTACTTCGATTGTTGGGGTTATTACTGGCACGTATAATTGGATATCGGTTATTTCTAATTTAGCATTTGAATTGTTTTGTCCAAAAAATATTCTATCGTTATTTATTAATCTTTGAAGATGGATTTTGAAGGGTAGACCAATGTAAACTTTCCTGTGCTCAAGTAATCCAAAGAGGGGATATAAATTCCAGTTTATGTACGAACCCCAGCTATTTCTATCAATAGGTTTATTGTAAAATACAACCCCCTGTTTATAACCTTCATTATTTTGAAATTTGGTTATATTGATCAAATTGTTAACACTAGTTCTAACTGCCGCCAGGTTGGCGTCTGCTTGTAAATTATCTTCTTGAGATTGTATTTCCCCATCTCCCATGTCTGGCATCCAACCCGATGCCGTTGTATAATTTTTTGGATACAAAAGAGTTTTAAGCATTGTGTCAAACTCACCTGGGTGTTTGATTGTTTCAATTATATTTGAACCGGCTTCTAAAACCATTTCGCTAAATAAAGAGGGGAAGAAATTGTTCTCCAATGTTACCATCTGTTGGGGAAAACGATTTTGATTTAGGGCCCCGTCTTTAATTTTGAAATCACAGCGGAAGTAAGCATCGGAAAGAAGTAACGAATTGGACAACGAATTGATTTCAAGAGTGACCCTACCTCCGTCATTAATCTGAGATTTGGACCCAACAGTTGGAGATATAATAATGTAGTCTTCTTTTTTCTTATTGAATGTATATTCTATTGGTTCATAAAGTTGAAAGATCGGATCGAGTTTTGCCATTTTTAATAAGAGGATTTAGGCTTTATCCCAACACCTTAAATCCTTGGCCTTGTTTCGCTTTTTGTCTAAGTTCTCTTATTTTGCGCAATTCATCTAATTCATTTTTTTGTTGGACAGATTTGCTAATTGAACTCGCTGCCTGCCCGACTGACGAGATCGCTTTAGCCCCCGAGGATATAAGGTCTTTGTTTCTAGTTACGAATGATGTAACCTTGGGTATGAGGGACATCAATCCAGAGAAGAACCCATCTCCAGTGTAATTGAACTTTTCCTTTTCATGCTTTAAAATCAATCCCATATTTTTAATAGAGTAGATTTGATAAAACAACAAAAGAATTTTATTATAAAATCAATATATACAAGTATAAATATATTCTATACATTAAACAATACATCATTATTAATAGTTCCTCATGTAATCAGTTACGGATGTTGATATAAGGTTGTGTTCAAATGCGCAGTCTCAGAGGAATGATATTCCTTTTCTATGTTTCAATGCGCAGTCTCAGAGGAACGATATTCCTCTTTTATGTTAATAAGCTACTTCAATGCGCAGTCTCGGAGGAACGATATTCCTCTTTTATGTTAATAAGATCACATGATACTGTATTATTGATTATTCAAAACATCTGGGCCACGTAACCTGAAAAATAAAATGGAGAATTTATTATCAAATATTTTACACACAATCTTAGATTGTTTTGGTTAAGACTCACAAATATATTTAAAACGTTACTTATTCAGAATTATTCAGAAACCATTCGTTCTAGTTTTATAATCTTATTTCTGAGCAAATGCATTATTGACAAACTTAAAATAATTAAACTGTTAATATTAGATATAGATATTACATACCTGAATTGTCAACTGTTAATCTCTTGTCCAGAATCTTCTTTCCTGTAGATTTGTTTTAAGCCCATGTTTGATTTTGGGTAAAATTGATAGAAATTTTGAAATCGGTAAATTTATAATCCCTTTAACCATAGAATACGATTCAATTCATTTAAGGGGGTTGACAACCTTATCGTTCGAAGTGTATTTCAAGCAAGAAACGTATTAATTTTATATCCATTCTATTTGGCATTAAAAGAAACTCATCTAGTAAAAATTTTAGCTCAATCGCTTCAGTAGTTCGTCTGATATCCGTCCGTGAAGATAATCTATTTATAGAACAAAACGGGGTATTCCTCTATGTAGACGTACAAATTACGTTGTCAGTTGACATTTGTGATTACAACGTCATCGGCTAAATAAACATTCTCTACGTTTGCCGGTCAGTTATTGTTAATATCGGCACGCGAAGTAAGAGTTTGTGTATCGGGGGGAATCCAGAAGTCACGTGATGTCCCATAAATCATTACGTCACATGTAAACAAAAAATTTTTTATGATTGGTGGGTGGAAGGGTTTTGACATGTGCTAATCCATTGTTTTAGCACTCCAATTATGTGGATATCGGTGCATATCGATGCCTAAAAGGTGCTTAAAGATTTCTACAGCATGAAAGACAATCTTTTAACAACATGATCGTTAATTACGTAAGGTTTACATGTGTTTGCAAAATGTTGAAAAAAAATGCCATTTTTCCAAAAGCATATCTCGCTTACGATTTATCCGATTTTTACAAACTTTGGCTTCAACTAAAGCTTACGATGTCCTCTATAACTTTACGTTGGCTTTTTTTTTATAAAATGAATAGTTTTTTAAAAATTAAATTTTTCGTAAATGCACTCGCAAAATTTTGATTTCTATCAATATCTTCAAAACAAAACAAAATTTTCCAAAAAGCCAACGTAATTTTGTAGAAAATTTGTAAAAATTTTGCGGTAAAATTTTAACCCTTTTAAATAGCCATAGATTCAATTTTTAAATAGTAACGTTTTTTTCTTATGTTAACCTTTTCTTTTTGTAATTCAAAAAGAAAAAAACTTTATATTTTTTTGAATCGCCCCCTTCCATTGTATTTAAAAATATTTCAGTGGGTCCGAAAATAAGGGGGAAACATATTTTTTGTAAAATAGTTGATTGCGCCCCCGGCTTTTCTCTTTCCTTATGGTATTTTGTTAATTCGAAAATTCAGATATCTTCCTTTTAAATCGCCCCATGACGCAACCAACGTGAAATATAATAAACCCCTTACGTTAGTAAAAAAGACTTCGAGCGGCTTTTCTTGATGTTTATTGTTAAAAGAATTTGAAATTATTTTATCAGAAACATGAGAACGGGAACAGAATTTATAACTGAATACCAGAAAATTTAGATTCACAGAATATTTTATTTTATTTTTAAAGAGAGGAAGATTTTCTCACCTTATATTTAGAAAAACCTGGGAAGTTTATTAGTAAGGTGAAAATTTCCCTTTAATCTGTTTTATTCCAAACTCACGTTTTTTTTAGGAATTAGACCTAAATTTTTATTTATATTTGCCCATGGGATAACCCAGGAAGTCGTAGTTAGAAAATTTTCAATGTCCCCTGATCCAAATACCATTTTTAGGGGAGTTTATATTTATTAAAGACATTTTTTTGGTCTATTTATTCTAAAAAAGGCATAGAGTATTTAGATTTCCGGTAGACCGGAGTGGAGTATAACGAAATGGAGGGATGCCGGAAATCTAAATACTCTAATACTACTATTCCCAAAGGCCTAACCTCAATGATAGATTTACGAAGTGATATTGGACCCTTATCAGAACATTTAACCTCAGTGGCAGCTAAAAGAGGTAAATCTGTTTTCACCAACATTGCTGTCCTTTTACTCATACCATGATTACTAAAACATTTCTTTGAGAAATGGCCTATTTTTCCACATTTATAACACTCTGCATTTTTGGCTGGACATACGCTAGATTTATGCAGAACATACCCACAGGCTCCACAGGGCTGTTTCCTATTTGTCATATTATATTCTGGTTTAATTCCTGCTGCAGAAACTGGATGTTCATTTTTTTCAGTTACACTTGTAGCTGCAGCTGCTACTGGAACTGGTGGTGGTAAGCCACTTTCTCCAAACACTGATGAATTTTGAATGGCCATTTCTGCCGTTTTGGCACACTGAATGGCTCTTTCCAAATCAAGATCTTCAACATCAGTCAATATTATCTGTTGTATTTGTCTATTATTAAGACCACTTACAAATCCTAAGCAGAATATTTCATTTTGATATTGAACCGCATTGACAGCTTCGAATTTACATTCTTTAGTTAAACCACGCAATCGTTGGACATACTCATCTACCGTTTCTCCAGCATTCTGTTTGGTATTTACCAGACTAAAACGGGCCAAATGAATGTTCTTCTTCTTAACATAAACTTTATTCAACAGATTTATGGCTTCCTTATAAGTAGTCTTATCAGCAAATATTTTATAAATACTTGAAGAGACATGATTTGTTAAAAGATTCATTCTAAATTTTTCGAGGTTTTCTGCATTTATATTAGCGGGGGGAAATCTTTCTTTCCAAACGGGGCCTTCAGCCAATTTTTTTTCCTTTGGGGGGAAAAGGATTCCCTAAATGACTTGAAACCCAAACGGGTTCACCAATCATCCTGGGAAGCCACGTGGTTTGGTTCTGTATTAAACCGATCAGGACGTAACAATTTATCCATTGTAACTTCAAGACTCAAAGACTACAAGTATTTTGACAACAAGATTCCAATCTAGGCCTAGCCTACTTATTAATTTTATTTGAATAAATTGATAGCAAACCCATAGAAGTCATATAAAACACCAAACCTAGGGTTTTATTCAAATAAAATTACAGTTGGAATCATAAACAAGAATAAACCGGAAACATGATATTATGCGGAAACGGAAATAAAGATTATTAGCGAAATCGAAAGTAAACTAAACATAAATGTATGGAAGCCTATTTGTGACTTAAAAATACATATCATATCACCAGCGGTATTGCTGTATATGTAGCAACCATTCTAACAAGTGGGGCGGCGATAGAAAAATAAGTCTACATAGATTTCCATCCGATCAGAGACTTGGAAAGATTTGGAAAGATTTGGATCTAACGTTGCCGTTTGGTGAGGAAAGATTTTTCGTTCAAGAGCTACGACAGCACAAGGATTTGTTCTGACCATTTTGTAGGGAAATCTGGACCAACATCTACCCATCCTGTACCCACTGTGTTTCCCACCAAGGTTTTTAAGATTTCGGTAAGTAACGGTACCAATAAAATGAAAACAAAAAAAAACAGATTCTGCGTATAAAAGTATGATTTGGACACGTCGATGTACTCATTCGATAAATCCAATTCCAACATGGCGTCGTAGGCCCTAATTCAGCCTTCAGCTCACCATGTACGTTTTTACTATGTATCTGTATGCATGTAGGTTTTAATTTTCAAAGAAATTTGATATGAAGTTGAGGCAAGGTGTGCCTAGTCCTGAAAAAATCGAGGTCTAGTGTGTTATCACTAGTCAATAAACAGGGCCTAACTAAAGATCTCTACTAGGCCTAGTTGTTAGTAAGAAAAATCAAGGTTCAGAGTGCAATATAAAGATCCCTAGACATTTGGAAATTGAAAAAGAGCCTCATTGCACACTGCATCAGCTTGGTGTTCTACAAATTGTGTAAAATTGCACTTTAAACAGCATTACATTAGGCTACCTTCTTATTACAGTTCCCTGGCTCATTTTATACGTTACACATTTACCATTCATATAAATTCTAATATTAACCATATTTGTTTTTTATATTTTTAGTGCATTGATGACCAGACACATACAGAGAATTTAGACATGGCAGTTCAAGACACAAGTGCAGAACAAGATCATGATTGTTGTATACAAACTTCAACAGCAAGTGAAACTGAACTGATGTATGATAGTGATGTTTTAGAAAGTTCCTGCATATCATTGAGTGCTAATTCGAGTAGACTTGACAACTCTTTGTTTTTTAATGATTACTGTGGCAGCATTGAACAATCGTGTATTTCTGTTACGCGCAATCAGTCATCCCAAACATCAGGTTGTGCTGTGAGTGTGTCAACACAGACAGATGGTGTTCTCATAGACTCAAATGTAGCTGGGACACACATTCAATCAACAAAAGCTTATAAGAGTGTTGGAACTCAAGTTGACAGACCAACTCTAACATATGAGGATGTGAAGTGTTCAAATGATGATGTGATGTTTTACACAAGAATTCCAGATAGTGTTACATTTGATGCATTTTTTGATGAGTTCAGGGATGATTCTCAACTAACAGGAAATAAAAGTGGTGGTAGACCTAGTGCCCTACGTTTAGTAGACGAACTTTTTCTAGTATTGATGCGTTTACGTCTAGGTCTTGTCTTAGAAGATTTGGCTCAACGTTTTAAGGTTTCAACTTCAACTTGTAGTATAATCTTTATTAAATGGATAGACTACTTAAATGTCCAGCTCTCCTTCCTTGTACAGTGGCCGGATCGAAGAACTATTCACTTATCTATGCCCGAATCATTTAAATCTAAATACCCCACATGCCGCGTTATCATAGACTGTACAGAAATACGGACAGAAACACCAAGCTCCCTGCAACTTCGTTCCCTGCTTTACAGTGACTACAAATCACATATGACTTATAAATCATTGATAGGAATTAGTCCTGCCGGTGTTGTGACATTTGTTTCAGACTTGTATAATGGTAGTGTAAGTGACAAACAAATAACCTAAGTGGCCTCATTGATCTGTGTGAATCGGGTGATGCCATCATGGCCGGCAAAGGCTTTGTTATCTCCGATTTAACCACACCAAAAGGAGTACAATTGATTATCCCTCCATTCAAGCAAAAGAGGAAACAACTGACCAAACGCGAAGTGAAAGAAACAAGTAACATTGCTAATTTAAGGATCCATGTCGAGCGACAAATGGAGAGGATAAAAAACTTTAGAATTTTGCAAATGAACATTCCTATCACTATGGCACCACAAGCTTCAAATATTTGGAAACTCTGTGTCAAGCTTACTAACCATTAATAAAGAAAAATATGTAAAATAACCTGGTTATTAATTTATTAGTGATACAATTCAATAACTGAAAATAATTTACATTACATTTATGTGTTTGACATGACATAATATATATTGTTTTTTTTTTCATCTCAACCCACCCAACAATTTGGTTGTTTGTTATGCCCTTTAATACATTTAATAACGTTACAGGATGTGATGTCATTTATAGTCTGGTCGCAAATACTCAGTCTGATTCGTGCAGCCAGATTGTTTATTTATGCCTTGGTATTTGCGACTAGACTAGAGATGACGTCACAGGATGTGACGTTATTTAGTGTATTTATGGGCATAACTCGACTTACAAACAACCAAATTTTTTTTCTCTGGTTGGTTGAGATGAGGAAAAGAATGAAATCTATCAAATGAATCATCGACGTAACCTTGAACATGAATATTTTCTAAATAAATATTTATGATTCTGAAAATTTGTTTGGGTATAAAACACGCCCTCTCTTTACTCGTAATGAGAAAATTTCAGGAATAATGTTCCTGACATAAAAACAGTTGAGTTTTGATAGCACAGTACAACAAAAGTCATTATCAAAATAGATCCTTTCAACTGTCCACCCTTTCAGGTTCCACACCACAAAGTCGCACCATTTTCTCTCAGAAATTAACATTTGTCCCTAAACTTGATAATAATAATTGTGGGACTTTTTCAGATGCACTGCATTACTACTGTCTTTGAAACAAAAGAAATCCTTGTCATCAGCACAGTCTGTAGGATGCTTATGTTTCTATTTTTCTGGGGCTGAACATTTAATTTCTAACAATCCATTTTTCATAATGTCTGATGTTTGGACCGTGTCTACATGTGTCATGTTCACAAGGCCGTCAGGACTAGCCCCAAGATGAGGGTATTTAGAATTCAAAAGTAATCCACATGTTTTCACAGAAACAGGTTCATTTCGCAGTGAGTTACTGTACATCATGCGCGCTACTGGCTCATGACTGATTCCCCACTTACAGTATTTGCTTTCAAATTCTTTATGTCCCAGAATTTTGCTCACTATATTTTCAGGGTTTGTGCTGGATTTCTGTTTGCAAATGTTGCCGAATTCTGATGATGTTATTCTCTCCTTTCGCGCTTCGTACCACAAGTCATTTTTATTTTGACCAAAAGTCAACTTTTCAATTTTTAACACATCTTCAGTTGAAATAGTCATGGAGTCAAATTTAGTTTGGAAATCCTTTTGACACATGTCTGTGTTGAAATCCACTGTATCATGATACATGTAAGAAACATCGTGTAGCTTCGAAATACAATCCTCTGTACTTCTAGTATCAACATCCTTACTTGATGAGTCACTCATATAAAATGTCAACCATCCAGCATTTGAATTTGCTGAAAGCAACTTCTGTCTAACACGATCAACAACTACAGTCTGCTTGAACTGAGAACACAATGATTTCTCGGTACTCGTTGGATCCTCTTGTGGTACATGTTTGGCCTGGGTGAATCTAAACTTGTTAAATTTCAAATCTTGAACTTTCTGGGGGCTCAGCTTGCGCTTACGAGGATTGTTCTATTTACATTTTTGTGAAGTGCATGACAACGTTCCATCTTTTTTCCGGATAGTAATATCCTCCAAAGCACACATCAATGCAGAAATGTGGTTGCACGCCTCACCGTTTCTGAAATATAGAAAATGAATTCACATAAAAAAAAAGGATTCAAAATTTGGTCAGGTTTTAAAGGGATTGTAAAGAGGCTTCATAAAGTTTGTATGTGTTTCTTAATAGGCCCTATAGGCCCATTGTTCACTTACTTACTTTGACTTACAATTTCACATGGCACACGTGCAGTCCTTCACATTTTCACAACAATATGTAATGCTTATACATATTCACCTATGCCCATGCTAAATGAGCGGTGAAAAACAATATAGCAAAAAGTTCTTTCACTCCCAGCTCGAATTGTCTTTAGCACCGGAAGTTGTCTCGAATAGACCAGCACAGGACATTTACTACGGATAGATTTCACGATTGCAAGCAACAGATAGTTTGAGCATTACATTCATTATCAACTATCAAGCCACTGAATATGTTTTTAAAATCATATTTAATTTACTTACCCAGCAGTGCAGTCACAATTTGCTGAATGTACTTTACGATAAACAGATCCATACAGTGTGGTCGGGATTGTCTTGTTTATTTGAGGTCGGCAAGGATGGTATTACTTTACATCGCACTAAACAATGACTACAATCGTCAGACACAGGGTGGTACTCCACAGAATGAACATGTCTATCCTCAAAATAAACTCAGGAACGAAATTGTCGAGTGGCTTTCATTAGCACTAGATAGTTATATGTTTCACTGTCTGAAAAATCTGGTAAATTAGTCACATCCAGCACCCAGTTTTTAAGAGAAGAGGGCTCGGGTATTATTTCACCTAAGGGAGTCGTCAGCTTTTCTTCGTAGCGTTCAGTGTGTCTAGCGGCATCTTCAATTTGCACATTCGTCACGTCATTAAGCATAAGTTTCCTAACCCCCTTTGCTCTTCCAATCAAGTCTGACTTGTTACCGGTAACATACTGTCCATGTTTTCTTAGGTAGTCCTTCAGACCAGAAACTTTTAACACCTCTATTTCATCATCTGTCAGGTAAACATTCTCCTTATTTTCGACCATTGGCGCCATTGTTGACCTTCGCGCACTTCCCGGAAATGGGTTACACCACAGCGCCAACAGCGGCAAAGGGAGATAACTCACGTTTTGGGAAAGGCCTATAGTCTCATTGCCCATTTTACCCATTACAAATACAATAAAATCATACAGTTGTCTATCTCTTGCTCATTTTATTCCTTGGATCATATATCTTATACTCTCTGTGTATTATGTACATTATGTGGAAATGACGTAACCAACTTCATGAATTTTATGAAAAAAAAAATGATTATTGGTATTAAAAAAAATTTATTAAGGTAGGAAAATCCTCCCCAAGTAATAATCAAAGCTATTTTCTTGATTCATTATCTATTCAGTTATATTTAATTTCATAGTCTTTGTTTATTTTAGTGTTATCCGTATTGCATCGTGATAGCTATAATAAGTAGGAACAATCTGAAATTCGACCTTTCCTAAATTAATACCACTACTTGTATATTATACATGGTCGATAATAGTTTCACCTTCAGTAGTAATGTCTGCGATACATTGCAAGAAACCAAAGTCTATGAAATAATTTCTTATGGAACAAAATCCTTCTAAAACAATTTGATTAAAATCGCCAATCACTATATAGTTGTGCCCGGATTCTTGTAATTCGTCCAATAACTTTTCCAATTGTGGTATAAACAGTTCTAATCCATATTTAGGTGGCCTGTAAATAACTATGACAGAAACATTTTATCTGGAAGATTGAAAGCCATATTCCATGTTCAAAAGACCAAAATTTAAAATATGAATGTTTGTTTCTATCTTAAAGTACATTCAAACACCACCATGTTCTCTTTCCCGTAGATATTGGAAAAAATAGCTTGCAAGGCTAGGTTATATACGCCCACTGGCAGCTTTCTTTCAAAAAAAAAAAAATTTTCTAGCAAAAATCAAAACCATGAAATATTCAACCTTTAGTTAGATTGTAAATGTATGTTTGTTTTTTTAAAACTTAGTAATATTGATTACGTGCAAATTGATGATTGTAAATGTACGTTTGTTTTTTTTAAACTTAGTAATATTGATTACGTGCAAATTGATGCTATGAGTGTAACTGGCACACATTAAACTTAAAAAAAACTCATCTAATCCATATTTCAAATGGAAAAAATGGATGAAAGGTTTTGCAGCTGTCTTGATTAATGAGGGATGGGGGTCGTGGTGTCTTAGCGAGATGAACACTTGCTCACTGACCTGAAGGTCCCGGGCTTGGGTTGAGATATCTTTGTTACTTCGCCAAGATTCTCCTATACAAATATAATGTACGTCGGCAATAATAATGGCTGATAGACAATCAAACAAAGGTGAAAAGGTCACTTCACTGACAACGAAATTCGTACTACTACAAAGCAGAATACCCCTTGTGTTCTATAAATAGATTATTTTTAATTTTGTGAGGTCGGATATTTGACCTACTACTGAAGCGATTGAGTTAAAAAAGATTTAATAGATGAGTTTTTTTTTCAATGTCAAATAGATTGGATAGTTTCTTGATCGAAATAAACCTCGAACGATAAGATTTTTAACCCAAATCAAGATTAATAAATTGTACTTATCATGAAATAATTTTAGACATCCATTGAATCAATGTACACTTCTATGGCGCTGTATTTGGTTCAAAATAGGATCCAAATCGATTGTACAAATTCTTAAAATCACGTAATCTTTTCTAAGGTAGAAAAGACGAATTTTATAAATCTAAGTATGTTTTACGTATTATATGTCCAATTTCATGACTTTGTATTTGTAGAACGTAATTTAGACCGTAGATTTTGTAGAACGCGGTTTGTAATCTATGGAATATCACCTCGGGATCGTATCAACTGAATCTAATTTTTGAAACTTCACCACTGGATCGTATCAACTGAATCGTAATAACTGAATCGTAAACTTTGGATCGTAATTTAGAGCTTTGAATATCACGGAAATTAATTTAGACCACGTGACATTTTCTGCCTATCATTATTATTCGTTTTTCTAAACAAAAATAAACTACCCCAAGGACAGATAACTCTGTGAATTTCCTGTGCAATTTTTCAATCCACATGATATGCTTTCAATCATTGTTAATTGCCTCAAGAAGAACATATTCGTAAGTATATTATCCATTTCTTGATGGATTGATATTCACACTTTGACTGCAGGCTACTATAATATTTCAATTGATACAAAAAAACAAAACAAAAATCCGCTGGGCCGCAGTGGCTCAGTGACTGATTTGAACGCTTGCCCACTGGCCTGAAGGTCCAAGGTTCGATCCCAGCGTCAGTGATGCATGTTGGAGGGACTGACATGGAAAAAGCATCTAGGAGTTTCAATGGGACAATATAACCCGAAGCCCCGTAGGCTACAGGCTGTGCACGTTAATCTAGGTAATAAGAGTAGGCTAATATTCTGTCCTGGCAAAATTTCCCTCACTGTACACTGCATGACGTTTGCCTGTCCTCATGAGCAGAATGGGTGCAGAAGAGAAGGACGTAAAACTCCATTTAAAAACTCATTTAATTTCATTTATAAAAATAATCCACAAAATGTGATTGCCAACTCTCGGACTGGCAGTAGGTTGGATTTTTCAGTCCAAAATGTGGGTCATTTTCACATGAAATTTACAATAGGGATGTGTCTTAATTTCAAATGGAAAATGCCATACAGTTGACAATCCCATTTTAAATATTTGTGACTGAAAGAAAAAGCTCAATTTAGAAATCAATGTGTCCAGCGAGTATCTTGATATTTGTGCTGCACAGTTTAATATTTATTAGATTACAGTTCAAAATTTTTTTATTCCGTTGAAAAAAATGTATTAACATAGATCTATTCATATTATTCTATTATCACAGGTATACAATGGCAGATTTAACAAAGGCTGTGGAATTATTGAGGGAAGCGGCCAAAGAGATAGAAAGGGAAAGTCTTTCAAGGACCACATCAGCTACTACATTCTCAACAGCCTCAACATCAACAGGCATAACTGACAGCAATAGATTGCCTTAGAGGTCAGGAGACTTTTTTCCCCTTACAGGCAGACGCAAGTGAAAAGATAGCTTGCCAGGCAAGGTAACATACGCCCACTTCAGCAAACAGAATATTCCATGTTTTTTCATTAAATCAAGGTCAATAACTCATAAACCGATATCTGGAATCACACCATTTTTCAACTTGTCCAAGATGTTATTAAGATAATACACATACCAAGTTTCATTCAAATCGGATAAGAACTACAGCTTCTATTGCGTACAAAAATAAATCTTAACATTTTCTCATTTAATCAAGGGCAATAACTCATAAACAGACATCTGGCGATATATTATCAAGATGAATACACATGCAAAGTTTCATTCAAATCTGATGAAAACTATAGCTTCTATTGAATACACAAGTACATTTTAACGTTTTTTCATGTAATCAAGAGCCATAACTCATAAACCGACATCTTGAATCGTGCCATTTTCGAACTTTTCTGAGATATTATCAAGATAAATACACATTCCAAGTTTCATTCAAATCGGATGAAAACTACAGCTTCTATTGCGTACACAAGTAATTATAACGTTTTTTCATTTAATCAAGGGCCATAACTCATAAACCGACATCTGGAATCGTGCCATTTTCGAACTTGTCCGAGATATTATCAAGATGAATACACATACCAAGTTTCATTTAAATCGGATGAAAACTACAGTTTCTATTGCATACACAAATAAATTTCAACGTTTTTCCATCTAATCAAGGGCCATAACTCATAAACCGACATCTGGAAACGTGCCATTTTCGAACTTGTCCGAGATATTATCAAGATGAATACACATACCAAGTTTCATTCAAATCGGATAAAAACTACAGCTTCTATTGCGTACACAAGTAATTTCTAACGATTTTTCACTTAATCAAGGGTCATAACTCATAAACCGAAATCTGGAATCGTGCCATTTTCGAACTTGTCCGAGATGTTATCAAAATGAATACACAAATCAAGTTTCATTCAAATCGGATAAAAACTCTGGCCTGTATCGTGTACACAAGTAATTGTTGACGGACGGACGGACGGACCGACAGACCGAGGGACGGACAGGGGTGATTGCAATAGACCTACAACTTATAGCAGACCCAGTACAAGTGGTGGTAGTGTGTCATCCTTGGCACATAGATTTATTGTGTTAGATTCTCCAAGCGAGGTAATTTATTATCAAGTCTGTCTTAAATATGGCATGTATTGTTATACCATCCTGTGGACATTTCATATGGAATATTATAATGAATTTATAGATATCTTTGTGTTGAAATTTAGTTTATCGTTTAAAATTGGAGAACAAAGGAAGATATCGATTTTCTGAATCACTGATTGGTAGTTCTTTTTACGCATATCTCGATTTAAGATATTGGATATACCGGTATTGATATTGGATGTTAAACAAAATCTCACTCTAGTGTCTTAGATATCAAACATATGAACACTCTGAGTGAGTTTTTCCACTTATATTAACAAATGTTGAAAAATTTTTGATATCTAAAGACATTCAGTTGAGATTCTCTATATACTTCAAAATGCTTACAGGCTTAAAGCTGTTAAAAACATGGCCTTGGCTAACAAAACCTATTGTCATTGTTGTGTGTAATACCTAATTAATCCAAGGCTGATAGGAAGTGTATATCTATGAACTCTACACTATGATATTTTATGTTTTGTAGGATAAAGTGCCAATTAAGAATAAAAAATTATTGTTGATATCAGCTGGTTTGGGGGAAAAAAAGATACACCTGGAGAGGAATACTGATCCAGAATATCTTAAAACACAATTATTAGAAAATTATCCAAAACTTTCAGAAGGTGGTGACTATGAAATATTAAGATCTGTGAATAAAAACGGTTTAGAAGTAATCAAGCCACAAAAAAATTGGATACACTGTTAGTTATTTGGCTGATTGTTGTTCATTGGGCCAATCTATCGTTTATATACGCCCTACACTGAGAACCCCAGTTGAGTCGTTTGACTCAGAAAAATGAGTCTTTGTCGATGCCTAATTTGACTCACGTAATGAGTCACCATATACTCATGAGTCATTTGACTCATCCAGATGAGTCGGTTGACTCAGAAAAATGAGTCCCCGCTGATGCCTAATTTGACTCACGTAATGAGTAACCATATACTCATAATGAGTCATTTGACTCAGGTAATGAGTATACTACAAGGAGTATTCGTCGACTCATTTTGAGTCACAATGACTCATCACTGTGTCATAATTGAATATTGACTATTCCATGCGCTCTCAAGGTCTGAAAAATACGAACGAAGCTATAATTAAATATATAAGAACTCTAATCAGAATTTTTCAGAACATATTTATATATATAAACAATTAATTATGTATAACAATAATAAACTATCACCGAGTACAGCATTATGGTCAACATTAGCTAGATTGTTTAGGCCTAGCAAGATACGATCACTTTTAAATGTATTTCTGTTTAAACAAGACGAAACTATAAAGTTATTTGGGCTTAATCCAAGATCTTATTAATATATATGATCACACCAAATTTCATTCAAATCAGATGTCTCTATCCGGTCACAAGCCAATTTCGACGTTTTTTTTTCTTGACTAATACAAGAGCAATAACTAAAAAACCGTTCATTGAAAAATCGTGAATATCGACCATGTCCAAGATCTCATCAATATAAACAATCACACCAAATTTCATTCCAATCCGATGAAAACTGAAGTCTCTATCGTCAATTGTTGACGGACGGACCGATGGACGAAGGGACGGACGGACAGGGGTGACAAAAACATACGACCACATTATCATGTGGCCGTATAAAAAGGCAAACTGTGAAATTTTCAATCTCGTTTTAAGTATTATATCACATACAGCATATATTTTGATTTCACTGTAATGTACTTGAAATCTGATTCACACCGGAGCTGTGGTCACCCAACGTGATTTTGAAAACCGAGACTCTTCATATCAGAACCGGAATTGAAAGGAAAAAAGGATGACATAGTTTTATTTGTGTAGACAACCTGTTTATATTCTGTGATTTTCAAATCGATCGGATAATTAGCGAGTTGGGAATTCTTAAATCCTTGGAAAATTTTTGTTTAAATTTCATTTAAAAATATAATTTCAACAGTTAAAATTTTTCAAATGTATAAGATAAATCTTCTTACAATATACATATTAAAGAAAATCCGAGGAAAATCCATCTATAAAAAAGCCATACAGACTCATTACAACATTGCTGCACATCATGCTATAGCTCACTTCCGGTCTAGCACAAAGCTAGTTCAAGATAATCATTTTCGATTCCAACTCATTTAAAAATGTTTGGTCAAAACAGAAGTACTAAACCGTTTTCAAAGTGAGCTGCAGAGCTTCCTGAATAATTAAAAGATAGCTTTCCAGGCAAGGTCATATACGTCCACTGGTAGCATTGAATTTGAATAATAAATTGAGCATTGACTCAAAAAACATTCATTTAGTATTTTTTCAATGCCATTAATCGCACCAAATTTCATAAAAATGCTTTGAAACCTGCAGCTTCTATGCACCCACAATTATAATTTTATGCAATTTTCTTAGTCAAGGGCAAAAACTAAAAAACTATTCATGGACAATCGTCAAATTCAAACTTGACTACTGTCTTATCAATTCTAATCCTTACACCAAGTTTTATCAAAATCCTTTGAAAATTGAAGCTTCTTATTGCAACCACAATAGAATTTTGACATTATTTCACTAAGTCAAGGGCAATAACTAAAATCGTTTATTGAAGAATAGTCAAATTCGAACTTGACTGAGGTCTAATCAATTCTAATGCTCACACTCAAAAAACGGTCATCGAAAAATCTTCAAACTTGACCGCCGTCTTATCAATTCCAAGCTCACAATAAGTTTCATTAAAATCCATTGAAAATTGTAGCTTCTATTGTGTCTACAACAAATATAGAGGCAGAGGTAATAACTCAAAAACCGTTCATCGAAAAATCGAACTTGACAGACGTCTTATCAATTCCAATACTCAAACCAAGTTTCAGTAAAATCCATATAAAATTCTATCTAAAACAAATGTTGACGGACCGACGGACAGGGGCGACGAAAATATACGTCCATATATCCATGTGGGCGTAGAAAAAAAAAATGATTACGAGGCTCGATAAAATCGATGCCAAGTACATAATTATGACAACAAGGCTCAACATCGATTAAATATCGCTCGCAAGCAATAAAATGTATAAACTATAATGTCAACAACAATTTCTCTGGTTAATACAGTTAAATAATTACAAATTTCAATCTATACAGTTCTATACTATCATAAAAGAAGTGGCATTTCAGTAGAATAATATAATCAGAAGCGAGCTACCGAAATTATTACAAAAAAATTATATTGTTTCCCTAGTTAACATTGATGCTATCACTAACCACGATACACATGAAAATTTAGAAAAATAGACATGGCAATCGTGATAAGCCCACATTAATTGTTATGTCAGCCAATTCCGTTCGTGAGGTTGACAAGACTTATCAATATTTAAAATGTTTTTTTTGGATTTTCAATAAGGTTCATCCATGATCAAACCATGTTCTCTCAAAATCAACCATGAAACCAGCGCTCTATCATGTCCACAAAAATTGAGAGCGTTTTTGAGAACAAGGGCAATAACTCATAACAAATATATCGATTGGTCTAGTTGTCATCTGGGTACATCCATGGTCGATTAACCCAAACATGCGGGCGGACGGGCAGGGGCGGCGACTATATACATCAATGTGCGGGCTTATAAAAAACTCTTTACTTCCTTTGAGAGACAAAAAATACAGTTAAAGGGTAACAAATGGCATTTTGTCGGTTGTTTTTAAATTGCATTTACAAATCAGTAAATACATGTATATTAAACGCTAGTCCTTTTTGGATCCCAGTTTGACCATGAGGGATACCAGCCTTCTTGGTGTAGATGCTTTGTCAACTAAATTCAAAAGACACCTCTGGTACAATTGGAGAGTCATGTCTGATTCTTTCGGATAAATCATGTTAAATACATAGTACGTAGCAAGCAGGCACTCAATGGCTTGGGTAAAATCTAAAGGCTCGGCCACTACGCGGTCCTCGGCAACTATTTGAAAACTTGTTCCTTGATTATATAGATTGCCATCATGTATAATAATCGGATTTGTTATTTTAGCAGGTTTCTGAAAATAAATCATAGAAATATAATCTATCAATGTCTAGAATTCATCCTCTCCTTCTTCTTCTGAAGTTAGGGAATAAATATCACAGTGCTGTATAAATTCACAAAAAGGGACTGACAAGGGCAAGGCTGAGTGTATATATATTCAGTCTCCCTTTATTTGTGCACATGGTTTACCAGGCAAGGTAATATTCGCCGGTCTTACGCCCGCCCCTGGTAGTTTGAGAAAGAACATTTGGCAGCAAACAGCATCTATCATACATTTCGTGCAGAATTTTTTGTGGTTTTGCAGTATGCTCCACCTCGGGTAATATAATGTAGTTAAAAAAATTAACAAAGTGTCATCCGAATCCTGTACTTGTATTACTGTAAGGCGTCAAACTGTTCATTTTTTTGTCTAATAGCGCTAATCATTAATGGACACATACCTTTTTCATTTCAATAATAAAGGCAGCCTTTTCTTTTAAAAGCTCTGGAACCGAGAGTAATGCTGCAACACCTTTTATTCCTGTAGAGATAATATTGAAATTCTAAAATCAGTACGATGTATCATGTAAAATTCGATTATTCTTAAAAGAATAACTAAAAATGTTTCTGGACACACGTTCATTCATGAAGAATTAAATGCGGATAAGGGAATTCAGATTGAACTAGACTGTTAATATAATTAAGAACTTTGTTTAATTAAGCTAGTTAAAGCAACTGTAAAATATTGTGACAATAATAGAATATTGAATATGTTAACAAAATACTATTTTGATGTTTTAAATATATGTTCTATACCATAATGTATTTAACGTACATATTTTAATAATTGTTATCTTGACCACTCGTAAACCTTTTTTAGAAAGTTTTATTATGAAATATGCATTTGTTACATTCGTGGTTAACTATTAGTAACTGAATCTCTACAGAAATAAAAGTAAAAGCAAGAAGTCGATACGACTAAGTTTAATCTCCCTGTTTTCAATTTTAAAACTTGTCCCTTAAAAGGAACCTCTTTATATTGGAAAAAAGGTCTAACTAGGGAAATAAGGATAAGGCATAACCACCCTTTTAGCTGGCTACTTGTCCACTCTTTTCGAATTTCTCGAAACTACTAGTAAAAAAACAGGTTTTATTTCCTGGATTGATCTCAATATTTTAATTTAACTTTCTATATTCCCCCCCAAAAAAAAACTTACTAGCTTTTTCACTGGATAGCTGAACCTCATCAATGTTCTTCTGCATCTCATCGATCCAACTACCATTAGTGCCAACCATATCTAGTATTGGCTGAGTATAAAAATTCAAACCGTTCATAAAGGCCTGGTCCATTGATTTTTCAGTTAACCTTTAAAATTCATTAATAATCTGAAATGACAAACGACTGTATATAACAAACTGTCCTACTAAAGTACGCTGCACAAAGTATCTCTTAAGGCTGTAAAAAAAATTATAAAGGATTTAAAATAATGTATTGGCAAAAACACAGTATGAGGAAGATTTGGCGACAATCTGTCATGGAATAGTTCTGGATCTAAGGCTTGTAGTTTTGCAGATTCCTTGGAGGGAAAGAAACACGTCGTTCGTTAAATGATTGAGGACTGTATTGTTATTGTCATTACAAAAACAATAGACAGGCCCTTTGTTACATGCATTTCAAAATGTAATAATCTGGACTATTATAAAATACGTATTATCAAATACGAATTCGTAACCAAAGAAAAGTCCCTCATTCATGAATAAAGTGAGCTGTAAAGATGGGTTTTTGTTCGAAAATACATTTTCCCTTGAAAGATTACTGGTTCATACAAGAACTCACTTCTTCCTCATTGAATAGACAAGGGTATTCCTCCATAACCTTTGATACCGAAGCTAATTCATCTATAATAAGTTTTCGCCTGTCGCTGAAACTAAGATCCATTTTCAGTTTTACTGACTTCATGTCCATTGTCCTCCTCTTGCTTTCCTTTTGCAACCATTCTTTGTTTTTCTTTATAGTAACTTTATCTTCCGTATCCGGTAATGTCGGTTTGTAATGTTTTAGACCCCAGTAATTTTTTTATTGCTGGAGTATCAGGACTTGTAAGAATCTCTGCAGTCGGTTTCTGTAATGAGGAAAATTATAGCTCAAGGCATCAATTATGTATGATATAGTTTTTTATACGTCCACACATTAATGAGAGCTGGTTTCGTTTTGACGAAACTTGGTGTGAGTGTTTGTAATCATTCAAGGTTGAAGCCTATTAAAAATCAGACCAATCGAAAAATATTTTCTACGAGTTATTGCCCTTATTGTCCTACTAAAGTACGCTGCACAAAGTATCTCTTAAGGCTGTAAAAAAATTATAAAGAATTTAAAATAATGTATTGGCAAAAACACAGTATGAGGAAGATTTGGCGACAATCTGTCATGGAATAGTTCTGGATCTAAGGCTTGTAAAAATGAAATGAAATGAATGGAGTTTTACGTCCTACTCTTCTGCACCTTATGGGCTAATGAAGACGGGCAACGCCATGCAGTGTGCAATGAGGGAAATTTTGCCAGGACAGCGGCATTAGCCTACTCTTTTTGCGATTTCCAACTGTCGAGGGACCTTTAACGTGCACAGCCTGTAGCACACGGGGCCTCGGTTTATTGTCCCATCCGAACGACTAGACGCTTTTTCCATGTCAGTCCCTCCGACCTGCATCACTGACAAGGGGAAACCGGGCTGAAAAATCCGAAAGTTCATCTCGACCTTTGCCGGGATTGAACCCTGGACCTTCGGGTTAGCGAGCAAGCGTCTAACCCACTGAGCCACCGCGGCTCCCTCTCAGGCTTGTAGTTTTGCAGATTCCTTGGAGGGAAAGAAACACGTCGTTCGTTAAATGAATGAGGACTGTATTGTTATTGTCATTACAAAATGTGATAATCTGGACTATTATAAAATACGTATTATCAAATACGAATTCGTAACCAAAACCAAAACCAAAGAAAAGTCCCTCATTCATGAATAAACTGAGCTGTAAAGAAGGGTTTTTGTTCGAAAATACATTTTCCCTTGAAATATTACTGGTTCATACAAGAACTCACTTCTTCCTCATTGAATAGACAAGGGTATTCCTCCATAACCTTTGATACCGAAGCTAATTCATCTATAATAAGTTTTCGCCTGTCGCTGAAACTAAGATCCATTTTCAGTTTTACTGACTTCATGTCCATTGTCCTCCTCTTGCTTTCCTTTTGCAACCATTCTTTGTTTTTCTTTATAGTAACTTTATCTTCCGTATCCGGTAATGTCGGTTTGTAATGTTTTAGACCCCAGTAATTTTTTTATTGCTGGAGTATCAAGAATCTCTGCAGTCGGTTTCTGTAATGAGGAAAATTATAGCTCAAGGCATCAATTATGTATGATATAGTTTTTTATACGTCCACACATTAATGAGAGCTGGTTTCTTTTAGACGAAACTTGGTGTGAGTGTTTGAAATCATTCAAGGTTGAAGCCTATTAAAAATCAGACCAATCAAAACATATTTTCTACGAGTTATTGCCCTTATTCTCGAATTCTTTGTGGACACGATAGAGAGCTGGTTCTTGGTGGATTTTGACGAAAATTGGTGTGCCAAGGGTGTACGTTATTAAAAATCATACTAATCGAAAAATATTACTATGAGTTATTGATCTTTAATTTTTTGTGGACCGATTTTCTTGATAGATTTGGATGAAATTTTTTGTGAGTGTAATTAAAATTGAAGAAAAATCTTTCATTTACCGATAATTCTTGTCAGCCTCCCCTCTCGGACAAATTGGCTGCTATTATAAATGTGGGCGTATTACTTTGGCCTTCGCTATTTTTTTTATGGAAAGTTAGTTGGTTTCTATTTGAAAATATTGTAACCAACATTTAAATGTAAAAGATACCGCTGTTAGTTATTATCTCTCTGCTTTGTCCAATGTATGTGTTCTACAGTCAACTAGGTACATTAAAATTCCGTTATAGTATTTTCGGGCTAAGTGTGCGTAAGCTTAATCCTTTATCATCTTATCCACCGAAAGCTGAAAAAACTGTTGCTACATAATATATTGGTGTCAGAAGTATGCAGTCAAACCTGTTTTTTTCCTCCTTTTTCGCATGTTACGGAATTTATCTGATATCTTGTTTTTCCATTTACGATAAAAAAATAATAAGAAAAAGATTAAGAAAATTCTAAACAAGCTTCAGGGGACGATATGTCATATTGTATGTCTCGTAAAAAAAATTTTCAGTTTAAATTCTAAGTTACAGAAAGAAATACCCAGCTCAGACATTGACATGAAATATTGTTCAAACAGGCATCAACTGTGATGCCACACTGTAATAATTATTGGACGTTATCTTATTGGGTACATAAAGTTATAATAATACACTATATACCAACGAATCATCACCAACTAACTCAGCATCACCAATTCTGATCTTTCTAAGATGTGGATATTTATTTAATAATGAATTCACAACTTCCGTATATTCATATGGTTTAGGGTAACTTTAAAATATAAAGGTACGTATTCCTGTAAGAATCCACATTTTACATATGGTCATATTATATTTAACTTTTTGTATCTCATAATGTGAACTATATTTTACTATAGTTATAGTGAAGAGTTTCGCACTCGAAGCAATCCATGCTTTCTCTTTCCAAAACACCTGGAAGTACTACATGTAAACTCTTTTCTAACTTTTGACAATCTTTGTAGGAGATGTTTTATAAAACTAAATAGTCTTGCTTGTGTGGATTTTGATTTTATAAACAATTACTCACTATGTGTATCTTGTTACTTCTTCATATAAAATATCTACTATCCCATTTTGTTCCGATGACGTTAAATCTCTTTGTGCCGTTAACGCTATAACGAGGGATTTTCCAAGTTTATCAATTGGTATAATAAACGGTAGTGGTAATTTTCTCTGTGGAATACAAGAACTTGCAGCTCTTGTGTCCCTTGCAGTATCCCCCTCTCTATACTGCTTTCAGTGTCATGTCCATTCCCATCACCATCTGTGTTAGATACCGGTTTTAAAACCACTTTAAATCTTCCACCATCCGGCAATTCTTCACAATCAACAAATTCATCCCAAATAGCTGAATACTTCTGGAGTATGGGATCACCATGGAATTTGAAGGTGCAGCACACCTTTTTCACGAGGTCTTGGTACCCTGATGCAGATAGTATTTTTCTTTGGTCACCATACATGACTAAAAAGTCCGTCATCCTGATAAGCTTGAAAAGTGAAAAGTCTATGAAATCCATAAAGGACTAAACAACATTTAAAGAGGCGTGTAACATTTTCTTAGATTGGTTCGGGCCTTAATAATAAACTCTTTATTTTACATGGGCCAGAATTAGGCCCAATACACAAGGACATGGTCCTGTCTCACATTCTTCAGTAGTACTAGAAATGTAAAATCGCACAATCCCAATTAAAATAAAATATGTGTTCCACCCTAAGCCTGTACATCTGGGAGAATAAATCCCTCCCTTCCCCGAAATCTAAATTTAACCAGTGAAGATCTTTTAAAACAGGAATAAAACGTAATCTGTTTTAACTTAACCTGAAGCTTCTGTAGTTGGACTAAATGGGACTAAAGGTAATTACAGTCATTCTGATTTGTATTAATAAAGGCATTAATTATCATCTTGACTGAATCCGAGTAAATGTAAGGACGCAACTTTCTAATGATGTACAGTTGATAATTTACTTTTTAACACATGAAAATGAAATTGATATGATGGTCCAAGTCACATTTGACAGAAATGCCTCTGTGTCCATTTTATTGATAAATAATTTTATTTTGTGTTATTAAGTCTCCATATCGTTTTGTTCCAGTAAGGGTATTCGGTATTTAAGAACTATCAATTTACCACTAGATCCATCAGGGACAGGGTACAATCCTAAAGGATAGGGATCTCCATTTGGTTTCAACAGCTTCCTTACATTTCTCTCTTGGACACAATATCCATGAAAGTGTCAAAACAAGTAGTGTCCAGCTGTTTAACTAGGATGTATACTGTCCCACCTAAGTTGAAAAGACTTTCGATTTTAGCAAATTGATAGGTGTCCATTTCATAGCCTAATAAAAGAGCACACCCAGTTGAGTACTCCGCCCCGTCACAAGATAAAGATGTTGATTGGTAGACGTTCTCAAATTCACCAACTGCATTAAGTAAATTTTGTATTTCCCGATCTAGAATATGAGATGGCACAACATTTCCTTTATTTGTCTGTTCAATGTCTGCCGTGAGGTAATTGTGACTGTCATGATAAAAACATTGCATATACTGATGTCTTGTAGCTAGCGATTTGCAAATATTTATACGGTTTTTGGTTCGGTAAGCAAGCTCTTTGAAATAGTTATGTTTGCCTTCAAAACGCATTGTCCAACAATGCTTTAGTGGTCCAAACATTAGAATTTGATAGGCATAGTGGATCAAGTAATGTGCTTTAGGTTTCACTGTAAGATCTTTACAAGTTGCAAAAACACGGGGTAAAAATGCACCAATCAAATCCCCTAGGTAAGCGATGTCCCCCTTAGCTTCCCCATGGGCTGAATGTGAGACAGGAACATGTCCTTGTGTATTGGGCCTAATTCTGACCCATGTAAAATAAAGAGTTTATTATTATTATTATTATTATTATTATTATTATTATTATTATTATTAGCCAGTTCAGTGCAACACACAAGATCCACTATATCTAGCAGGTCAGTAATTAGAGACATGTATTCGTTATCTCTTGGTATCTTGGTGCCAATCATTAGGCAAAACAGCCTCAATAGGCACCAAGTCTGTGATGCAGTCTGCTTGACACGGAATTTGGCGAGGTCCTCGGCCATTGTTGATGGCTTATTTGACTTGTCACTAGCAGCATATGGAAAGAGTAGGATCGCTTGGTTGAACTCAGCCAAAGTGAAAAACCCCTCACGCACAAAGCTGTTAATGGAAACCTGAAGAATTTCGCAGACAAAGCCTTCAAACAAGTCATGTGAAATATCTGACGGCATGCCTCCCATCAATTGGTAGTAATTCAGCGTGTTCAGAGGCGAGTCTGCTTTTACGCCATAGGCAGTGGACACGGTTGGATCTTGAGAAACTAAATCCACCTGTGCATTATATACAGCAGGTGATCTGACTATAAGATTTTCAAGTTTAAACTCTGTTTGCATGTCTTCCTTAGTGACAGTACAGAATCTGCAATTGCGTAGAGCTGAGAAACTTTTTGTTAGGCTAGCTAATGAATGAGCTGCAAGATTGTCTGAGATTACCATCGACACAGCCCCAAAAAAATTTATGAGAGTACCGTTAACATGAACACCGAGTCCCTCAAGCTCAAGTTTAGATAGATCTGAAAGAATGGGCTGCAGCACAGCTTTCCAACCATACGTTTTCACATGACTAGAGTGGCACAGAATTGCTAACTGTATGGTGTGTAACTCTAAACTTTGGCGGAACTACGAGATAGTAGTTTCCCGGAACTACGAGATAGTAGTTTCCCCCCCTCTATCTAAATCTGCCAGTGCCAGGATATATGGCTGTCTCCCCGAGCGGGTGTAAGAAAAACCTTCATTTGAATCGTGTAGGCGACAGTACTTCTCGTTAAAACTGAGTTCTGAAACCACTTTTTTAGGGTGGTGAATGGCTCAGTGGTTAGCGAGTTGGACTGTCGTCTGCTAGGCGACTAGGTGCCGTGGGTTCGAATCCCGATCGGTGCGAGGAAATAAAAATTTGGTCTGATTCCTAGGCCCGTGCTTTCCCGGAACTACGAGATAGTAGTTTCCCCCCCTCTATCTAAACTTTGGCGGAATATTTCCCAGGGCAAAATATACGGCTAATATTTTGAATTTTTTAATTCTTGTCCCAAGGGGATTTACTACCTGGAAATCATCCGTATAAAGTTGAATGTGAAGTGCAGATTGGTTACTGGCGAAAAGGGGATGCGTCCGAAAAAGCTGCCCATCACAGTAATCTCCTAAATGACCATCATTTCTTTGATGACCTGTCATGACTTCTGACATGACATCATCATATTTTAGTAGAACTCCTAAAGTTTTGAGGATAGGTACAAATATCACAGATTCACTTTTATTTCTATCATTATATCCAAGTAAATGCTCTTCAGGTTCAACAAAACTGAAATTTTCTGCATAGTACTTGTTCTGCTTTTTCACAGAATTCAGTTGATCACAGGCTAGTTGCATTTTAGAAAAGTTATCAAAGATTTCTTTATAATTTTGAATCTCTTGTGTATTTATATCATTCTGTTGTAGTATAGCAGAAAGTTGTTGTTTGATATCATGCTCACATAATCCAAACAAATCTTGGATTTCTTCAACTATCAAGGAACAGCAGTTTAAAGGAATCTTCTTTATTTCCCTTACAGTCAGAAGAAAATGAGCACTGTGCCTGGTGTAATTAATTTCTTCAATCTGTAGTCCTTCACCGCTGTTCATGTTGTTCTCGAGCTCATCCTGAACATTACTGATTTCAATTTCAATATCATCTGCATTTGCAAGTTCATCTGTTTGATAGTCATGACCCCCCCTTGTGGGAATATTGGCTCTGTAGAAACGGCTATGTTTCGATTTAATATGTCTTGTAAATGATGTGACATTTGAGTATGCTTTTTGGCACTGGTCAATACCACAGGTCAATCTGAACCCGTTATGAAATGCATGGATTATTCTGTAGTGTCTCAAAAGACAAGGAAAGTGTCTTGTATTGAAGGGACAAACACTACAGACAAATTTCGTCATGTTGAATGTGAAAATTCTACTCGGAAGAAAATTTGTACCTGTAAAACAGCTACACTGCACTAGTAATAAAATTGATGTCAGGTTCACTGCGATTGTAACTTCCTGCATACAGTATGGGAGTTCGGCAATAGTCTATTGTATTCTGAGAAGGGCTGGATTATTTCGTTTCACTGAAAAAATAAAATAACTGGAACTGTGAACAGATCCGAGTGTGGCACGTGATCTTTTTACGTGGTTTTTGGACATGTTGGGACTCATGCCTTTCAAAAGGGAACATATCTAGAGTTTTGAAAATTGGCATTCGCAAGTAGTATATAATATTCCGCTATAGGTACGTTTCTGTTCTTACAGTCCTTTAGCGGCATTTTAACTTTGATCTTTTACGAGAAAAGATAAAATTCTCATAAAATCTATTTAAAAGACGGGTTTTCTCATAAATTTGTCGGTGATTTTCTCGTTAAATCCCGGGGGTCCACTCGACTCAATAAAAGCGTTAAATTCTCATAAAATCCGACGGTTCTCTCGTTCAATCCGAGGGACGTACGTACAACTCAATAAAAGTGTTAAATTCTCTTAAAATCCAAAACTAGTTGCAGAAAATGAGAGAGAGTATACATTCTTAGAGTGAAATTTTCTCCCGAGTTCATTTATATAACGTGTATACTAACATTTCTATTAAAAATGTTTCAAGTAAGATAACACGTTTATCAAACTGATATAATCAAAGCTAACTCAGTTGACTTAATCTCATATCGTAATTGCGTACAAGGGAAAAGATAGAATAACGAGTTTCTATCGAAAATTACAGCCTTGTAAGAATCTCAAGCAATTCCCGAATAATTTTATCCTCTAAAACAAAACAAAACTCGTTTGATTTTAAAACATCTTTATTTTTAATTTACACAGATATAGTAAGTAAAGAAAAGAAAACGAAGATATTATACATTTTTAAATCGTATTAATAATTTTGGTATAATCCACTTCCACGTTTTCTCGTGTTCTGTGTTGATGTGAGTGATAAGTTATATCATGTTGATTGGAGGAGATGAATATAGGGCATCTCAAACATTGGTACACGATATCGGTGCTGGAGGAAATCGTCTTGTCTTGTATTGTTCTGTCGAGAAGCCAATCTAAAAACGCCCAATCAGGACTGTTTGCGATACGATTTTCTAGCGATGAATTATTGATGCTGTCTGGAATGATAATCTCTGTTGTACTATCGCAATCTTGTACTTCATCGACTGAATTCATTCCTTTCCTTGATACGTCAAAGACAATAACACTATCTCAAGTAAAAATTTTGAACGTTTATGCTATTCAAGACTAATGAAATGTATCTGCCACGCATCACGAAGCTTTTACCTCCCTAAATAAATATCTCAAATATCCCACTAGGGGTTTATGAGAAAAAGTAAATTGATGCTTTGGAGACTATGTGAAATCATAAATATTGATAAGTTAACCCTATGAATTAGTATAATTTCCTTTGATTATATCGCCCAAATTCCGGTTTATGGATTCGTATTAAATTTTTTATCTGAAATATATCCAAATTTAAAGATTAGCATATATCAATTGTCACATAAAATTGTTTATGGGTCTATTCAAAATTGTATATAAATGATTGAAATCATCTCGAATTTATCAAAGCTCAACATGCAGAGTTCTTCGTTTAATTTACAAACACTCAACACCAAACGTCGAAGAATAGAAAGCAGTTCCGATGATACCGATATATTAGACGAGGACGAGAATACTATAATCACACCATCTAAAACTTTGTAAGTATATTTCACATTAAGATTTAGAAAGGGATAATACAAGAAGCGTTAAGGCAGTTTAAAGCACTAGCACCGCTAACTTGTCAAAATATTTCTCTTTGCATATTGAATGCTGAAAACCTATCCCGTTATTCAGAAGAATAACCTTAATTCATTCGTTTATTATTGTTATTGTAGTAAAAAGATACCAGGTAAAGTTGCATTCATCGACGATGACGACGACGATGATGACGATGACGATGATGATGATGATGATGATAATATTGATGGAGAAGATGATTGCGTGTTAGAAGATGATATGTTCGTCTTAAAAAACACCTTAGCCCCCAAGATTAAATTCAGACTAAACCCAAGCATCAAAAAACAAGACTATTGCCGCATCATTAAAATCAACCCAACAGCAGAAGAAAAACTCCTGAAATTCAGCAGGAAAACTTTAGTAAAGGTAAGCATTTAACATTATATCGTTTTATCAAAGTGAAGTGAAAACACTTTTTAAATGTATCTTTTGAAGGTGGACTGTAATGAGTTACGACAATATTCTAAGTAAACCGGAATGTGGCGTTAATTGTTGTTTCACATTATTATTATTTCAGCTGTTAACGAAGGTCCAACATATAATTTATTCAGTGGAGAGATCTAAAATCGAGAAGAAGACAGTAAAAACTGAGAGAGAATGCGACGTTGTTCATCTTACTAAAAGATTTCGAGTATCCATAAATAAATTTAGAGGATACTTCTACATCGATGTAAGAGCTTATAAAGGTTCGCAATTTAATATTCCGTCAAAGGATAACGGTATTTCGTTCTCAACCCCAGATTTTACGAAATTGTTTAATATCGTGAAAAAATATATGGAATAAACAATTAATTGTTATTCATGTTTTCGGTGTGATGCACGTTTTGAAAGTCGAACAGCATTCTACACTCATGTGAAGAGATGTAGGAATGAAAAGGGCTTTAAATGTGGGACTTGTGGAGTGGTTTGTCGAGATAGGAAACTTTTGTGGAATCATCGACAGCGAGAACATACTTCAAATTCCCATTTACAAAGTGAGCCCTGGGGTAACTACGTAAAAGATCATCCGTGGATGGATGATAAAAACAACGTCATCAACGAAAATTTAAAGAGGGTGTATAACACTCATAAATCGATTATTTTAAAATCGAACGATAGTACATTGGAGAGTGTCGGGAGTATAAAAACTTGGTACAATTTTCCGGTTAAAGGAGAGCAGGATATTGACTTCAGATCGCATTTAAACTCTATATTTGTTAAAGAAAAACAATCATTTAAGATTAATCTTTCATTCGGAGTGATTTTACGACATACGGAAAGTGGTGAATATCGATATTTCGTACCCTACAGCAATTCTGAAATATTCGAACGCCCTCAAAGCGTGACTAATTTATCCAACGTTGAACAAATCTATCGATCTCTGAGAGAATTTAGTGTCGACGACCAGGTTCTACTTTTGAGACCAAACACAAAATGGAAACCTGTTTTAATCACCAACGTTTCCTACGTAGTTTACAGAACATCGTTTCCGTTGGGTACAGAGAAACATTTATCACCAACATGGTTAAAAAAGAAAAAGAGTGTTCACACACTAGATTACGGTGACGGTAATCTCTGTGCTTTCAGGTGTTTAGCTTTTCACCTATCTAAACAAGAACATAGAAAACGCCTGGAGAAATTAACTAAGCGGCTATTTAAGAAATGGTGTGATTATAAGAAATATCCAATCGCAAAAAGATTCGCAGGAATTTTACTACCCGATGATATACCTGAATTCGAATCGGTTTTCGGAATAAACATAAACATTTTTCAGTATCATCCCCTAACAGAATCAGCAGAAACCCTCTACCTATCTAAAGCCCACAATAAAACATACACCCCCGGAGACTCTACGATGAATTTAAATTGTTACAAGAATCATTTATCCTATATAAGCAACATTTCGGCGTATACAAGGAAACACAAATGTCGTCATTGTGATCGAATGTTCTCAAAGATGTCCACCTTAAAGATACACGAAAGATCCCCGTGCTGGAAAAGAACGATTTTCAACTACCCCGGCGGGTATTATTCACCTCCAAGGAATCTCTTTGAACGCTTACGGGATATAGCCAGTATAGGTGAGATTCAATGCTATGAATGGTTCGTTATGTTCGATTTTGAATCGATGTTACTCAATGTTAGAGAGGGTGGTGAAAAAAGTACCACGTGGACGAAGAAACATCACCCGATATCAGTGAGTCTGTGTAGCAATGTTCCTGGTTTCGATTCTCCAGTTTGTTTCGTGAACCCCAATATTGAGGAGTTGTTAAAGGATATGATCGATTACCTCCACAAAATCGGCATTGTTGCCAGTAAGCTTACCGAGGAGAAATTAAAAGATGTTCTCTCTAATTTAGAAGAAAAGATTAAATACTGGGGAGCTCTATGTGATGTATCTAACATCTCGGTAGAAGAAGAAGAAGAAAGAGGACGAATTAGAAGGAGAAGAAGAAACAAAAACAGACATCACAACAAGCAGCGCGAAAATGTATAAAGCTCTCTTAAAATTACGTACTGATTTACACACGTATTGTGGACAAATACCGGTTTTAGGGTTTAATTCGTCGAAATATGACTTAAATCTCATAAAATCACATTTAGCTAATATTTTCGAGTTGTGTGATCGTTCATCATGTTTCGTTGTAAAGAAACATAATCAATATCTTTGTATAACCACTCCTCATTTTCGTATTCTCGATATATCTCAGTATCTTCCACCGGGAACCTCTTATGATCAGTTTTTAAAAACTTTCAAAATGTCTCAAAAGAAAGGATTTTTTTGTTATGAGTACCTAGACAGTGTAGAAAAGTTGATAGAGCCACGATTACCACCAATAAATGCATTCTGGTCGAATCTCAAGAATCGAAACACTTTAGAAGATGAAAAGTTCAGAGAGTACAGTACAAAAAGAGAAGCTTATCCAAACAGAACGGAAGAATGCATTCTTAAAGAAATGGGATTAAATCAGAGACCTAAATGCAAGGAGGAAAACTATAATTACTTAAAAATTATTTGGGAGAGAGAAGAAATGACTACACTAAAGGATTTATTAATTTGGTATAATAATTTAGACGTCACGCCCGGTGTCCAAGCAATTGCAAAGCTAAAGGAGTTCTATTGGGAAGAAATGAAGGTGGATCTTTTTAAAGATGTTATATCTGTGAGTGGTATTTCTCGTATTCTACTCTTTCGAATGGCCAAAGAAAGTGGATTCGCATTTTCATCAATCGATAACACTAATAGAGATCTACACGAGTGTATCAAAACAAACATTGTGGGAGGACCTTCAATCATATTCACTAGATATCACAACGCTGGAGAAACATACCTCCGTCGAAACCCAGAGAAAATGTGTAAATCCTGTGTTGGTTACGATGCAAACGCTTTGTATTTGAATTGCTTGTCACTTGAACTACCTGTATCATATTTTGTACGTTGGTTGCCAGTTGACCGTGAAAATTCAACTTCATTCAAAAGAGATAAATCCGAACGATACACTATCGCTTACGATTGGCTCGATTGGATAGCTTATCGAGACTCGCTATTTATATCTCACAAATTGAATTCAGGAAGTGAAAAGAGTGTAGGACCATATTTCGTTGATGGATTTGATGAAAGTAATAACACTTGCTATGAATTTTATGGATGTTATTTTCACGCGTGTCCAAAAGAAAACTGCAACATATACAAAATTAAGAAAGATCGTAACCGCTACGTGCGAACCATGCAGAGAGAAGCGTTCATTAACAAAATGGGTTACAAAGTTATATCTATGTGGGAATGTGAATTCAAAGAACTAATCAAATCTAATTCCAAATTACGAAACTTTCTGCAGCAAAAAGACCAAACAGTTTTCTAGGACACACTCTCATCGAGAAGTGAAACAAAGCGATATACTCGAAGGTGTAGTTAATGACACTTTTTTCGGCATGGTGGAAGTCGACATCCACGTACCTCCTCATTTACGTAGTTACTTTGAAGAAATGAGTCCTTTATTCGTGACATCGAAAATACCATTTCAAAACATTGGAGAGCATATGCAAAAATATGCAAGGGATCAAAACCTAGAAGAAAATGACAAAACGCTTTTAGTGAGCGGGATGAAAGCGCGAAAGATTTTACTAGCGTCTCCCCTACTTAAATGGTATTTAGATCACGGTCTATCCGTAACTCGTGTGCATCAAGCTGTGGAATTCGGTAGAGGAAGATGTTTTAAATCTTTTACTGAGAGAGTTACAGAGGCTCGAAGGATGGGTGACATTGATCCCGACGCACACATTAAAGCGGATGTAATGAAATTGATAGGGAATGGTGGCTATGGAAGTCTATTGATGCAAAAGGAAAAGCATACCTCTTGTAAATACGTGCACGGTGTACACAAAGCAAAATTACAAGTGAATAAAGCACAATTTGTATCGCTTACCGAATTACCTTCCGATAACTACGAAATTATTTCTTCTAAAAGACGAACTAACCTAAACTTACCCACTCAAGTTGGATTTTTTGTTTTGCAATACGCAAAATTGCGAATGTTAGAGTTTTACCATAACTTCTTGGACGTGTTTGCAGATCGAAGAGACTTCGAGTGTCTTCAAATGGATACTGATAGTTTATATTTAGCTATATCGGAAAATGATTTATCGGAGATAATACGACCCGAAAAGAAAGATGATTACAATCACATGCTACGAGGGTATAGTAATCAAAGCGATGTAATATCCGACGCCTCTAATCATTTCTTCCCCAGGACTTGTTGCGAGGAACATGCAAAGCGTGATAAAAGAACGCCAGGATTATTTAAACTCGAAAGTCAGGGGGTTAAAATGATCTCCCTTAATTCTAAAACTTACGTTCTGCAGACGGATGAAAGAGACCCGGAAAAGGTGAAACTAAGTTCCAAGGGTTTAAACAAATCGTCCATTAATCAAGCTGTAAAGACTTACGAACGTGTTCTGAATGCTAAAGAGAGTCAATGCGCTGTGAATACGGGGTTCCGTCCCCGAGATAACACCGTATATTCTTACCAACAAGTCAGGTGGGGGATGTCATATTTCTATTGCAAACGAGTGGTGCAAAGTGATGGAGTATCAACAAAACCCCTCGATCTAGAACTTGTCCCCGCAAAACTGACGGATATTTCCTGATTGAACTTTTCATTTAGATTTTTTATACATTATTTATTACTAATTTTAAATAAGATAATCAATATTGTGAACAATAATATTTTCAATTAAATAAAATATGAATAAACATTAGTATCGATACCATATATCACGCAAATGTTGTTTTTTATTTTCCTGCCTCATCCATTGGAATAAATCATCGTTTGCAACATATTGACTTTTCGTTCGGGAGGGTTCTTCTAGGGAGTTGATTGAGCAATCGGGTGTCGCAGTGGGGTTAGTTTCTTTTTCTCCCTCTTTATGATCGTCGGCACAAATGACTTGCTTTTGCTCTGTTTGTTGTTGGTGTTGTTGTTGTTGTTTTTGCAATGAAATCAACCGATCGTATTTTTCTCTGGAGAGCACCACCATCTCTCTGCATCCTCCAATTCTTTCCCTATTCGACATCGTCTTCGCTTTTATCACTGATAGAGTCACTGTTAGTATGTTGATTCAGAAGTTGAATCACTGGTTTTATTATCTCAGGTAGCAATGAACTAATTGACAGCAAGGATCTTCGCGTTGTCAAATGTCCTATGTTCTTATCGGCTATTTTTCGAATGTCAGTTTTATATTTTGTGAGTTTCTTTTTAGTAGAATACGGAATCTTGATCACGCCTTTTAACACATTCAATATTATTTCACACAACGCGTTCATCTCCGAAATCGAAATGGTTTTTATTACAGCTATCCTTAAATCATCAGACCTAGTCTCACTGAGAAATTTTAAAAATAACTCGTGTTGATGAAGACGAATCATGTGGGCTGGTAGATCGAATTTCACCCGGGAAAATATTAGTTCGCAACTGATAAGATGTATTCCCGTGTGGACTGAGATCGATGAATAAGTAGCTGTATGGTGTAGATGTAGCTTTTTCGTATGAATCTAAAAAGTAACCAATTTTCCCCGGAAACATCTGTCGACCGATACTCTTTATCTGTAATCCATCTCGCCTATTACGAAAAAGCACCATATAATGCGCGTTCAGAGAGATGGTTCTAGCGAATTTACCTTGCTGAGAGCAAAACACATTATGAGATATCATGCAAACCGAGATGTTTTTATGATGACTTAAAGTTGTAAAAATCTTGCACATCAGATGACTCGATGACACTTCTTCTGTTAGATCATCGATTACTAGTAATTTATGACTGCCGTCCGTACTAACCCAATCGAGTAGGCAGTCTTCGGTGGGTAAACCTTCCTGAAACACTATCTTCGACTCAACCTCGTTTTCTATCTGTTCAAAAATAGGTTGCCAATAAGAATATGCGAACATCACTTTAGATACTGTTGTGTCGTACATTTGGTTAGCGTTTTGGATTAATCGTTTCAGAAATGTTGTTTTCCCTGATTGAGCGCATCCGGATATAAACATTGTAGATGGACTCTTGAGTTTCAACAATGTATCCTCCATCTCCATTTCGTTAATCTAAGGTTGATAAATGAATTCGAACATTATCTGCACACGTTTTTGTATTCAACTGAGATCTGTTGACGAATGAACGGCATGAATGTTAAGAGTCTCTTCCACTCAGGGAGCGATAATCTGAAGTCGTCTTCTTCATTCTAGAATATCAGGTTTAATTTAGCTCCCGCAACATGATGCACGCAACAAACCATCATACGAATATCGGATGAAAGTGGGAACGATGTTCCATTACATCGCTCAGTATACCTTCGAACATTTGGGTTCTGTTCTCGTAAATGTAGTGAGTTTATTTCGTTGTTGATGCTACCGTTTACTATATATAACAGAGCTACCGACGAACCAGTGATGGTGAAGGTGATCGTTGTGAGAACTAATGCGGAAAGAAAAAGCCTACATCTGAACACGGTACACAACTTTTCAATAGGGGAACCTTCACTATTCTCGATAGAATCTCTTTCTAACATGCTCTCCGTGACGTCCGTCATAATCACTGATACACGAGGAAAATAAATCGTAGACGATGTGGATGGGTTATTATAATGGTTTACAAAATGACGTTTCTCGTCTTATCGATTTCAAAATAACCTGGAAACTTAGCATACATAACACACGTGACTGTTTCCGAGAGTGGAGATCCGAACTGAGCTTCGAGTCTCAAGTTTCCTCTCTTCTGTAAACTCAAATATTTTGAATTATCTTCGAATCCACCGAAAATAGGCTCTAGAGAAAAAGCGTACAGAGCGTATCCTCCATCCATCTCAACCCGCGATAAATTTACACTTCTCGAGCTACTCCATTTCCCGCTTGTTCGCAATAAATTCATAAACATTGGCATCACATTTTGACCAGTCTTCTTGTCAAAGCTTAACTTCATCGGACCTCCGTTTCCACACGAAACACCATCGCAGAATAAATTTATCTGGGTTAGATTGTAATGTTTGAAGTTGAATGGATTTTTCTTAAAATTTCCACTGACTGCGTCGGAAGAGACGAAGCCTATATATACTCTCAATGGGCGTACAGATTGAAAAATATTATCCCATATGAACGTAGATTGTCCACTTGGAATAGCCATCATCTTAATTTCCGTTCTCGTATAGGGGTATTTACTGGGAGTTACCGATAAAGCTTCGTCGTGTCCCCAAATAATGCCTGGATTTACGCAAAGTTTCATAACTTTAAGGGCCACGTCTTCCAGATAAACCTGATATTCGGTATTTTCGTCTTTTGACATTAAACAAAATGATGACTTTGAGCGATACAATCTCACTTGAATATCAACCTGGTTGAGAATATACCTTCTCATCTGAAAAACATCGTGGTATAACGGACCTTCCATGTCAACGGATTTTGACTCAGTTGTTAACGCGTGGCGTTCGAACAATCCTATATTCCCGTCTGCAGTGCTCGTTGCATCCATTGCTTCTTGAGTATCTTTATAAAACAGTTGAGATTCTAGCTTGTAGTTCTCCTCGGGGAGTGATGAATCCGTTAAGAGCTAAATCATTGCTCGGTATGGGTAGTTGTTGGTTGTTGAATTGATTAATTTTCCTTGAAGTGATACGTCAACTTGCGACCAAAGACTTTGTAGAAATAGGTTAACAGGTGAGCAAATTTCATCTTTAGTTAGAGCCGTGCCATCTGATTTCTTTATGTTACACTTCACATACAACGTTGTATTTCTTAAATCTACATACTCTAATCCGTTGGATCCGCTTAAATGAAAATCTATGGGAGAGTTCCCCGACAGCTGTGACATTGGACGTACTTCATGAATATACTTCTATCTACAGCAGTTTGCGTTGGTGGTAGTGTGAATAAATTAAGTTCGTCAGGTTGTGTTTCGGAGAAAAACTTAGCATCTGAATTAATTATAGACATATCGATTTGTTAATCAAAAATATCTGCGAACAAGCGTTTCCGTTTATTTTTCTGGAGTTCGTCTAGTTTTAGATCTCTTCTTCTACCGCCGATGTTAGACGCTCTCCTCTTAACCGTTGCGGTGTTTGTTGTTGTTCGATTGCAGGTTACAGCATTGTTTGAATTGTTTCTCTTTCGCCGGGTATTTGTTTTCTTTTTATCCTCGACTCGCAATGGTTCAGTTATGGGAATAGCTGACGTCAGCTTTCTATCAATTTCCGATTTGGCTTGATCGACTGATTGCTCACTCGGACTTACAACAGTGACAGTTCCTTTTTCAGAATACGATTTAGAATTATCCCCACATCTATTTTGCATTTCGTGGTTATTTCCGAGACGTGGCATAGATGAGGAATTCACATTGCTCTCTACCACCTTTCTATAATATTGAATCCATTTAGTAGGGTCGGGTACGTATAACGTGGTCATGGTAAAATGGAACGGTTTCAATCACTGGCTTTAGATGTAACGTTACTGACACTGGATTTTTTAAGAATGTTGCTGGTTGATCACGGTAGTTAACTATATTCATCTCAACTTCGTTTACGATTGTATTTATTGATTGTGTTGTTATGTACATGGGTCGGTCGAAAACTCCGTTCCAAGTGCGTACTTTAGAATTCATCACTCTTCTCAACAGCGGTTTTTTCTCTCCATCCACGATTATCGGTTCACATAGAGAGCAGTAGATGTGCAAAAGATTATCTTCATTGCGTAATTTTTCACCCTTGTTACAAGAAGCGTAAAACTCATAGAGTCCGACTTCCCAGTGTCCGTTTAAAACTAATGGCTGCTTCAAATGGATGTTAAATTTAAACGGTGTATTTTCCGGATAGTATTCTTCGCAACTGTCACTGTTTATCACCAACCACGTATCCATTACACGATATCAATTTCCGAGATCCAACTATCAAATTTAGGGGGGTATCCTCGCCAACGAACTAGGAAGTGTTTAACAAGCCTCCCCTCTTTATTCTTTACGGATTTCGTTTTCAATACTTTCGCAATTTTCCATATAGAGTCCTCGTCTTTCTCCACGCGTTGTAGCTCGGAACCGTAGAACGAACCTATTATGTCCTCTTCTAGAAGATCGCGCAGTTTGTAAGTCGGAAACTCGTATTTACGACGTCTTTTAATTATTCTAAACACCTCCTCCGACCATTTTTGTTCGTAATTCTTTTCAAAAACGCGTTTGTTCAGAGATATTCTCACTAGATCTCCGATATTGAATTTATATGGTTCTATTGTATTGTTTTTATCGGGTTCTGAGCGATACAGATGTAACCAAAGTTCGGCTTCGTTTGATTCGTTAACATCCCTGGGGGCTAGATTATTAAGTGATCGATGCGTGCGAGCGTTGTAACTATCGATCAAATTGTTGAGTACATCTGTGTATTTTAACGTATTGTTGTGTGTAAAGTAACGGTACATCATCTTTTTCAAGGTTTGAATGAATCTCTCCGCAAAATTAGCTTTAATGTCTTCGTTTTGGGAAGTAAAGTGTTTAACAAATGTATCGGAAAGATATTTCTCCAACTGACGGTTGTTAAATTCTCTCCCTTTATCCGTTCTCAGCACGAATGGGGGTCTTTTCATTCTCTGGAAAATTAAACGAAATCCGTTTACGACCGTCGAAGCTGTTTTACTACACAGGGGTTCCACCCAAACATATCGAGAAAAACAATCGATTACTATTAAAATGAAATTTACATTTGAATTATGTTTCGATAAATTGGAAACATCGCATAGATCTGCATCAACTTGCGTAAGCAAACCACTAGTCACAACCTTATTTCTTTTAAATCGATTCGGCGCAGTTCGATGTAAACTGTATGCGTCTTGATTTTGTAACCATGTCTTGATTGTTTTGCGACTAATTTTTCGTTTTCCATCTTTACGCACTCTATCGAATAACTTATCTATTCCCGAAAAAGAACCAGCTTGTGTTGGGTTGTAGTATATACTTTTTAAGTATGCATCCATCTTCTACATTGTTACGTTAGCGTGAATTCGTTTCCGCAGTTGTTCTTTCCGCCCAGAGTTCTTAAAATGTATTTCTCTATACGCTAAACATTGATATTTCAGAAGGTACAGGTTTTGAATACGATATTCCACTCTATCCAATTCCGATCTCCATAATGTGGTAACTCTATCTTCATCGATGATTTTAAATGCTTTTTCGAAAAGCAGGTTGAACGAAACTATGGGTTGGGTCCTCTTCATCAAGCTTGTTACTATCGTAGTAATTTCACGTTCGTACACCTTTGTGAGTGAATCTTCCACTAACCTTTCACACTCATTCATCTCTATCTCATCGATGAAAAGATTGATCATTTCCCAAAAAATTAATAATTTCTCTCACTTCAATTGATGACAATGTTATGAATGAGAACAGATCATTTCTTCGTTCCTCGAAGGGATTTTAAGAGAATTTAACACTTTTATTGAGTTGTACGTACGCCCCTCGGATTGAACGAGAGAATCGTCGGATTTTATGAGAATTTAACGCTTTTATTGAGTCGAGTGGACCCCCGGGATTTAACGAGAAAATCACCGACAAATTTATGAGAAAACCCGTCTTTTAAATAGATTTTATGAGAATTTTATCTTTTCTCGTAAAAGATCAAAGTTAAAATGCCGCTAAAGGACTGTAAGAACAGAAACGTACCTATAGCGGAATATTATATACTACTTTCGCATATGCGTAATATGGTATAGGTGTCTTTGTATTTTAGTTTGACCTCGCACTACCCAGCCCTGGCCTGTATGACCCAAACCGACTAACCCTATCTTCAGCCTTTCCTACATTACCATACTCTGCCACATTACTCACTCTTCCTAGACCCTCCTCCAAAGGCTTCGAACCTGCTTGTCCTCCGCGGTCAATAAACCGCCGAAAAGTAACGTCACGTTTCGCCAAGAGGGGGATCTAATAAAAGAGGTTTAGAAGCACTGCTCTAACCATCCGTAAACTCATCCTCACCTTTCCCCTTTCCTATCCTTCCTTTCACTTATTCCTAGGCTCACCCTACACTACCCACACCTTCCCCACCCTCTAATCACTCTTCACTACACACATTCCTTGTCTCACCCTTCCCTACCCTATCATCCCTTATCCCATCCTATAATCACCATTCCTTATCTCCCCCTTCCCTACCCCGCCATCCCTTATCCCATCCTATAATCACCATTCCTTGTCCAACCCTTCCCTACCGTACATTCGCTTATCCCTCCCTAATATCAACATTCCTTGTCTCACCCTTCCCTACCCTACCATCCCTTGTCTCACCCTATAATCACCATTCCTTGTCTCACCCTACCCTACCTTACCATCCCTTGTCTCACCCTTTCCTACTCTACCATCCTTTATACCACCCTATAATCACCATCCCTTATCCCACCCTATAATCACCACTCCTTCTCTCACCCTTCCCTATCCTTCCATCCCTTATTATCCCACCCTATAATCACCATTCCTTGTCTCACCCTTCCCTACCCTACCACCCCTTATCCCATCCTATAATCACAATTCCTTGTCTCATCCTTCCCTAAACCACCACCCCTTATCGCACCATATACTCACCATACCTTGTCTCACCCTTCCCTACCCTACCTTATCCCATCCTATAATGACCTTTCCTTGTCTCACCCTTCCCTACCCCGCCATCCCTTATCCCATCCTATAATCACCATTCCTTGTCCAACCCTTCCCTACCCTACATTCGCTTATCCCACCCCATAATCACCATTCCTTTTCTTACCCCTCCCTACCATACCATTCCTTGTCTCACCCTTCCCTATTCTACCATTCCTTATCCCATCCTATTATCACCATTCCTTTTCTCACCCTTCCCTACCCTACCATCCCTTACCCCACCCTATAATCACCATTCCTTCTCTCACTCTTCCCTACCCTACCATCCCTTATTATCCCACCCTATAATCACCATGCCTTGTCTCACCATTCCCTACCTTACCATCCCTTATCCAATCCTATAATCCCCATTCCTTGTCTCACCCTTCCCTACCCTACCATCCCCTATCCCACCCTATAATCACCATTCCTTGTCTCACCCTTCCCTACCCTACCATCCCTTATCCCACCCTATAATCACCATTTCTTGTCTCACCCTTCTCTACCCTACCATCCCTTATCCCACTCTATAATCACCATTCCTTGTCTCACCCTTCCCTACCCTACCATCCCTTGTCTCACCCTATAATCACCATTCCTCGTCTCACCCTTCCCTACCCTACCTTCCCTTATCCCACCCTATAATCACTATTCCTTTTCTCACCCTTCCCTACCCTACCATCCCTTATCCCACCCTACAATCACTATTCCTTGTCTCACCCTTCCCTACCCTACCTTCCCTATTCCCACCCTATATTCACCATTTCTTGTCTCACCCTTCCCTACCCTTTCTTCCCTTATCCCATCATATAATCACCTTTCCTTGTCTCACACTTCCCTACCATACCTTCCCTTTCCCCACCCTATAATCAACATTTAATGTCTCACCCTTCCCTACCTTACCATCGCTCACCCCACCCTATAATCACAATTCCTTGTCTCACCCTTCCCTACCCTACCATCCCTTATCCCACTTTATAATCACTATTCCTTGTCCCACCCCTCCCTACCCCACTGTTCTTTATCCCACCCTATAATCACTCTTCTCTACTCCAACCTACACTCATCCCTTGTCTTACCCTTCCCTACTCTACCTTCTCTTACCGCATCCCTACCCTTAACTCTTCCCTAGTCTTGCACTTCCCTACACTACCCTCAGCTTCCCAAACTTACACTCACCCTCAACTTTCCTCTTCTCTAGCCTACACTCATCCCTATTATTACCATAGTTAATAATGATCCTATGGGAACCAGTATTCCTCTTATATATTTCAGAGGCTTGTGAACTTCATTTTTAATATTTTATATTTTTCAAACTCACTTCACAAACAATACTCTCTCACAAGAGGTTACGCCTACATAACTGCGCCTGTGCTTTCGTAACATCACTTAACCGTAATGTTACAACCCACAATTCCTAGTCTCACACCCCATCCTCACATTCCCCTCCCCTAACCTACCCTCAGTTCAATTTCTCATGAAGTATTCAAGCATCCAGGCGACTGATTGAAATAGGGATAGGTTTTTTTTCGCCTCGGAAAATAAGAATTTATTTGAGATTTTCCAGAAAATTCGGCACAAGGCTGGCCTTATTAAAATTGTACAAAAGAAATATTTCACCCCGATTCATAAACTATCGATTTCTCCTTCTTTTGATAGATCTACGATTTTCGTAAAAGTCGAACTGACCAACACCCTCTCAAAAGGCAAACATCGTGAAACCGCGAAAAGTGGAGTCATTAGCGAAACTTTGCCGATTCAGACAGCCGAAAATTAAATTAAAAACTTGCCGTACGACATGAGTAGTAATAGAACTTACAGATATCCGGTCCGCTTTGGCCGCCCCGGACCGGGTATCTGTAAGTTCTATTACTACTATTTGCCCACCCGCCCTCCCTTTAAATAACCAAAAAATGTCTTTAATAAACATTCACTTTAAATTCATGATATATTATAACTAAATTCGTCTGCTAAATTATTAAAATTGTTTAATCAATATTCTCTTTAACATTGTAGAATATTCTCGAACTTTATTAACTGCGTCGTAATAGATCACACCTGTTACTTGCCAACTCATTTTGAAGCCGGCCGTGCTAATGTACAGTTCAGTTTCTGTTTACTCTAGGTGTAATATTCTTTGGACAAGAGATTAACAGAATTATATCCAATTAAGGTATGTAATCTCTAAATCTAATATTAACAGTTTAATAATATCAAATTTTCCTTAGTTTGTCAATTGTAAAACTAGAACGAATGGTTTCAGAAATCAAACAATGTTTCAAAATAATTCTGAAGAAGTAACGTTTTGGAAACTAATGTGATTTATCAATCTTATCCAAAACAGTTTGAGATTCTGTTCATTAACTGAAAGGTGAGTGTGTAAAATATATTTAATAATAAATTCTCCATTTTATGTTTCAGTTTACGTGGTAAATATTCACAGATGTGACAATCAATAATACAGTATAATGGTACACGTGTTTGATCGATAAAAGTTAATTACCTCTGAAACTTCCTACCTGCGTAGCTATACCTAACAACATAACAACAGTTGGTAACTAAGGACCCGCACTGATAGTACGCTTTTCGATCATGCGCAGTTGGATAGAACAACAACATCCGCAACTGACATATCCTGTCATGCGCAGATGAATAGCAACCAAATAACAATATTCGTAACTAACGACCCGTACTAGTAGTACGCTTTTCGATCATGCGCAGTTGAGAAAACAATTAATAACTATTTATGATAATGTTGTATTGATTATGAACCTTTGAATTTATTTATACTTGTAATAAAATTCTTTTGTTGTGTTTCTTTTATCAAATCTACTATATTAAAAATATGGGATTGATTTTAAAGCATGAAAAGGAAAAGTTCAATTACACTGGAGATGGTTTCTTCTCTGGATTGATGTCCCTTATACCAAAGGTTACATCCTTTGTAACTAAAAACAAAGACCTTATATCCTCGGGGGCAAAAGCGATTTCATCAGTCGGGCAGGCAGCGAGTTCAATTAGCAAATCTGTCCAACAAAAAAATGAATTAGATGAATTGCGCAAAATAAGAGAACTTAGACAAAAAGCGAAACAAGGCCAAGGATTTAAGGTGTTGGGATAAGACCTAAATCCTGTTATGTAAAAATGGCAAAACTAGACCCGATCTTTCAACTTTATGAACCAATAGAATATACATTCAATAAGAAAAAAGAAGACTACATCATTATATCTCCAACTGTTGGGTCCAAATCTCAGATTAATGACGGAGGTAGAGTCACATTTGAAATCAATTCGTTGTCCAATTGGTTACTTCTTTCCGACGCAAACGAACAACAACAACCTTTTTAAAGTAACTGCTGACAACTTTGGAGATCCTAAAATAAAAAGGGTTCAAGTAAGATTAAACAATGAAAATTATCCAAATCAACCCTTAAAAATAAATCCTGATACGAAGGACTTTAATGAGTTGTATAGAAACTATAAGCTTATGAGCGAATTATTTGGAAATGTACCACAGTTTAATTATTTCGATTTTATTTTGAATTATCCTATATTTTGTTTTGATCTCTCTGCTCATAAAGAAGATTTGTTTAAAACAGGCGTACAGTTATCTGTATACATTGAAAAAACAGCAGGAGATATGGTAGGGTATTGTCTCTTGTTAGAGGAATCTCGTCATATCATAAATATAATGGATAGAAAGATGAATAGAATTGAAAAAATTTCTAACTTTAAAAATGAAACCAGAAGTTTTAGTCGCTAAAATATTAGAATCAATCGAAAAAGGGAAACCGAAAACAATTACTTATAATGGTATAAAGATACATATTTCACAATCGGTGATTAACAAACTAAAAAATCATAAAGTACTGGACAATATTAATTATAATGAAATAGACAAGCAAGCTAAAGAAGGTGGGTTTCTGTTTCTTCTCCCATTAATTTTCGGTGGATTAGCAGCTGCAGGTGCTGTTGCCGGTGGAGCGAGTGGTATAGCTTCAGCGGTAAATAAGAAAAAAGCCGAAGACGCTGCAAACAGAGAAAAACGTAGACATAATTTAGAAATGGAAAAATTAGCCAAAGGTTCTGGGATCAAGGATATCTTAGCAAGTGTTAAACAATTCAATCACGCAACCAAGAAAACAGTAAAAGAAGGTTTGTCTAAATTAATTGATCAAATCGATACGGGAGAAACTGAGATTCAAAAAGAAGGAGAGGGATTAATACTTAAACACATTCGCAGTGGTGATGGTTTATTTCTTTCAAAATATAAAGGAGAAGGTATTGTATTAAATCCTCATTAAAAAAATGGCTGCCAAATTTAAACATTCAGATAGGTTTCCACAAAATCCAATGTTAATGTGTATTGTTGGTCAATCAGGATCAGGAAAAACTCACCTCTTATTTAAGATGTTAACAACACCAAAATTGTTAGATTTTAATTCCCTTTACATTTATACATCAACTCCAGATCAATTATATTATCAATTTCTGAAAGCCTTAGAATATTTACAAAAAGAAGACATACAGCAAATATTTCGAATATATGAACAGGATGAAAATCTTCAAAATGATAAAACTCCTGAAGAATTTATAAATTATTGTATAAAAGAAAACAACCCATCATTAACACCTACTGATATTCAAGTTGTACTAACCAAGAACGTGAACGATTTAGATTTGTCTAATATCGATAAGAAAAGGAAAAACCTGATCATTTTCGATGACTGTGTAGCACAATCAAACCAAACAGTTCAACAAGAATTCTTTACTAAAGGAAGACATCACAATTGTCATTGTATATATCAATCTCAATCATTTTATGGAATGGACGGAATGTTTATTAGAAAGAACGCTAATTGTTTTATTTTGTTTGAATTAAACGATAAAGATCTATCTCAAATACTCCAATCAATAATTCATGGTATGGAGAAAGATGAATTTAAAAAACTTTGTAGAAGACAATGGAGCAATCCTGACGACCATGGATATATCTTTGTAAATACAAGAAAACCAGCTGGACAAAAAGTTATGACAAATATTTGTAATTAAAAAATGACTGATTGGAATAAAATATTAAAGGGTTAAAGATTACATTAAAACTAAAGATAAATTAAAATCTAAAATTGAAGATAGAAGATTATCGCAAATGGGAATGGAGGAGAGTTTATCAACTTTATTTAAGCCTCTATTAAAACAACAAGAAAATACTCCACCTCCTGCTATAGAAAATACTCCACCTCCTGCTATAGAAAATGTCCCAGAAAATGAATTTATAATAAAGTCACTTGATGATATAAAACGATATTTTTCAAATCCTGACCCAACATTACCAAAGTCTATTAAACCAGTTGTGGATGATTATGGGTTATTATTCAATGGTTATCGAATATTGTTCGATCATCGTTACCCTCAATTCAAGATAGATACAAAACCCTTTATATATAAATTAACACACGGAATAATAGATTTGATGAACGGAGGGGACATTGCCATTGCGGAATACAATGATTTGATAGAATATTTTAAACTTCTTCACGCTATTAAAAAAACAGGAGCCATAACAAACAGAATGAAAGAAGTTGAGCTACATATCAAAGCCATGAATGAAGTTGATGAATCGGATGAATATTGGGAAGAAAATCCAATCATAGAAGAAATAGACGAATTCAATAATTTGATATCTGGAGAAGGAATAACTTTTTTATCAGATGATCCCGAACAATTACTTAACAGACTTAATGTAATTATTGAAGCAATGAAACATGGACATCAATCTGATTCAAATGAAATCCACGCTATTTTAAAAAGATTATTAGAAAAGGGAATTATAAATAAAGACGATTATATTAATGTTTTAAAAAATGGATGAGGAGTTTTTCATAATAACATCTAAGTCCTCGAAAATAAGATTAACTCTAGATTATGAATGTGAACTAGATCCAAATAAAAACTATAAGTTAGGACTAAAATATTTTTCAGTTTACAATTCAATAAGAAATGTTAGTGAACAGAATAACCAATTGAAAATTTCTAAAGACAATGGGAGATCATTTAAATTATTAACATTATTACCAGGAAGTTATGAATATGTTTCCATTAACGAATATATATCTCAATTTGTTGGAAGTCATAAGGACAAACCAAATATTGAATTCGAAGGTAATTTAAATCTGAACAAAATAAAACTAAATCTAAAAGACAAACATCAAGTAGATTTCAATGTAGAAAACTCAATAAATGAATTATTAGGTTTTGAAAAGAAATTGTATACCAAATCTACACTTGCTCCTTATAAAGCAAATATTGAAAACGACATCGATATTATCAATGTTCATTGTAATTTGGTTGATGGTGGATTTTTCAATAAAAGCAAACAACAAATCATTTTCAGTATTCCAACGTTTACAGTTCCAATCGGTTATATAATAATAGAAAAACCGTTTCAAACAACATATCTTCCAATAAATACCAAAGGTATTAAAGATATCAATTTAGATATAAAAGATGGACGTGGAAGGTATTTAGATTTTGGCGAGGAAGAAATATGTATTCAATTACACGTTTCCTCATCTTCATCTAAAATTATATAATCGTAATCATCGAATTCGTAATTTTCAACCATATTAACTTTATGCCGAAGGGCCTCCAGGTTTAAGGAGTGCCCCATGTATGTCAACCAGATGCAAAACATGTCCCTTTATATCGGAAACGCATTATTTTCAAAGTAACTCTACGAATAAAAGATACCCGATCCAAGAGCACCTAACATGTGAAAACTCGAATGTAATATACTTAATTTCATGTAAAAAATGTCCCAAACAATATATCGGGGAAACAAAGAACAAATTACGCACTCGTTTTAATGCTCACAGATCAGATATTAAATTAAAAAAAGACAAGCCTGTTTCTAACCATTTCAATCTTGACGACCATTCACTTGACGATCTCACCCTAACCCCAATTGAGCGCATAGAAATCGACTTGCACCG